>CAIGQZ010001336.1:31944144-32048944 GCA_903798205.1 Danio tinwini
AACCCCCCCCCCCCCCCCCCCCAAAAAAAAATGGTAGTTTTCTTTCTTTCCCTTATTCCATTTAAAACTAGAAAACTAATGAACACAACGTACATGGACCCAGATCTGATGCATGTCCCTTGTAGGGTTTGAGCCAAGGATTTCAACAAGTTGAGTCTGCAGCAAGCAGTTTATGAGTTATTTCAAGTTTTGGGCCACTACAGGTCCTTACTTGGGTACTACCATTGGGCAAAGTTTCAAGTCTCTACGACTTATGGTTTGATCCGCCAAATTATTATTAGGGCAGAATGGGGACCTTTGAACTTTTCTAACAATTACAATAGAGTTTCACTGCTATGCATGAACCCCTAATGAAATAGTCAAGGTTGATGAGAGTAAAAACATGCATATATCATCAACTCTACAAAATGTCTACAAAAAGTGGTTGTCAGAAACAGCATGACAAACCTCTGTAAAAATGAGATCTTCTCTTGAGATTACCTCAGTTCCATCATCTTCCTAACCAGATGAAGTGTTAATGCCCTATATTGCTGTTTAAGGAGAAGTCTGAGTGCTTTAAAAGTCAAAGGTCATGCTCAGAGAAGAAAGTGTGGTTCATAATGTGTGCACTGAGACTGAACCAGATCAAAGGTTAAATGATTACCACTGTCGCCACTCTGTAATTATAGCCTGAGGAACGCCAGGTATTCCCGCAGTCAGTATGACCTGCCGTGCGACCTCTCTCTCATAAGACAACAGAGTAGGAGAATGAACACTGATATCACACACGAATGTAACTGATGTCAGAAAATGACTTGTCAGAGTCTTGACAACTCAAAACAACAACAGAGATTCGAAACAATCGAGATTGAGTTAATTATGCAAATCTGTACCATTTTTGTTATTTTTATTTCAGAGTGAGGATGTCAAACTGGTACAGTATATGGCGCCTCATTTGTTAATGGCTAAAGTTTGTTTAATCAGCCTAATCAAGCTCTAATTGGTCAATCTATAGATTTACTGTGTTTTTAAGGGTTGTGTTACTTTTATTTGAACATGCATTGAATGCATTGAAAATGTAATACACAGTGTCGCAATTATAAGGTTTTATTTTTATTATTCTATTTATTTTGTACTTTTGTATGACAAGAAGCTTTTTGGTTTTGATTGCAACAAAACACTTCTGCCTGTTCAAAATAAAGAGAAAAAAGCAAACTATACAATTTTTTCTGTAAAATCTACAGTAATTTACTAGCAATGTTGCCAGTGAGACTGTAAAATGTACAAACATACTGTAAATAAATAATTAACTGCATTTAAATTTTACATTAAAATTGTAATTATTATTATGTGCTTGTACATTTACAGCCTTACTGGCAATCAAAATTTGCCTGGGTGTTACTGTAAATTTTGCATACATTTTTGTACAGTGCAAGCATTGGGGATTTGTCAAATATTCATTTGTTTCTGTTTTGTGTTAAAGCAACTGTGAATTCAGTAACAGGTAAAAATATTAAAATAAAAACCTGCATCACCTGCTCTACCCATAATGTGGTTTATATGTTAAAATGTCTGTGCCAAAAGATATATATAGAGAAGTCATTACATCAGTTGAAGTCCCGAATTAGTGAACATAAATCAAATATACGACAACAAGATATAACTTTGGCAGTAGCAAGACACTTTATGGATTTCAGACATGACGTTAAACAACTAGAATGTATAGGAACTGAGGAAATATATGAGTCATATAGAGGTAATCTAAATAAAAAATGATTACAAAGAGAAGCGTTATGGATTCATACATTAAAATCACTTACACCAACGGACATAAATGAGGACTTGGATCTTTCTGTGTTTCTTTAATGTTTTTATTGTTTATCTACAACATTGTGAATCATGGATTTTGAGTGTAATGAAATAAATAATTATATGAAAATGTATTTTTTTATGTTTTGGAATGTTAGAATTTCATTGTATCAAGTGACGAAGATATGAATAAGTGAATGATGGTAATTCAAATGTTATTTTCCTGTACAATGGAGAAAATGCTTTTACAGGTAAAGGAAATATTTTTTGTGATGTTAGCTATATTGAAATGAAAATGAGATTGAAATGAGTTTTTAACTACTGAGTAGTCTAACTGATGATGTAATGTGATTGACTATGGAATAAGAGGGTGGAGTGAGAAGATTGTGTCATGCACTGAGGAAAGGCATTGTGCCGAAATGTCTGTGTTTTGTATCTCCAATAAGCATGTAAAATAAAGCTACATGAAATAATTATTTAACGAGTGCGAATCATGACCTTCTGAATGTGTTAAAGCTACTAAAAAAAAATGTATTACACATCAGAATTAGTTTTTCAACAAGGTAATTAATTTTCAAAATCAAATGATGTTAAGCTTTGAAAGTAACCATTCATATACGCATGAAATGTTAGAAATTGTGTTGTATGTATGTTTTAACATGAAACAGGAAACTCACGAATATTCATGCATGACTTGCCCAGTGTCACTGAGATTCTTAGTCACAAAATAGTTCAGAGCACAGTTTGTTTACTGTTTGTTTCAATATAAAAGTTTGGGAATGTTTTGTGGTTCCTGCCTCATCCTTCTCTTCAAGAGGTAAGTTTTGAACTTTGTTACAAAAATTGAAGAAATTGTTAGAAGCTAAGGGTGGCACGGTGGCTCAGTGGTTAGGACTGTCACCTTACAGCAAGAAGGTTGCTGGTTCGAGCCCCAGCTGGGCCAGTTGGCATTTCTGTGTGGAGTTTGCATGTTCTCCCCATGTTCACGTGTGTTTCCTCCACAGTCCAAAGACATGCACTGTAGGTGAATTGAATAAGCTAAATTGGCTGTAGTGTATGAGTGTGAATGTGAGAGTGTGTGGGTGTTCTGCTGCATAAAACATATGCTGGATAAGTTGGCGATTCATTCTGCTGTGGCGACCCCTGACTAATAAAGGGACTAAGCCAAAAAGCAAATGAATGAATGTATGAATGTGAGTGTGTGTGTGTGTGGGTGTTCTGCTGCATAAAACATATGCTGGATAAGTTGGTGGTTCATTCCACTGTGGTGACCTCTGATAAATAAAGGGACTAAGCCAAAGGAAAACGAATGAATAAATTAATGTAACAAGCTACACTATAAAACCCAACAGTCAACTTTATCAAATGAAATGAGTGTAGTTAACTCAAAATTTATTGAAAGTTAATTCTACTCATTTGAAAAGAGTTTTGAACTTAGCATTGAAGGTAATAAGTTAATTAAATACCTCATTACTTCAACTTAAATGGAGAAAGTTTACAGTACTCATATAGATTTGTAACTCAAATGGTTTATTGCAATCGGTTTCCTCAAATGGTTTGAGTTGCCTTAACTCATTGGGTTTCACAGTACTCAGTGGGTTTGAGTTCTCTTCATTTATCAGGTTTTACTGTGCTTAAATGGCTTTGTTTACTCAACTGGATTAAGTTCACAGTACTCATTAGGATTCGTTTTTGAACTTGGTTTGTTGTAATCGGTTTCCTCAAATGGTTTGAGTTACCTTAACATTTTGGGTTTTGCAGTGTAGTTAAGGCGCTTACATGTAAACACTCTTTTTGTAGAGTTGCCTTAAACCAGTAGTTCTCAAAGTGGGGGTCGGGACCCCCCGAGGGGTCGCGGGACAATGAAGGGGGGGTCGCCTGGTGATTTCCAAAAATCTATTTATTTTCATTAAACCATAAGAATTACTATATTTTATCCATAACCTATTGAAGAGAAAAAATAGTCGTTTATAGTTACTATATACTATGTAGTTACTATTGTAGCTTATAGTTACTAGTTCTATTGGATTGCGACCCCTGAGGTACCTGAGGTAATTACATTATATTAAAGACACAACAATAGCGTCAGATGCAGCAGATTGATTTTATAACACCAGGTTAAACTTTCTAGCACATTTACAGCACTCACATATACCTTAAAAAAAATTCAACGAAGAATAGACTGGGGTCTATTGGTGTGTGTGCGCCATTGCATGCAAGTTTGCTGTATTTATAACAACCTCAGAGTATATTGGGGGTCGTGAGTCACTGGCATTGTTATTTTGGGGGTCGCCAGCTGAAAAGTTTGGGAACCCCTGCCTTAAACCATCAAATTTGCAGGTTAAAATAGTGCACACAGAAAAATTGTCAAGAAAAACACATCAAAGTGTCTTTATACGCATGTTCATGAACCCATGAAAAAAGTCAGCAAACATACACTTACTTTAAAAATCACAGGTCAACTTATATTTCTGACAAAAACCAAAAATCTAACCTAACCCAAACTACTGTATAATATGAGGGTTAACATGTACAAGGAGCACAACACAATTGTCTTGTACATTTACAATAACTTAAAAAAATACACTGCAAGACAATCAAGACTCATTGTACACTCTCAGAAATAAAGGTACACAAGCTGTCACTGGGGTTGTGCCTTTTCAAAAGGTACACATTTGTACTTGAAGGGTCCATATTGGTACCTCAAAGTATATATTAGTACCTAAAAATTATAAGAGGAACATTTTTTCTGTACTTTTTAGGTACTAATACGTACCCTTGAGGTATTAATATGGACCTTGTAGGTACAAATTTGTAACTTTTGAAAAGGTACCACCCCAGTGACAGCTCGCGTACCTTTATTTCTGAGAGTGTATGTAATGGTCTGTATCGTCAAGATTCATATACGCTTAACCACAAAATCTTGAAGATAAATGATAAATAAATGTTCTCTGTCAACTACCCAGCTGGAGCAATTTTGAGTGAATGTAACAAAAAACAGACACATTTTCCAATGTCTGGAGTCAATAGTTATCCCTCCTGACACTTTAACCTAGATATTCAGAAAAAGAGAGAGCTGGCAAAAGAGGAAAATTGCAGACTGGAATAATATCATGGCAAATGCAGATTGTTTGACAATTGCACAAACAGCAAACAGCCTGTCAAATGCAGAAAATGTGGAGCATCTAACACACCCCAGATCTTATTTCACATTTTTATGAAACGCAGACCATCTCTGTGGAAGAATCTGGGAAAAGGCTTTGTGTAATACGTGAGTAGACAAATTCCAAGCACTCTTTGATTAACACTAGTGTATTAAGACGAAATCTAATGATGGCTAAGCTTTAATACACCCCACCCCTGACTCACTTGCCCCATTCCAGAGCAATCCTCCAAACGGCAGCCGCTTCACAGTCTTGAAGCAGGCCTCAAATGTTACCTTATCACTCTACTGGGAGCCATTAAATGGTAAAATATGTTTCCCAGCAGTAAGCAAGACATAGACGAAGGCCAGTTGGGAAGAAGAGGATAATGTTTTTAAGGGAAAAGGGCCGAGTAAAATCGTACAGTAAAAAATTCTGATGAAACGATCCCGCTTCGTGATGAACTGTGAACTTGTATATCTACAGGAGGTCTGGCAACAGTACGGGGAATGGGTCCAGTTATACACCAGTTAAACACAGGATACGTGCCTTTTGTTTGTGAGGCAAGCTATTCTTATGAAATCTCTTTTTAAATTAGAGATCACATTACATTACATTAAAAAATACTTGGCTGGGTGCTAGCTGAGCATAGCGCTAACAGGATATGAAAGCTTGAAGATGTTTTTGATCAGGCATTGATAGGGAAGGAAATGAGATTTGTCTTCTTCATGTTGTTTAAAAGCTGCTTTTTAAAATCCCCACAGAACACAAAGTGATTAAAAGTTCTTCACATAAACAGAACAAAAATGTGCAGAGAGGTGATTTCATGCTGTTACTCTTAAGATTCTGGTTACAAAAAAGTCCAAGCTGGATGTAATATCTCTTAAACAGCTGTGAAACCTCTGCCAAGTCATAGAGCACTGATCATATTTTCCCCTCAGCCGCAGTTCCAGGTTCACACCTGCTTAAGAGATTTGCAAAGCACAGAAACACAGATGCTCCAACGTGAGGTATCCCGCTAGTTCAGAACTAGTTCAGAGCTCATCGCTAACTACAAAACTATGTAAACATGTGCCACCAGTGTCATGGAAATAATAGCACAAAAAAAATGTTCGAACAAATCGACAAAGCATCGATCAATGTGTTGAGCTCAAATATTGGCAGCAACTACTGTATACACTAACTGTGTCAAAGAACCTCATTTTTTAAGCTTTTTAAGTATTAAAGGTGCTGTTTGTAAGTTTTTGACTCTTCTAAAGCAAAAAAAAAATTACATAATATGTTTACAGATATTGTAGAAACATGTCATTTGAACATTCTTGTTTATCTAAAAAACAATGCTGAAGTCAGACATTCTGCTTTGAAAATGTCTGTTATGTGTTGGAATGGCTGTCTTTGTTTTGGTTCTTTTAACCCACTCAATGCCACTTTAGCCAATTATATTTCAGCACCCTTGATAGAAAACCACATATTTCATTCATTCATTGATTCATTCATTCACAAAGTCTCTCAAAGCATGTGTCTGTGACCGAATTGCAACCTCCGGTGGACAGAAATGAGACACAGATTCAGAGATACACACGAGGTTGTTAATTAGCAGATAATATAAATATTACAAACGTAAACATGAGATGGGCAGGTTACATTGTAAGCGCATGTCCTAATAACATGCTATGTGATGAGATTTGCAGTGATAAGCAATTTGGCTGTTTGCGCCAGATGAAACAGGAAAGAAATTTAAATACAGCCATTCAGATGCACATATTTTGCACTCACTAACAAAATGGTATGGTTTATAATCTAACAAGTACATATTAAACCTCTTTAACATTATTAAATGTACATTTTGAAATACTATGTGTTGGTTTAAAATATTCCTTCTATCATGGCTATTGCTTTTATATAGAACATGGTTTAAATCAGCCTTTAGGCTCGATCATCAGACTTGCTCTTGTTGGTCGTCAATCTGGCAACCTGCACTTGTGTTCGTTTTGATCCAGAAATGCAATGCCTAGTTTAACCACTGAGTGTCAAACTTAAATACTGCACCTTTAATAGACAATATCACATGACATGAGTTACACATCAACACAGCTTCGGCCAAAATCCACCATCAAAAACATCACTTAAAAACTAGAAACAACAAAATGTTGAGTTTCTTCATTGCACTGCATTATAGAGTATTGTAATAGTTTAGTGATGACAAAACAGAGAGTTTTTACAGATGTGATGATAATCTCATCATAAATAATACAGCATTTTTTTGAATGTCTGGAAAGAGAAACAATTTTCTCAGTCTATGTCAATGTGAAATATTAATCACAATAATAATTGTATTATACACTGTCATTCTTAATAATAATTTCAATTTATTGAACAACTATAATTGCTAAGCAAAATGCTACTGTAAGTGAATCAATCAAACAAATAATGGTTCCTTTTTGATAAAGCATTTAATTTCTGTAAATGTATATTAATTTAGCCCACAGTCAAATGCATTTGCTCTGGGACAACTAATAAATAATTGAGATCAAATACTGACATAATATTTAAACAATAAAACAATAGCCGAGTGATACAAGCTGTGATGTGCTACTTGAGATGACATTAGTAGAATACTGCATGCCTGGAAAGACTTCTCAGCAAATCAGATCCGAGAACCAGAACAAATGGCGTAAACAATATAATGTAAAAATGGTCCACCTATTGGGATAAAACAACCTTAAGTTCAACATCATCAACAAAAAAGATGATCACACTTCCTAAAACTCTTAACATTACAGTGAAAGACTAAGTCATAATCTGAAAATC
The DNA here is from genome assembly GCA_903798205.1 of Danio tinwini. Lineage (NCBI taxonomy): Eukaryota > Metazoa > Chordata > Actinopteri > Cypriniformes > Danionidae > Danio > Danio tinwini. The sequence continues at coordinate 31,951,887 of CAIGQZ010001336.1, forward strand.
AAGTGTTCTGCTCTTGATCAGAGTTATTGGGCTTGATTTTCCATCCCCTCAATGTCTAACACATGTCCTCAAAGGAAAACCAATTTGGATTCCTGATGACATGCCGGACTTCTGGCCAGAGATCCCTAAAATCTGTGCCATATCTCACAGGGCTGGCTAAGCTTGGCTACTTTCTTGGCCAAGAGTGACTAGATATGATTTCCACTTCACAAACAGTTCTTGCAAAGAATTTTAACAAAAGAACAGAAAAATCCTTAGCGGAAAAAAGAGATTATTGTCACACACCATGTTTACCAGTTAACTATAGGATAGAATCAAAAATCCAATTACACAAGTGTGCGGTTTCAAAACCCTAAATTAAAGTTATTTTGTAAATCCAATCCTTGTAAACTAAACATACACTGCTCATATAGTTTTGCTATAGCATTTGAGTAAGCAAATGAAGTTAGTATACAATACAACCACAAGTCGGACCATACGCTGAAGCTATGTTTTACTTCAAAAGTGACCTGTGTTCTTAGGACAAGCGACTTTTTCACAAATGTCAAGCTGGTATAAGCTATTGCATGTCTTAAAGCATTAGTGACCAACTCTGTTCCTGAAAACCTACTGTTAGGTAGTTTTTACCTACTAGTTGCAGCCCATATCAAACACACCTGCCTGTAATTATCAAGTGCTGTTCGGTCCGAATTAATTGGTTCAGGTGAGTTTGATCAGGGTTGGAGCTGAAATCTGCAGGAAGGTAGATATCCAGGAACAGGGTTGAGCACCACTGTCTTAAAGGGACTTTATGCAGAATTCAGAAACTTAAAGACCCGTGGCCTTTAAGTAAACTACAGCCAGCAAATTATTACTACTTGATTTCACACTAATGTACGCAAAAAGTACACAAGGGGTTCAATGCTCCAATACAGTCACTCCAAAGATGATTATAACCTTTGGAGAAATATAGTGATAACAAACCACCACACATCTATAAAGACTGACTTGTAAACAAGTGCTGCTCTCGTTCCTCTTAAAAACACATTAAGAACACAAGAAAAATGACATTGGTGAGAAAACAGCAGTTAAAAAAGCATCTGATCACAGCTATTATGGACATATTTGCACAGACTGCGCAATTCACATGCATCATGTCAACAAATGAGGCTAGAGTTACACGACTAATCAATAAAAGACTGCAATTTTGATTGTGGCAAACAATTCTAATCTGCATTTGACCTAGAAAGAGCAGTTGCCATGTATAGAGATGTTAGCGGCCGATCACACTGAATGCGCTTTTTGGTTGAGAGGCACCTTTTTTGAATGATTTACTAACGGCCGCGAGCATTTAACTCGCTGCATATGCGCCCTGCGTGCCACGCATTTTAATCGCCTGATGCACTTCGCGTTTTTGGCGTTGCGCTTTGTGCACTTCCAGTTGAGCAAAAAAAGCGTGTTACAGTAAGTCCAATGAAATTTTGTCCAATCAAATGAAAGCAGGGGCGGGGTTTCCATTGAGGCAAAAGTAGTGTTTGTGTTGTCAAGATAACTACAGAGACTTTTAAAGATGGAGGAGAGTGACTAGCGGTCACAGCTACAAGTTATCCAGAGCTGTACGACTTCACAAATCTTGAGTAACACAATATTATTAAATATTACAATTATAACAATATCAACAGCAACACTCTCGCACAATATGCAGCTGATTCAGTTCTTGCCTAGTGACGTAAAAAGAGCACCGCGTTTCTTTTTTCTTGTCAACAATAAAGGCAGTGAGGTGCGCCATGTTTTTGGAATGTGAAAGCGCATTCGTTGTGATTGGCCCCCAAGTCATTAGTCATTTTAGTCACACAGTGTCATTATTTCTCAGTTACAAACATATAACACTACAGTAATTATTAAAATAAAGTAATTAAGAATGAAGTCTTATAGTATGTGGCAAAAATGAATTGCATGGGTGAAAATGTTTTATTTTTGTCCAAAAATTTATAATAATATTAGATAAAGATCATCTTCCTTGGAGATATTTTGTAAATGTCCTACTGTAAACACATCAAAACTTAATTTTTGGTTAGTAATATGCACTGCTAAACTGAGAATTTTCTTAGTATTTACATTTTTTGAACCCTCAGATTCCAGATTTTCAAATAGTTTTATCTGCCAAATATTGTCCAATCCTAACAAACCAAGCAAACCATCAACGGAAAGCTTATATATTCAGCTTTATAAAATGAGAAGATAAATTGTCTCATTCCCAATAGCGTAATATATAAGATATATGTATATGGTTTCCATTCAGAAAAAAATTAACCTTTACTGAAATATGTTCAGTTGAATAAATTGTGTCAGCTATCCTCAGTCTGTTATTTATATACTATGTATATCCCCAAAACCTAATGTAAAAAAAATCTATTAAATTGGGTCACAAAATTCAATTCAATTCAATTCATCTTTATTTGTATAGCGCTTATACAATGTTGATTGTGTCAAAGCAGCTTCACATGGAAGTTTATAGTGAATTGAAACAGTGTCCCGAACATAATTTACTCATATTATCTCATACTGTATATACATTACATGTTCTGCTAAATAGGTCAATTAGCTGAAATCACAAAAGTTTGCCAGCCCACAGCAGTTACTTTCCTTTGGCATAATCGCAGAAATCTTCTGAATTCCTTCCCTAGGCTGTTAAATATGAATGTACTTCTTGTCTGGCTGCCTGGTGAGCAGGTTGTGACCTTAAGCTCTCTTCCAAAACACACACAAATACAAACAAACACAACTTAAATGTTATTCTGCTTAAGCATCTGCAAATACTCTCCCCATCTAGAGGAAAGGTCAAAACATCAACAAACTTAATAAGCCACAAAAAAAACTATACCACAGTACACAAGCAGGTGTTTGGCAGACCTAATACTTCCTTTATTATAACTTCTGAATGCTTAACATGCACAAAACATGTTTGTGCTCCAAAAAATAAATACATTTAAAAAACTGTAAAACATTGTTTGTCAGTGTTTTTTGTATCAGATCTATATTAAGTGTGCACTTACTACGGGAAGTACAACATATTTCAAGCAGCACAATAACATTCCTATTGTCCATCGTAAACCCGTACCCTGAAGACTTGACACGAGAGAGAAGAAATAGGCAAATAGAGTAATATTTTCAGTAATTTTGGCACACAAAAGTGTTTTTGAATCTTCATATAATTAAAGTTGAACCATTGAAATCACAAATGTTTTGATTTTTGGTTCTTTTCCATCTAAATAAAAAAAAAATCTAAATTGTGAATGAAGAAAGGTATCGGGGGATCTCAGTCTAGGGTCTAGTTGATCATTTGGTATCAGAAGTGGCTTATATGAAAGGCAAAGGCCTCTAGATTATGCTTATTTTACCCAAATAAAATATGATCATGCCTTGATTTCTAATTATTTAATTAGGACAGTAAGGTCTGACTTTGTTTAGACAAAAGTCTTGTCACTTAACAGAAATAATGTACAGTATAGAACATAAAGTCCTGATGCAGTGGAAAAATTATTTATATTGTCCATGACTCCCATGAGCTTGGAGGACTGCATTTATACATCTCTGCAATGACTCAAATAACGTATTAATAAAGTCATCTGGAATGGCAAAGAAAACGTTCATACGACTTCCACAGTTCATCAAGATTCTTTGGATTCATCTTTAATGCCTCTCCTTCATCTTACCCTAGACATGCTCAATAATGTTCATGGCTGGTGACTGGGCTGGCCAATCCTGGAGCACCTTGACCTTCTTTGCTTTCAGGAACTTTGATGTAGAGGCTGAACTATATGAAGGAGCGCTATCCTGCTGAAGAATTTGCCCTTTCCTGTGGTTTGCAATGTAATGGGCAGCACAAAAGTCTACATACCTCAGGCTGTTGATGTTGCCATCCACTCTGCAGATCTCTCGCAAGCCTCAATACTGAATGTAACCCACAATTATTATTTCACCTTGACCAAACTTCACTGATTTCTGTGAGAATCTTGCATCCATATGGGATCCAATAGGTCTTCTGCAGTATTTGTGATGATTGGGATGCAGTTCAACAGATGATTCACTGGAAAAAACAACCTTCTGCCTTTTTTCAAATGATCAACTAGAAGAAGTTATTATTTGTTGCTCTTACAACAGGGATCGATAACAAGACTTTTCTCAGGTAGTGTAAAATCCCAACTACATTGCAGATCCCTGCGGTATGACTATTGCAGACTCGAACATTGCGATATCGTTGCTGAAATGATATATTGTGCAGCCCTATTTTGAACACACCATTATCTCCAAACATAAAACCATAACCTAAAAACAAAGCAAAAAATAAATAAAAAATCACAAAATCATTCCCAGCTCTAAAACCTACACTGTAAAACAAGCTGAGTTTCACACAATCAATTTGTGTTGGGGCAACATGAAAGAACTTTACAAATTTAAGTAGACTGAACATAAAACAATCAAGTTGTCCTAAATAAAACCCTCAAGAATTGTGTTGTTTCAGCTCATTTTAAATAAGTAGTTTGAACAAACAACAAACTTATTTTTTTTTTTAGTGTACTAGCAAAGCTTTTGTCAGTATATTGCTTTCTTCATAACCACGTCATGTATGTAAAGCAACTCTCTTGGTTGAAACATCTGTGTTTACTACTGGGCAGCGATATTTGGGATAGTTTCCAACATTATGGGCAATCGTACAATGAATAGAAGAGTTGAGAGACGCAATACTAAGCGCTTGCTTAAAATGAGCCTATTAACTATGGCAGATTTACCTCTCAGGCTAAAGATTTTGCAGGCTCATCACAACCCTCTGACTAACACTGGGGCGAGTGGGGAAGAGGAAGAAACGGGATCAAAATTTCAAAAGATTTCTGTGCTCTACGACATCTCTAACCTGAGGCAAAATTTTGCATGCTGTTCTGATTAAGCAACATTCCTTCAGCTCACATCAAAGACAGACTCAGCAGATATTGTCTCGCAATCAGCCATACAACATTATAAAGGATTGCTTAATACAAAAAAGAGAAATATGAATGAAATATTTGGAAGCTTTCGTAAAGTAAACTTTGCTTAGAATGTGGGTTGCAGTGACTGTAATTTCATTGAGTTTTATATAATGAGGATATTTATATCTTAGTGTTACATTTTGAAGCATACATTTGGGCTCAGATTTTTCTTTAAACTATTCTTTGAGACAGTAAAAGGAGACAGTGGCATATGGTGAGAACACAAAGCTATAACAGTTCATGATGAAAAAACTTTTTTTAGTTCTCTTCTGAAACTCCAGAGATTACAGGGGTATTTTTCTCAGAAGACATTGGTTTTGGTTATTACAGATCACTTTACAAAGTACACTGTTGCAATTCCCACACAAAAACTAGAAGACGTACACGGTAGCCAGGTGCCTCTGGGCCCAATTTTTTGGTACATTATGGTTTGCCAAAGAATCTGCACATTGACCAAGGGCCAGATTTTGAGTCACACTGTCGTATTTGTAGAGAATTGAGAGATATTTCCCTGTATGTAAAAAGTAGGGCACAGCGCTAACAAAACCACAGTTTAGTTCACTATAAAAAACAGATATAACTTCAAATAAGCTCTTTAAATGCAGTTTAATTCACTTTGGGTAAAAGAATTTGCCAAATGAATAATTGGATTCTCAATTTTATTTTATATTTTATTTTGTATGGTGAATAAAAACTCTTAATATTAAAGAAAACAACCAAATCTAGCCTAAATCTCTCAAAAGTCGCATCAGGTCATCTTGTTCATACAGTAAGCCCAGTAGTCTCATTTAAACTAATATATGATGAATAAAAAATTATGTTGAGTAATTTAATTGCAAATTTATTGGTTGGAGTGACCTTTTATTTTGAAATGCTGACATGCGTTCAGCATTTCAGTGATTTATGAGCAAATAAAACCCAATGACATGCTCCATCATTTGTAAGTGAACTAAAAGCTTTCATCCCCTGACAAACATCATCTGACTGTGCAGTAAATCAAATCATTTGGCACATTTTTTTGCATAGCGTCAGGCGTACAGACACAATCCAATAGTCTGAGTATACTTGTGGGAGTAGGGCTCTAACTTGCAGTCCCATTTCGCATAAACATAATATATCCTTAACATAGTAATTACAAAAACAGGGTAATAACTAGGTACTATCCCTAAACCTACCCCTGAAACTAACCTTAATACAGGTAGTTCCCTTATATAACCCAGCACTTTCTTAGGAAGTACACTGTACTGTAAGTACAGCTTAAGTGCATGCAATGTGAAATAAAGTGCAACGTTTGTGTCTGTAACTCTTAAATTTCAGGAGAAAAGATCTCTGAAGCTGTACTTTGGAAATGCTGTATACTGATATGCCCCATTTTGGTATATGTACAATGTAGGTAACATTAAAGCTTTGAAATGTTTCACAAATCTTTTGTTAGGAAACTGCCAAGGTCACATGAAAGTTTGTTACAATTAAACACAAAATCACAAAATTTCAATTGTTCTCCACTGGGAGGTGAAATTCATCTAATGTCTGTAAACAAAATAAATAAATAAAAGACACAATATTTAAATATATTAGAATATTTTCCGACTATTATCAAAAGACTGCTAGAGCTGTGGTGAAAAATCATTCTAGAATTTCTCATTTAAGATTTTCAAAATGCAATGCAGAGCTTAGTTGGATGGCGCAGTATGCTTTTTAAACAGCCGTAGTCTGCTTGCATCCATTTCTTTACGAATACCACTTGAACCTAAAATAATCATTTAAAAAGCTAAATTACATAGTGAACCATGTCCAGGGTGTGAACTACGGGGGAGCTCGGCTCCCTGAAAACATATTTTGTGAAATTTTGGGGGGTCTCAAAAAATATTCACAATGTGTTATTTTGATGTGCGGTTTCAGTATTGTGTAATGTGATCATGGATTATTATGTGTAAAAGTGCAAAAATATCATTCTTTCATACATGACGGCAACATACACCTCACTTTACAAAAAGATAACTATACATGCTATTCTTGTCATGAGCATCAAGGTGTGGGGGCAATGAAGAGCAAAGTCCAGTCATGTCAAAGACTGACAGCCAGATGCTTTCATGTAGACATCGAGACACTGCTTATCATTTTTCAAAACTAATTGATGTGACATTGTTTTGTTTTATTTGCTCCATACAGTAGGCCAATACAATATAAATTTTTTTAAACACTGTGACATTGCTGTAAACATGTTGGACAATTAAGCTGAAAACAGGTAAACTTGACAAAACGGAACCCCTTTCAATGGTGTTTCTTTCATTTTCCAGTTTGTGATTATGTTTTACTGGAGTGACAAGTGAGATACCATGACATTCTATAACCCTATGTAAAAAAAAAAAAAAAGATATGCTGTCCATAATGCCATTGTCTTAAGTTTATAGAGCGAACAGAAAAATTATAAGCTACAAGATGAGGTTATTTATTTTGTTGTTAAGTGAAACATATTTGTGTTTGTTGGTTTTATATAATCAAATGTATTTCTCTCACAGAGGCACTGCAGGTTAAATTAGACAACAATGTTCTGTTGTTTAGGCTGTTGTTGTTTGAGCATATAAAAATAAATCCCTAAAAAAATATATATTTTAAGGGTCGAAGAAAGTTATTGAGGGCAAAACAAGTGCTTTTTAGCGAGAAAGTAAATCAAAACTATTGTGGTGTTTTGTTCATTTAGCCTACTTTGTAATTCATTCATTCATTTTCCTTTGTGGTCGCTAGGGCTGGGCGATATGGCAAAAAAAAATCTCGTTTTTTTCATAAAGTTTGACCGATTCACGGTTTTGATTTAAAAAAAATTTTTCCTGTGTAACTATAGTCAACTTAAAACATTACAACAACATGACTGAAGTAACAATCTCTTGAAAGTATTGTTTTTCAAGTAACTTGAAAAACCATCTGGTTAAGGAACATGTATTTTTAATGGCCATACATACATAAATTGGTCAACAAGGTGTAGCCTATTACATTCCTATAGACAAATTCCTGCTTGACGTTTTAGCAAATATTTGTGCGTAGCTACACCACCCAGAATATATTAAAGATCACCGTGAACAACAAAAAAACCCACAGAAACCTGTTACATATCTCTCTATATTTAAATGTCTATCTTATATTTAACTGAATCGTATAACAGCCTATAGCTGAAATGTTGAAAATTGCTCAATTTTTTTTATAAAACATTTGTCAAAATGTATTGATATTTTTTGGAGTAAAAACAATACAGACATTTAAGAATCCATATTTATTTTATTTATTCATTCATTTTACTTGTTTATTGGTGCATATCTGGGTTATGATTTAATTTATAGCTACAGTACCCTGGACAGCTACTGTGCCACTCCGTAAAGCTTTCAAGCAAAAGTCCAAATTAAAGAAAAATTTGACTTTCTGCGGTGACAGCCGACATTCACAACACGCCGTAACCGTCCTTCAGGTGGTGCGCAGGTATAAAATACAAAACCAGACGTCTGGGCTTTGAATTAGGTGCAATTATTTCCTCGTTGTTTAAAGAGTTTGCAAGTTCGTGTTCCATGGATATATTTTTGCATGTAGTCGTTGGTAAAGTTCTCACCCAGATCAGAGCGATCTGTGCTACCGAATACAGTGCAGCATGCAATAAATTCACGCTCAGTCAGGCGAAGTAAAGGTCTCATTGCCTATATGCAGGGCCAGACGGAATCTGCGGACGTTTTTTGCTATTTCTGCAGAGAATTTTGGTAAAAATCTGCGGATTTCTGCGGAATTATTCTAGAAGTATCATAACTAAAACCTTAAAATGTGAAATAAAAAATAATATCTTTTTAACTTTTATTTAATGTTTAAAATGCAAATCCAATTAGATTAACAGTAAATAGTTAACTGTAAGTAAATAAACAGAATTAATGATGGGCAAAAAATCTGCGGAAATCTGCAGAAAATCTGCGAAAAATCTGCGGAATTCTGCGCGCGCAAATTCCGTGTGGGCCTACCTATATGTCAATTAAATTAATTAAGCTGTAGCCCCCACAAATAAAACTTTTAGCCTATTTTATTATTTTGTGTAATGTATATAGTGTAATCAGGGCTGGAGCAAGCTGAACTGGCGCTCTAGTCTAGGCAAACGCCCTCAACTCGAAAGTGAAATAGAAACTTACCGGTTTGCGGATGAAAATGATGAACGGGAGGGGGTGGGTGTCGCGAATAAAAGTGAAGACAGGGGGGTTCTCGCTTACTACTCTGCTGCCTAGGTCGCCTCTATGTTCGCGCTGGCCCTGAGTGTAAAGCTGGATTTATACTTTCGCCTTGAACCGCATCGCGCGCCTTCACTGACTGCGCGCGCACCTCGCGACTGAGCCAGCTGTGGTAGCTCATCAACAGAGCCGCGATGTCAACACACAGAATCCGCACAATTCAGCACGGTTGTCTAACAGTGTAGAACGGTTTAGCACGGTTTGGCTTTTTATAAAAAAAAAATTGCGATCGTCTTAAAAAAAATCGTCTTAAAACGTAAATTTGAATAAATCGAAAAAAAAATAAAATAAAAATAATCGCCCAGCCCTAGTGGTCGCCACAGCAGAAAAAAAACGCCAAATTATCCAGCATATGTTTTACGCAGCGGATGCCCTTCCAGCTGCAACCCATCACTGGGAAATACCCATAAACTCTCATTCACACACATACACTACGGACAATTTTAGCTTACTCAGTTCACCTATACCGCATGTGTTTGGACTTGTGGGGGAAACCCACGCGAACAAACAGAGAACATGCAAACTCCACACAGAAACGCCAACTGACTTAGCCAAGGCTTGAACCAGTGACCTTCTTGCTGTGAGGGGACAGTGCTACCCACTGGGCCACCTACTGCGCCACCTACTTTGTAATATCAGTTACAATTATATAAACATTTGTTTTATATTATAGATTTTTTGTTTATACATTGCTGTTTAAGGACAGGAATCTTGTGGGTTTTATAGCCTACATCATTGTGGCAAGGACTCTCAAGATCAAAGCAACACACCCCTCAACTTTCCTATCTCCTCCCCGTTGGAAAAAAGTGGGCTCCACCAAAGGCCACTGTATAGTCCGAACACTGACCGTGTTTACATAAATATCGAACCCACAAACTCTCTTCCTCATGAGCATTTGAGTGTATCATTTAAAAGTAGCCTAGAGCGCCTTCTGCTGTTCAAAACTATGCTCAAAATCAACTCAAGAGAGAATTGTGATGCATTTTGAATATCGCAGAATCGATTTCGCAAACAAATTTTCACCACAGCATTAGAACATTTGCAAAAGCTGTTTGTTCAATTCTTTTAATTTAATTTATACTATATTATCCAACAAGCATCTGTACCATGTTTCAAACATTTTGAACCTGTGAATCATTTTATGAAGTTAATGTTTGAGTTGATTCAAAGCTTTAAAAACCTTTGTTTCTACCATCACTACTTTAATAGTGATAATTACACTACTTTTAGGTAATAATTTGGGGTACTTATTTAAGGTTTCTAAAAGTTTGAATATGGTGTACATAATGTTCAAAAACAAGTTCAGAAATGGTATTGCCAAGTGACAGATGTTGTACCGTAATTCTCAGAGAGAGAGAGAGAGAGAGAGAGAGAGAGAGAGAGAGAGAGAGAGAGAGAGAGAGAGAGAGAGAGAGAGAGAGTTTCATTGACATCCTATTATGATACAGGAATGGACTGTATATGCCAAGGGTTTCATAAAACAGCTTTGCTTGCCTCAAAAACTTCTTCGTCCAGGATTCTGGTGCCGAAGACAGCGATGCCATCTGTGTTGATTATTGCATGGTCACTTCTGCTGAGCGGTTTAGAGATCTTCTTCTTACAGTCCACAATCATTGTGACGGTCTTCTTCTCGATGCTAATAGCCACACGGTGCCACCTAGTGATTTGGAAGACATTGGGTGGAAAAAACAACAACAAAAAATCCATGAAGTTTATGATTTTTTAGGTTGCACTTTCACTTGTATAGCTAAAATGCATGTTCAGTGTGAAAAAGAACAACCAAAGGAGGTTTGGGTCAGTACAAGATGTTCCTAAATAAAATCTATTTTAAAATAAAAGACAAACAGCACTCCCTTTTCTTTGTCCATGAGCCTTTAAAAGGCGTTTTCCTTAATACTGCCTCTCATATTGGCTTAATTATAAATATTTCACAAGCTGGGTTTTGTTTAGCACTTGTTTTCTCAAATTCTAAAAACAAAATATCTCTCTACATGAATTGTGAGAATATGCTCCATTGTTTTATCCCATGTAAACCTCAGTGTGGCTAATCAAAAGCACAGAAGCTCACTGCTGTTCTCGTTTCCTTGTCAAGTAAACGTTTGCTTTGCTTAATTGGCTACATATGGCTAAATATTAACATCACACAATTTTCCTACTACAGTTCTATCAATATAGATAAATAAATGAGTAAGCGGATGGAAAATAGAACCTATAATGCACACAGAGGATTAAACTAGCACTAGGAAAACTTCATAAGCAAATTGTATAACCACTACAACAGCCAGTCGTTGAAAACTGGACTCCAGCTTGGTCAAAATTGTTAAAAAAAGAACATTAAAATAAGACTTCTTTTGAAACTACAGTACTACGATAAATAAATGCACCAGATGGTTTAGAATGCAGTCCATAAATCATAATAAACTTAAATAAAAAATTTGGTGAAAAGACATTAGAATTATATACTGTCAGAAATAAAGGTACAAAATCTGTCACTGAGACGGTACTTTTTTAAAAGGTACTTTTTTGTTCCTAAAAGGTCCCTAAAGGTACATATTAATACCTAAAAATCTACAAATATATACCTCAAAGTACCTAAAATGCACAAAAGTAAACCTTAAAGGTACAAAAGTGCACCCTAAAGGTACTAGTGTGCAACTGTAAAGTACAAAATGGTACCTTTTGAAAAGGTATCACCCCAGTGTTAGCTTTTGTACCTTTTGTATCTCCTTTTGTATCTCTGAGAGTGTAGTTTAGGTATAGGAGAAGTGTTCAAATCAAAAAAAATTTGCAAATGAGAAGCATTTTGGGTATTTAAACTGAAATCCTTGGCTCTAGATGGCATGAACAAAGCATTAGAGCTTTATATCTTCCTTTAATTCATAATTTCTTGAACCCAACTTCTTTTATTAAAGATACATTTTGCATATTTACAGTATAAAAATGATGTATGTCTGATTATATTAATCATATTTCTCATTGTTAGTTACTTTGTAAAGACTTTTGGAAAGTTAATGTTGATGATTGCATACCTTTTTATTTAAAACTGTTTATTCCATTGTTAAAAGTTGTGATAAAAATGGGATACTTTGAAATTCATGTTCTAGCCATAAATATAAAACACTGGTGGATGTAATGGTTTATGAAGTAAAGTTTTCCTAAATTTAAATGGAATATAAACCATTTCAATGTGGTCATGTCATTCGCTCATGAACATTTCCTGATTGTTATCAAACTATTTCATAACTGTAACAAGAGACAATTCAATCATAACTTAATGTTAAAACAGCTATCATAACATTATTCATCAATATGTGGCTCTTTTTGGATTATCTGAAAATATAGAAATGAAAAATGTAAAAAAAAAAAAAACGTTGGGTTGGGACCTTTGTTTTTTTTTTTTTACATCCCTCAAAATGGTCTATATGAATATGTAGAGATCTAATGAAGGTTAATAAATGTCGACATCAGAACACTTAATGATTTTAAAAAGTGTGTGGAAGAAGTGAATCATTTAATGCCAAAACTTTTGTATTTTTGTCACATTAGTGATCAATGTAAAATAAAACATTAAAAAAGAAGAGGTTTTATCCACCAAAAATATTCCCACAGATTGAAAGTATTTAAAAAAAGAGTCAACTTGCTTTCCATCTGCGAGGTTGATGGCACGGAAAAGGGGGTAATCCTCTGGAGCAGGTTTCCCATGCTGATCCTCATACAGGAAGAGCGGAGAGCGGCCCACCTCCACACCCAGCTGCTGGATGCCCTGCTCGTTGTACACCGACAAAAGGAAGGACTGTACTCCTGCTTTTGGCTTGATAGTCATAAGGATGGAGAAATCCTCAGGGAATACTCCTCCTGAAGACATAAGAAAGGCATTGTGGGTTAAACATCAGCTGTTATTGATTTTTCATTCATTGGAAATGAGCAAATTAGCACTGAGAGTTTTTACAACAACCATTTTCTCACATTGGATGTAGCGTGGGGTTTTTTATGAAGTATGAAACAGTTTGTCTTTTTCTGTTGGCACATTAACTTAACAAGATGTCAGAAAACATAACGGATTTACTATTAAACAAGTTGCATGCACACTGAAGTGGAACTAAAACCCAAACTATCAATCTCTGAAGTGCTGCTCTTCTTTGCCAACTTTGAGGGAGATTTTCTCATACTTCGACAACGTGCTATTTAGCTGAAATTTCCAGTCCTTTTGTTTCGGCCAAAAATCACAGAAATCAAATTGTTAATTTAATCTCCTTCTATTCTGTGCCTCAGTTACCCTTTGCGGTCTGGCCAAACTGGAAAATGCCCAACACACACAGAACAGAAGGGCCAAGTTAATGGGACTAAACTAGTAAATGTAGCATATATGATGTCGCTGTTATAGAATAAGTGCACAATTAGAGATTTGAAATAGCGTATTTGTAAAAAATCATCCAAACCATGCTGAACATGGACTTTCAGGAAACATGAGACAGAGATAGATTGATGGACTGATTGATTGATTGATTGATTGATTGATTGATTTTATTATTATTAGCATGCACTGCAAAAAAATGCTTTCCTTACTTACAGTTTTTCTCTTCTTTCTTGTCCAAATATCTAAAAATCTTAAATCAAGAAGCATTTTTAGACAGGCAAAACAAAGTGAGTTTTTCCTTAAAACAAGCAAAATAACTGCCAATGGGATAAACAAAATAATCTTATTTCAAAGCGAAAACAATATTGTTTTGTTTATCTCATTGGCAGATTATTTTGCTTGTTTTAAGGAAAAACTCACTTAGTTTTTACATATTAAAAGACAAGCGTTTTTAACTGTCTAGAAAATGCTGTTCGATTTAAGAATTTGGACTAGAAACTCTTGTGTGAAAATATTTTTTTGCAGTGTGTAAAAGCTTTGTGCGTTGTACACCGCTAAAGGCTGATATATATTTTTGTCTGACGCCACGTCGTGGATCTCCGCTGACTGCGCACGCACCTCATAAAATAGATGAGGTTTTATACTTGATGCATTCACCATTTTGATATTCTTTAAAACGACAGGGGGCGGTCAAAAGAAAGGGAGGGATACACATAGTAGTAGGAAGTTTCCTGAACTACGTCCTATCATCAATATCATTCAAGATTTTTAAACTAATTATTTTTATAAATTATTATTAAGGATTTTTATAACCCTTCAAGATTTTTTTAAATCAAACTTTAATGCATCACTTGCTTTTGTTCATGTCTCGGACAGTTCTACCTATTAAAGTTAAAAATCTATGATAACAGAACATGGGTTGCTCTACAAATATATATATTTTATTATGGAAAGAATAAAAGCAAAAAAATACATTTACTAAAAAATATTACTAATATATATTTATTTAGCCCACTCCACAATTCACACATTACTGTACTCTACTTATATGCTAAAAAGGCAATAATTGTCCAACATTCATGACCATTACCACAAGTAATTCCTAGAATAATAGGTAATTTCCAGTTATCAAAGATTTAATTTGTTACTTTATTTTATTTGTAACTATTAAATTGTTTTAAATTCAAAATTGTTGTATATACATTAGTGTAAATCCTATGAATTGTGAAAAAAACATATTCAGTAATTGTTTATTAAAACCACACGGGTCTCCACATTTGCCATGGCTTCTCTTTTTGGTTTTAACAAACTTATCCCTCAAGTTTTTCTAAACTTTTTAACAAAAACTTTCTTCCTTTCCCACTGCTGTTGCAATTTCTAGCCAAGAATTATTGGTCATCTGGTTGATCACGCATAAACGGATCATAAAGTTTTAGGCGTACCTGTTGCAGGCAGAATCTCTTCAAAGTGATTCATATTCAACTCAAATGAAATGTGGCGCCATGCAAACTGTTCGCTCGAGTCTCAAAAAAGGTTTTATGCTTCGCCAGCCAAAATCATGTTGTGCGCACCCAAAGCTTATCTCCACAAACACCGTGATGACATCACAGTCGCCGAGCGCACTCAAGTAAACTAGCGGACGCATCGAGTATAAATCACTCTTAAGCCTACAGTTAGAAATGGTTAGCTGGTACTTTAGTATTACACTCAAAAGCATCGTAAACAATAGAACAACTTAAACCCGGTGAGTTATGCTAAGAGGGGTTGTGTTTGATTTGCTTAAAAAATAATATAAAACTCAAAACATAACACTGAAGCAGGACATACAGTATGAAGGTGTGTTTTGTAGTACATACTATTATGCAAAAAATTGCGTCAAATTGGAGTAAATGCTGGTGTTTTGTCTGCCACTTACCATACATTGTTCATTTAAACCGTAAACTTTAATAAATTGTATGTATGAGATATAGAGAAATATAGGCTAAAGGCATGTTTGTTTTTTTCTAATGAGTCTTTGTTGGTCAGAACAGTAGCCAAATAGACAATATCTGTCTTTTCTAGGGGACTTCTGTTTCTTAAAACAGTAAATAAGGCTTCAATTCCTTCATCAAAGAATGGGCATCAGACTTCTAGCATTGTAAACAGTCCAAATGCATTTAACCATGGCGGTCAAGCTACATTATGTACTTCCTGTTGAATGCATTTCAAAGAGAAGAAAAGAAACAACTTCAAACTTCACTTTCCAAGAGCAAACCAATTACAGCACATTTAGAACTGACCTAAAGCCTTGCCCAAGCAGAACAGTCGGTTTATTTAAGAGTAAGGATGAGAGTCCACAGATTAGCACAATTCACATACCTGGGAAGAGCTGCTTGGTTGGGGTGCTGAGTTGGGCCCGTTTGTCCACTCGGTAGGCCACATCTGGTTTGGATCCTCTCCGGATGGTGCAGAAGCCTGGTGTTTTCTTCACTCCTTCAGGTGAACTTTTAAAGTCTAAGACCTTGAGCACATCCACGGGTTCAGCTGTGAGGCAGAACATTGAATGCTGGGATCAAAGCACTTGTCAACTTCATTGATGATCAAATGTTATTAGCAGCAATCATTTGCACACATACTACAACACAATATGTGTTCAGTTATTTACATTGGTTTATCAAATTTAAGGGAATGTTTTACACACAAAATAATAATCATAATAATGATAATGAGAAGAAGATGAACAAGAAGAACAAACTGATGTTTGATTTGATATTGATGTTAATCATTATTCTTTTAAATACACAGCCTCGTAAACAAGTAAACTCATAAGCAAGTTCACTATAGCCAGAGTGTGTCCTGTCATGTAATAATGTATATGAAGCATTGTGAATGCACTTAAAACTGCTTTCTGAGAGGTAATAATGTTTTAAATGCTCAATTTCTTGTACAGGCTGACCCTTTTTCTTCAGATCCTAAAGTATCATCAGAAACCATTTTGTCTTGCCAGTTAATTTTATTGAATTTAATTTTAATAATTAATTAAGAATATTTTATTTTATTTTATAGTAGCACAATACTATTTTCAGCAAAAATTTTCTTTTTTTAGTTCTAACCAAAGGTATCTATTTTGTTTTGCCAGTAATTTTATTGAATTGAATTAAAATAATTTAAAAAATTAAGTAAAAAACATAATATTTTGCCTTGCCAGTTAATTTTATTTAATTGAATTGAATTTAAATTAATTAATTAAAATATTTTATTTTATTTTATTTTATAGTAGCACAGTACTATTTTCAGCAAAATAATCTTTTTTTAGTTCTATCCAAGGGTATCCATTTTATTTTGCCAGTTAATTTTATTGAATTAAATTTAAATAAATAAAAATTTAAGTTAAAAAGCATAATATGTTTTAAAAATATTTTATTATTATTATTTTTATATCATTTTATTTATTAGTTATTAGCACAGTTTCAGCAAAAAAAAAAAATCTCTTTTTTTGTTGTTATAACTAAGGGTATCTGTTTTGCCTGTGAGTTCATGTTATTTAATTGAATTATATTTAAATGAATTAAAATATATTGTTTTATTTTATTTTAGCATGATTTCAACATAGTCTCTTTCATGTTCTGAAGAAAATAATTTGACTAAATCCTGGATGGCCTGAAGGTGAGTAAATTAACAGGAATTTTTCTTTCTTGATTTTTTTTTTTTTACAGAAGGCAATAACTCTGTTAGCAAACAGCTAGATGAGAAATGAGGAAAAAAGTCTACATGAACATTATCGCCTCTGTGTCTGTCAGTGCATACAATAATATTATCGAAAAATATGACAAAACCATTTAGGAAAAAATTAAGCAGCACTATCCAAAGAAACCTTTAATTTGTCTAGCAGATTGAAGAGGCCATTCTGGTATAAAACTGCTGTTGTCAGAAATATACTTGTTAAACGGAAATTATTGTCCAGCCGATTACGTTTCACAATTGCTTCCAAGTACAGTTGGGTTATTATGTAATTTTACAACTCTATCCAAGTTTAAAAACAAGAAGCCAGTTTCAATACATATTGTCAACCTCAATTAGACTGCATTCCCTTATGCAACAGGGCTAATTTGTCCTTGAATACGAGGAGTCAGAATATACAGTCAATTATCCTTAAACAAGTGAGAAAATTATTACACTGTAAAAATATCTGTAAGTTGACAGTTCTCTATATTTTGTGATTCATAGATTGTTTTGTTATTTTTTTATAGTTTTTATTATGGGACCTTATTACTTTTGACATTGAAAAGTTGAAAAAAGACATATTTAATATGCTATTTTTAATAAAAAAGTTATATATTGCCTGGGTTCCTTTTTATAATTTAGGGTTTAAAAATAGCCTGGTAATAAACTGGCAGTACTTGTTCTGTTATTTTATGTACTTATTTCTCAATATATATTATTTCTTATGAAATGTATTGTTTCAAAATTCTAAAATGTCAATAAACGTCACTTTGTTGAAATGCCCAGCTAAAGGTTCTACTGTACATCAAAAGTCAACAGAGCTAAGATAAAGGTCCCATAATGCAATTAATAACCATAAATAAATGTTAAAAATGTATTGATTGTGAAATGTGGAACTTTTTTTTACTGCGTGGGTGACATTTTTCCATTTGAACAAACAATTCCCCCAAAAAAACTGTGTCATTTTGCAATAACGTTAACTCTGAGCGACAGCTTTACTGTACCCAAATCCCCACCTTCGCATATGTGTTATAACTGTCAATGAAGCAATTGTATTTTTACAAGGAGCCTGAGAAGCACAGCAGTAAAGATGTGAAGAAATATCCAGTAGGGATAATTGACCCCCCTCCGTGCAGATCCATCTACAAAGCCAAACATTCCAGAAATCACTAGTCCCGGTCACTAGCGCTCCTCTACTGTTATGGCAGCTCAGCACGAGCTAAACTTTACAAGCAGCTCAACTCCACCAATATGTCAGGTAATACACTTCATCACGCTGCTTCCGCCATATATGTCATATGCGCAAAGTTCTGCTTTCGCTCAGCCAGCGCCCCACAAAATGGCCCATTTCTAATGATCCTTGACAAATCTATGCTAATGCTTAAACAGGCCGAGAGATTTATGATATGATTAATATGGCAATTTAGGGGCTGGTACTGTAAAGCGGACTCTGTAATGTCACACTGATTTATTGGATGGCTTGAGTCTTTTCAGCCTCGTCTTTGATGCCACGAAAAGGAAAAGTTCCGGCCTCACTTGAGTCTGATGAATGAGGATGTGCGCAAGGTCAAGGAGATCAGACCATCAGCTGGTTTACCAACATCCATCACTATCCGTACACAACTTTGAGCCTCTAAAACGCATCTGTCTGTAATCACCACTGTGAAGTCTCTGAATCTGAGAGGGTTTAAAAGAACACTCTACTTTTTTTTTTGGAAATAGGCTCATTTTACAAATCCCTTAGAGTTAAACAGCTGAGTTTTACTATTTTTTAATCCATTCAGCCGATTTCAGGGGCTGGCGGGAGCACTTTTAGCTTAGCTTAGCTTAGCATAAATCATTGAAGAATAGACCATTAGAGTATAGTTCCTAGCCTAAAAAATAGCAACTTTTCATTTTCTGTCGGTCTTAGAACATGAACATAACTACAGAAGAGTTAAAGAGCCCCTATTACACATTGAAAAGGGTCATATTTCAGTTTTATGGGTCTCCAACAACATACTGATATGTATGCAAGGTCAAAAAACACGTTCATGGTCTTATAATATGCATTTATTTTTACCTAATTATCCCAGCGACTCCCATATGAATAGTTCAGCGATTCATTTGTTCCCAAACCCCTGCTTAGCGCGAAGCTAATCTGCGCTGATTGGACCGATGACAGCCTGTTGCCATTGGTGGACAGCGTTCAGCCCAGTAAAATGGTCAGCGTGGTTTATCAAGCCCGCGGCCGCGGGTCGCCAACATTGGTATAGGATCCGATCGCAGCGGACGCTCGAAACACGCTTTAAAGTAAACTTACTAACACCACAGTAAACAGTATCCGGTTCTCAACAGTGTTATTCAGACATCTCAGCGCCGAAAGCAGTGCAGTTAAACACTAGCATATGTATGACATACATTCAGTTTTAATCCACACGGCAGCAAAAGCTAAACTATTCTGAACCTTGACCGCTGCACGTGTGCAGGATCAGCTAACGGTGGCCATAGCAACGACAAACGGCAGTGGAGTGAGCTCACGAAAGCATTTAAATCTGTAAACAAAGCAGCACGGTTTGCGTTTACAACGTTGCATTAGACGCGATATGAGAATATAAAGAGTTAACCTGATACAGTACACGCGGTTACTAGTAACAAAACATGTAGATCATTTCTATTTGCAATCATTGCTGTGGCACCTCGTCCGTGAACTGCTATATGTTCTAAGTGCTTACCTGTACTCTGCTTTTCTAAACGATCACATCCCCAGCTGGGAGGTTGTAGCATCCTGTGTCCTCTGACAAGCTATCTCTGCGGGCTCCCGCTCTCCATTCGCAAGCCTTTTCAGTGCTGCTCACCAGCCCGATGCCCAGCGTTCAGCAGCCTACCGGTGTACCTAATATTTTGTCCTTATTTTGCCTGCACCCCTGGTGTCTTGTCTGTTCATTACAAGATGGAGGCAGAAACTAATGCATGAGCTGTGTAGTGATAGATCACCCATTGTAAGCGTGCAGATTTCTGAACAACTCCTTTCCCTCACACTTCCAATAATATCCAGGTAAACACAGCGTCTTCATGAGCGTCTTGCTGCTGTGTTAGTGGGCGGGGCCGCAGGTTTGAATTTCGCCTGGTCTGCGTGCGCAACCATTATGTTTCGTAACGACGTCACGCCGAAACGGCTGAAGATTCGTTATCAAGACGATTCATTTAAACCACTATGAGTCAACTCTTTTATAGATGAATCAATAGTTTTAAAAACTGTCTACTTTCAGATTTAAGCTTTAGCTGGATATTTCACTTCACTAAGAGCTGTGTTACACACTACATGGAAGGTCATTTTTTTTAAAAACCCATAATAGGGGCTCTTTAAGCTTTAAATAAGAAAATTATCAAAACTTTTTTTTTGAGTGAGATGCTAATGGTCTAATCTGATTCTATGATTTATGCTAAGCTAAGCTAAAAGTGCTACCGCCAGACCTGAAGATCAGCTGAATGGGTTTAAAAATAGTGAAACTGTTCCCTTTAACTGTTGTAAAATGAGCCTATTTAAAAAAAATAATAATAAATAAAAAAGTGGAGTGTTCCTTTAAGGGAATGGGAACTAAGGCTGAATGGATGACTTGCACATAAATCCTCCAATTCGGACTCCCCCGCTCTTAGAGACTGCATAAACTTCTGAGTCAGGTCAAGTGGACATATTTGTCGGCTGGTCAGGCAGCAGACAGGAAGTATCTCTTTCAAAGGCCTAAAAACAATAAACCGTATAAACAAGAATGACTAGTTGCTAAGACTCATTACTCTCTCCTCTCTTTCTTAGTGTTGGATTGAAATCAGAGTTTTGTTTTCATATGGTCTGACATCACAAAAGGGCTCATTTTCCACCCTGTCCCACTCAACTAAGCCTGGGAAAACACTTTAGAAGAATTATGCGCAAGGCTTTTGATAGATCAACCCTATAACACTGTGCGCAAGCCACAATAAAACCGACAAAACCTTTATAAAGTATGTACTGTAGAAGGCTAGGAGCTGTATTTGTTAATAATAGACACTGAGGGAAAGTCAGTCAGACGCTTGGTCATCACAGTCTGATTTAATTATATTTTATTACTTTTGTAGGTCAAGATCAGAACCAAAATATTCTGAAGGCTCTTCTTCTGCTAAAATGAGGCATACTTGAAAAGATATGAGAGAAACGTTTACTTTTTTCCCCATTATTTTCTTTAACCATATGGTAAGAGTGTGCAGGAAGTGCTGATCCGCTAGTTCCTGTTCGACATATGTGGCCAGAAGCTGAAGGGTGGTGCTTTTTTAGGGTTAGTGAACATACTGAACACATTATGGTGTCGGCATGGCAAAGCCTGCAGATAGCTTTGCCTCAATATACCACCAACCAAGTCCTAATGCAATACTCTTTCACTGTGGAAGGCCTATAAGATTTTATTTGAAAGAAATCAATACTTTTATTCAGCAATAATGTTTACAATATTACAAAAGATGTATCTTTCAAAATAAAAGTCAGATTACAGTATCATTAAATTTTTTTACACAAAAATATGAATCAGCTAATTCAACATTGATAAAAATAAGAAAAAAACTTTTATATAGTAAGAATGCATTTAATTAAGCAAAAAATATTTATATTTGTTGAATATGGTGAAAAAATTTAATTGATGATAATCTTAAGCATATCAACTGCTGTTAATATTTAAAAAAATAAAAAGAAGAAATGCTTCTTAAGCATTAAATTACTTCTGATGGATCATGTGGCACTGCTTAAATTTTATTTTACATTTTAAAAATATTCATCCAAAGCTTAATTATTATTTCTCTTTTTTATGTATTTTCAATCAAATAAATGCAGCATTGATTAGCAGACATCTTTCAAAAACATGACCATATCTTACAAACCCAAACTTCTGTATAGTACTATATAATGCATTTTTAAAATTGTGATTATTATATTGCGCGATGCAGTGACGCAGTAGGTAGTGCTGTCGCCTCACAGCAAGAGGGTCGCTGGTTTGAGTCCTGGCTAGGTCAGTTGGCGTTTCTGTGTGGAGTTTGCATGTTCTCCCTGCGTTCGCGTGGGTTTCCTCCGGGTGCTCCGGTTTCCACCACAGTCCAAAGACATGCGGTACAGGTGAATTGGGTAGGCTAAATTGTCTGTAGTGTATGAGCGTGAATGAGTGTGTATGGATGTTTCCCAGAGATGGGTTGCAGCTGGAAGGGTATCCGCTGCATAAAACATATGCTGGATAAGTTGGTGGTACAATCCGCTGTGGCGACCTCAGATTAATAAAGGGACTAAGCCGAAAAGAAAATGAATGAATGATTATTATATGCAGTAATACGATTTATTAAAATAATAATAGAACAATATGTTTAATAATATACAATAAATAAAATATAAATATATAATAAAATGTTTACATAAAAAAAGTGGAATATTCTCCTTAAACAGCTTAATTTTCTTGATAACACTAAAACAGCTGTGCACAATAAGCTCAGCATGTCTACATCCGCGTGCAAGCTTGTGAGCTTAATGATGCGGTGAGGTCTTAATGTAGCTTTGTAAAAATCACTCTTTTTTTCTAGTTTCCATTCAGCATCACCCCCACTGACAAAACAAAGAGCTGCCCTCTGTATTATCATTCTAAACCAGAGGCAAAAAAGCTTCTGAATAAAAAGCATCCAAGCTCTTAAAGGAGAGGGTAATAATCTGTAACTCTTACGAGTCTCTTCCAAAAAAGCAGTGCTACTGTTTTTTCTTTTCTAAACTCTAAACTAAAGGTCTCTTTGTGCTCTTCAGAATGCCTCTCAGCATTACTGCATACCTAAAGGCCTCATATATTCCAGATGTGGAGAATTGGCAGGAACTGGACCCCCCCTCTCACAGAAGCTCTTAAAAAATGTCCGTATCCAAAATCTATTATTGCAGCAAATAAGCACATTTCTTCTAATGCACATCCAAATTTAAATATGCTGGACCTTTTCTTTGCATTTTACAGTTATTCTGTCTGTAGAGAGACATATGACATGGCACTCTTTTCCCTATAAAATATTACAAAACAGTTTTGCACAATCATTTATCATCTAAATAAATCAGCCTCTGAATTGACTTTAAACTTCTTTGAAATTCTTGAACAGATGCAGTCAAACACTCAATAGATCGCAAGAAACAACCATTCAATCTAATCCAACTAGCAATAAAATGTCACACTTCTACTTCATACTAAAACAAATGACAAACGCCCTCATTGGTTGAGTCATTTGATATCCCTGTGGGTGTGGCCAATATTTCATGTGAACTTGCTGATATCTTGATTTCAGTTCAAACAAACAATCTCAAATATGTGAGCTAAAAAGTGGCTTTCGTGCATGGAATAGCTGTGGTCAGGATGATAATTAAACCAAAAATGTGAAAGCTCACTATTTATTTTTTTCTACTTTCAAAATTCCCTACCTCCTAAATTGGCCTGCAGAAGTGAAATGTGGTGAAGGCATTATTAGGCAGCCATTTTGAAAGAGATATGTTACATGTCCGAAATGGCCATCAGGAAAAAAAAAAAGCGATATGCATGTAATTTTAAAAGTGTATATTTTATCATACAGGTATATTGTATTTTGTAATATAAAACATCAGTTTTTTTAAAAACCTAAGGCAAGACAGAACAATATGATGCTTTTTTCTATTAGGCAATTAGAGAAGACTAAATGTACAAATGATGTATTAAGCAGCATTAAGTAGACAATGTGTCAGAGCAATTCTACAGTAGCTGTCTGACAGAAGACTGGTCTTTAGTGTGGACTGGGATAGTGTGGAGAAACGGTCTCTCTCTCTCTCTCTCTCTCTCTCTCTCTCTCTCTCTCTCTCTCTCTCTCTCTCTCTCTGATTTATTTCTGGGCACTTGAGTGCCTCACTTGTGTGTAGAGGGTAGTGCAGTTGAATAATGAATGCTGCCTCCTCAACAGGTCAAATATAATAGTTGCCAGATAAGCAATTTACAGTACAATTCTGGCTTAATCTATTTGGGACAATGTCCTACATTAAAATGTGTTTGTATACGTACCAGAGGCCTCAAAATCTTTAAAACAAATTAATAAAAAAATAAAAAAAACTTCACCTTGAAATATTTTTGTTTGTATATTGTTTGTTGCATAACTTCAAATGCTGTATCATGTATTATATGAAATTAAATATATAAGTATAATAATATAAATAAACAGCCAGTACTGGCAATAGATCAAATACAAAGGCATCACTTTTTCCTCATCAAATCATTGAATGCCTTTTTAAAGCAATTTTTAACAATGTGATGCTTCAAATATTATTCTAAATACTTCTCATGGACAGTGAACTCATGCATTTTGTTCTGCGATCAGCTGTCTAGGTAGGCAGCTCGGTAGCTTTTGAGACACAGCCAATAATATTTCCACGCTACAAACATAGTTTTAATAATATTTTGACGCGGGAATGTATTCAAACATTAGAAATAACGTAGTATTTAAACAAGCTATAAACTGAAGGCTAGCACCATCCCTCGTGGACGATGCTCCTCAACCTTACCTGCTCTCACTTGTGTTGCCTGTAGGACAAAAGTCAGACTGAAGATTGCACTTAAAACGGAGTTCCTGAGACACTTTTTCGTTTTCCATCTCGTGGACCACCTTTCCTTATCCTTATCCATGACCGGATTCCCTCAACTGCGTCTTAATTTCAAAATCGTTCCTTTTTTACTCAATCCAGATTATTGTCAATTATTTCTGCACTGCCATGAGCGAAAAAAATCAATTGGTTTTTCGTCGTGAAGAAACTCCACAGTCCCTCCGCCCAGCAGACGCTCAGACTGAAGGTAAACGGACTCTCGTGAAAAAAAGGGAAACCCGTTTGTTCCCTGAAGAGCCCAAGTCTTTTTGGAGGGGTTGGACGTGTGGACTAAACCTGACCCGTGAGGAAAAAGAAAAGAACACGGGAAAAACGGCCGTCTTGGAAAGATCCGCCCATTATTTTGACGAGTGCTTCAAAAGTTTGACACCGTTCCCCCCAAACCTCAGAGCAAAGGTGTATCTGCTCTGAGGGATCATACGACACTGGGATGATGGTGAAGGGACACCGGTTTACCGGAGGAGAGAGTCACACATTTGTTGCCTAGGATGGATTTTCATCTTTGCATCTTGAATCTTGTTACAGGACTGGATAAAGACCCCAAAGCAACACTTTCTTCTGTTACTTGGAAATTAATGTATTTTTGATAATTTTGTGTTTCTCATTTTGTCTGTAGTCTGTAGCATTTTATTTGAAATTGAATTTGAGTTTTAGTTTGCACTCAAAAAATGCTGGGTTAGTCAGTCAACACAAATTTGGGTTAAATATGAACAATTGCTGGGTTAACATTTTTAATTAAATCATAACTCAAACTTTAACAAAACAGTTGGATTTATTCATATTTGACCAAATTTAGGTTAAAAATAGGCAAGCTGTTTTAAAGGGATTGTTCACTCAACGATTTAAATTTACCCTCAAGTGGTTCCAATTGTTTATGAGTTTCTTTGTTTTGTTTAACACAAAATATAATTTGAAGAAAGCTGAAAACCTGTAACCATTGATTTTCAATATGAAAAATAAATACTATGAACACTGTAAAAAATGCAGGGTTCTACATCAATTGATTTATGTTGACCAAACACATGAATCGACCCAACACAAATCGTTTGAACACTTTAAACAAATTTATGTGGATTGAACATAAAAAATTATCTAATTAATTGTCTCAATGAAAAAAATCTCAAGAATTGTGTTGTTTCAGTTAATTTTAAATAAGTAGTTTGAGCAAAAAAGAAAAAAAAATTGTGTGAAAGTCAATGGTCACAGGTTTCCAGCTTTCTTCAAAATTATGTTGAGTTCAATAAAGGAAAATAGACAAACTGGTTTGAAATAAGTAAATGGGGAGTACACGATGACAGAATTTTCTGTTGTTGGTGAATTATTCTTTTAAGTATATAAAAAGGCTGGAATGAAATTTGATTACAGTAGGCACTTATCAAACTAGTCAAATATTTATTTGAGAGAGAAAAAAATGTTTTTTTAACATCCAAACCAAATTGTTGACCTGAAGTAGCCCATTTTAAATTACTCAAGATAGCCAGAAAAGATACCATCCACATGAATAAGAGCTACAGTATGAGTTTTCATGGCCAAGTCGGAATATTTTCCAAAAAACGTTCTTAAAATGATCCAATCGTCACAGACGTCTGAAAATAATTGCTCTTTAAAAGTCATTGGACAGGTGGTAGCTATATAATCCAGCAGGCAGTCTCTTTCTTCACAATATAATGTTAAGATATATAATTGACAGCATAACAGCCGTAATTGTCACTAAAATTCAGAACACATTAACCATCATTATGCGTTATCCCACAATAAATTGAGGCCATGCAAAATGCCTTTGAGAATGCAGAGGGAAACAATAAAAGTAACTGAAACAAAGAAACTCTTCACGTATTGTAATATATCTTGTTTCATGAAATGCTGTATAAAATAAAAGTGCTTTCAATGACAGATGGGACAGTTCTGGGTTCAAACTCTTATTTCATGTTGCATGCCAAGTTCTGACCTGAGCAGAATTAATGTGTTTAATACTATAAAGATTAAATTAAGCGGATGCATCCATCAAGCCTAAAACAATCATGCTTGAATAAAGTATTGAAAGTGGGAACATGGAAACATTTCCATGTGTCAGATAGATAACCCTACCTTATGCAGTGAGCGTTCATTACTTTCCCACTAAGTACACAATAGGATTTGGCTAACAGACCATTCTGTTTGGTTTTCAGAAGAATAATACATCTACCAAAAACTAGTCCATTCAAAGGTTTAAATGGTAATTATAATTAAGTAGATTTTTAGGCTACTTTTTTCTCTACTTTACTTATTTTTAAACAAGCACTTTCCTTAAAAAATTATTTGGCATACTCAAAAAAAGTCAACAAAACCAGTTTTATACTGCATGATATTTGTGGCAATAGCCAAAAATCAATTGGCTGTGTTTTATCTTTGTTTTATACCAAAATGATTACAACATTAAGTAAAGATCATGCTCCAATGATACTTTTTATCATTGTTTTCTGTAAATCTATATCAAAACATAATTTTTGATTAGTAATTTGCAGGGGTTGAAGAATAAAACTGAAATACTGGCAATTAGCAGATTGATAGCACAGTTTTGATTAAAATATTGCAATTCACATAACATTATGGGTGACATACTGTATCAGAGTTCAAAAGAAGACAAATTGTTGGTGCACGTCCTGCTGGCGCATCTGTAACCAAGACAGCAAGTCGTTTTGATGTATCAAGAACCACCGTATCCAGGCTTATATCAGCACACCACCAAAAAGGATGAACCACATTCAACAGGAGTAACTGGATGCAAGAGGAAGCTGTCTAATTGTCCGGGTGCTAACCTGGATTGTAACCAAAAACAAAACAAAACCACAACTGCCCAACTCACTGCAGAAAATTGAATGTGCACCTCACTTCTTCTGTTTCAAACCAAAATAGTTTGTTAGAAGCTTCACAGGGTCAGTATACATGGCTGTGCTGCTATAGCCAAACGTTGATTTCAATGGTGCCAGCAGCAAAAAAATCTTGGGCTGTGGATAATGTGAAACATGTATTGTTCTCAGATGAGTCCACCTTCACTGTCTTTGCCACATCCGGGAGAGTTACGGTGTGGAGAAGCCCCAAAGAAGCATGCCCAGAGTTAAGCATGGGGATCAGTGATGGTTTGGACTGCAATATCATGGCCTTCCCTAGGCTTAATAATTGTGCTAGATGGGCACGTCACTGCTAAGGACTACCAAACCACTCTGGAGGACCATGTGCACCCAATGGTTCAAACATTGTATCCTGAAGGTGGTGCCGTTTATCAGGATGATAATGCATCAATACACACAGCGGGACTGGTGACAGAGTGGTTTGATGATCGCGAAAGTGAAGTTGAACATTTCCTATGGCCTGCACAGTCACCAGATCCAAATATTATTGAGCCACTTTGGGGTGTTTTGGAGGAGCGAGTCAGGAAATGTTTTCCTCCACCAGCATCACCACTATCCTGCAAGAATGGCTCAAAATCCCACTGGCCTCTGTTCAGGACTTGTGTGTGTAGTTCCTAAGACAAATTGATGCTGTATTGGCCATGAAATGATCCCCTACACCATACAGTACTAATGAATTTTTGTTGTCTAAAAGCAGGCGTTTCAGTTCCATTTTCCAACCCCTGTACATTGCTAATTAAAAAAAATCATGTTTTGATATATTTACAGAAGGAAAATTAACAGAATGTCTTCATGGAATATTTTTTAAAGATTATAAATCACACATTTAAAAAAAAATCACCCTTATGACTGGTTTTCATAAGGGTCACAAATGTTCTTTTAAAGATTCTAACCAAATTGTTGTAAATAATATTCTGTTTCGGGCAGCACGGTGGTTCAGTGGTTTGCACTGTCACCTCACAGCAAAAAGGTTGCTGGTTTGCATGGTCTTACCATGTTCATGTGGGTGTTCTCCAGGTGCTTCGATTTCCCCCACAGTCCAAAGACATGCGTTATAAGGGAATTGGGTAGGCAAAATTGGCCGTAGTTTATGATTGTGTGTGAATGTGAGAGTGTGGGGGTTTCCCAGAACTGGGTTGTGGCTGGTAGGCATCCTCTGCGTAAAACATATGCTGGAATAACAGGTTCATTTCGCTGTGGCGACCCCTAATAAATAAGGGACTTAGCCGAAGGAAAATAAATGAATGAATAAATATTCTGTTTCTTGCAGCAAAAAAAAATCTTGGATTACCTAACAGTGAATAATTTAACAGGACATGTTCATTTTTGGGGTGAACTTTCCCCCTTAACTGAAGCAAATAGAGTCCAAGATCAAAAAAGACAAACAGTTTATAATGTATTCTCTTTTTTCTCTTTATTTCCAGTTTAGAATGTACAATTTTCAGCAGGATCCACATTTGTATAACTCTTTTATCTGTAAACCATGTGATTAAGAAATTATTGCACATGCATCCAAGTTATACCATGGATTGTATAATTAGTACATAATTAAGCCATTGTAAATGAAAGACCTTTGCTTTTGTTGTTTTTAGACATCTCAAACCTTTCAATTTGTTTCACTGTAGCTTTACTTCCAGTTCAAATTTAACTCAAAAGAAGTATACTCTCTTGCCAGGCATTTCAGATGTTCATTCTTCAAAAGCAGTTGAAATGAATTTATACTGTATGTTGATGGATCAGAAGTTTTGAGGCATGAGGCAACCATGCTGGTCTCGGCTGCTTTAACGTTTGATTTTGGTCAGATCTTAACCTCAGAGCTGCTTGTTCTAGGTCACTGCATACATCTTGGCTTTTGAGGTTTTGTCTTGACTTCTTTTTTGGCCTGAGACGGGACTGTCGTTTCATGGTAAGCCAGATAGTAGTGCACTGATTGATTGAAATAGATCAACATGGTTAATGCATTCAGAGTAACTTATCTCATATTAGCTGAAACTAAACTACTGTGAGGTAGGCAAAACTTACAGTAACTGTGCGGTAGGTTATGGAAGACTGACTTAACCACAAGACTCTGGAATGTGTTCCAGTCTGAGCGAGATTTTTATTGATGACGAATAACCAGCTGCTTAATGTAGTACATTAAGTTATTTACTTAAGAAGCGGTTAAACTTTGCTGTGGTCCTGTAACAATGTCCAAATATAACTTATTTTAACTTATGGTATATGCTTCTATTAAATGGTTAGCTCATGCAAAAATCCTCCATAGAAAGCATTGAACCCAACCCTTTCAAAGTCCAGAAAAGTACAAAAGAAATCCTCAAAACAGGCTATGCCTTGAAAGGTTCAACCGGAATATTATCAAGCAACAAGACTGCTTTTGTGGGAACATAAAACAAAAATAACTTAATTCAAAAGTTTCTTCTCCTCAGTGTCAGTATATTGCAAGTACTGTATAGTGACATAATGTACTTGAACATGTACCTTTCTGGACTTTGAACTTGTTATGAAACTTGCTGTGTATGGAGGACAAGAGAGCAACATAATTTAGATTTTTAGGTCAACTAACACTTTAAGCCCAAGATTTTCTTAAGAGGATGCACCGGTGGTGAGGGTGTACCATTGTTAGGAGTACCATTCAGCAGTAAAATGGGAAATAACTAGCAGTGAACCAGACAGCGAGTACACTCAAAAATTAGTTTATCATTAATTCGTTGCAAAGTTTTGATTTTATTTAATTATTCAGTTTTTAAATGTGTTGTCAGATTCCTTGAAATAAGTATAAAAAATCAAATACTGATTTAATCAGTTAAAATAAATTAATATGGTATTAATATATCTAGCTGTAGAAAAAGCCAAATCCAATTAGTTAAATTCTATGAGATTGGTTTACTTAATATTCATTCATTCATTTTCTTTTCAGCTTACTACCTTTATTAATCTGGGGTCGCCACAGCGGAATGAACTGCCAACTTATCCAGCACATGTTTTACGTAGCGGATGCCCTTCCAGCCGCAACTCATCTCTGGGAAACATCTATACACACTCATTCACTATGGACAATTTAGCTTACCCAATTCACCTGTACTGCATGTCTTTGGACTGTGGGAGAAACTGGAGCATCCGGAGGAAACCAACGCGAACGCAGGGAGAA
Organism: Danio tinwini; assembly: GCA_903798205.1. NCBI lineage: Eukaryota > Metazoa > Chordata > Actinopteri > Cypriniformes > Danionidae > Danio > Danio tinwini. The sequence goes on from CAIGQZ010001336.1 coordinate 31,982,895, forward strand.
CATGCAAACTCCACACAGAAACGCCCAGCCAAGGCTCGAACCAGCAACCTTCTTGCTGTGAGGCGACAGCACTACCTACTGCACCACTGCGACGCCGGTTTACTTAATATTTAGGGGCAAAACTGACGCAGCTCCATACTCCACATAATAAATGAATTAGCCCTTTAACTACCACACCAAGAAAAAAAAATGTTTGCATTTCTTAACTCCTAATGTCACTGATAACACACTCAATGTATTTTTTTCAACACATCCCATAATTTCTAAAATATCAGCCTTTACCAAATGGTTGATATGATATGTCAGAATTAATACATATGAAAAATCTGAAAATATGAATAGGACCAATTTATTTAAAAAAAAACATTCATAATAAAACATTTTTGAATACTACATCGCTTTTTTTGTTGAAGTATGCCATCAAATATTTTAGATTCTCATTTAATAAGAAGCATTTGCATGAATCTTGTTCTCATTTGTTTCATTTATGTTTAACCAACAAATATCAATCACATTAATTTTTTAGTTCAATTATGTTAAAAGTATGCAATCGGTACATACATCTTTTAGGCATAGCTACAAATGCCTATGAGTCAGCATATGGGCATTTGTTATGCCTAAATATGTTTTTGAGTGTAGATGTGCTCTACTTCAAGAGGAACGCATATGATTTTATATGCACCTTAAGTGCTATAGCACCACATATGATATACTTTGATCAGTCTGTGCTGTTGGGGGCACAACGGGTCATGGATCAGTACCACCCTGTTACACGCCTTTAGAGCTGCCCTTGATTAAGCCTCCAATGGAGATCCTCAAATACAGTATGTGCATTAAATAGTAGTGTTCATATGTATTTTTAAAGGGGCTCTATTATGCCCCCTTTTACAAGATGTAAATATGACTCTGCTGCCCATAGAGTGTGTATGTGAAGATTGAGCTCAAAATATCTGACAAATAATTGTTTATAACTATTTGAAACTTCTCTTTTAGGCTTTGATCCAAATTGTGTGGTTTTGGTGACTGTTGCTTTAAATTCAATTGAGATTGTGCTCTTCTCAAAAGAAGGCATATCTACAAATGCCTATGAGTTAGCATATGGGCAGATTCAAAAGAGGACTAATGTTATCTTTGTGAAAAACTGAAAATGTCAAAAGAAGTGGCTAAGAAGAAGGTCGCTTATGGAGACTACAGTGTTCATTTGTGCAACTGAAAACTACACCTTTCTAATGCCTCAGTCTCTGACAGTATCTTCAGCAGGTACAGTGAAAAATCCAATGGCAGACGACTGCTTCTTACTTAGGGCTGTCTATGATAATGATGAAGCGATCATCACTAATGGGTGGGACATTCCCCCTGCCTTATTTAGTTCGGTAGAATCGCACTAGAGTTCGCTTTCCCTTTTGGTACGGTTTGTTTGGGCAGGTGTAAATGTAGCAATCGTACTCGAGTGCGCACCAAAAGCGGACTAAAAAAGAACATGATCCAAACTAAAACAGACCCAACCGCAAAAAGTACTGCGACTTTTTGGACTAATCCAGCTGCCGTAGTGCATTATGGAATGTGGAGGAAAAGTATTTGTTGACAGCGCTTTACTAAAAGAGAGAGAGAGGGGGAAAAAATTACCTAATGGATCGTTGGAAACATTTCCGGAAGATGACCATGCAGTTTAGCCAAAAGATTTCACGCCTGCTCCTGAAGTGACGTACGATGCACTTTCGCCATTTGCAATGCCTTAAAACATTGTTTTCCAACCACAGCCGTGCTTCATTCTCGAAATGTATAGTTTGTCTGAAGTGATGTATACAAACTTCATAGTATACTATGACCAGGGATACAGGCAGCCAGCGAAGACCCTCCATAGTGAAAAGCAACATTTTGTGTCTGCCGGTTTGTTTATTTGCATGGGTTCCATTGGCATTTTTCCGCACATGAATTCTGACCAATCGAAAAGCAGTTTAGGAAATATGTTCAACAACATCTGGCCAATGAGCGATGTGGATTTTGTCGCATGAATGCATTTTGTTTTTTTCAACTGGTTCGGACCAAAGTAATCAGTGTGGTGTGAAAGCGGCCCAAAGACGGCAGAAAATGCTACAATGTATAATTTATTGCTCTTAGTCCGGACCAAATAAAGCAAACTACAGATGTGAAAGCACCCTTAGAGGCTAGCTATATTCACACACTGTTGCCCCACAACTGTTTTAAACATCTTGTAAAAATAATTTTTGTATAATAGGTCCCCTTTAAACAAATCAAAGCTGATTTAAAAACCATTAATTTCACATTCTACCGATGTCACTACTTTAAAATGGTTGGTCTGCCGCCGTTGTTAACGCCACCGCAGAGGTTCCTACGTGCTCCAGCCGCTTTTGGCCGCTGGGTGATGCTTTGTCAGTGGACTCTCTGATAGTTTTATATGAGAACAGCAGGTGCAAATGGCACTTGCAAGAGAAATTTGAAATCTGAAAAAGCATACACAGCGGCCTCTGGTGGATTCGCGAAAAAAAAAACAGAAAAAAAAACAAAACGTATCTCCTGGGATGGATTTTGCGCTCTCCAGAAATGTATATAGGGGTATGTTTTTAGAATGAACCTGGGCTGAAATAATTTGAAAACACCAGTGCTTAAATATGGGATAATAACAATATGGAAACCGTTTATAAACATTTTTACTCTGTTAATTGCTGTATTGTAGTTTGTCAAATGTGGAATAAACTATATGATTTAAAAAATTGCTCTTTGAGATAAAAAAAAACTTTGGGAAACTTTCCCCACAGTTATCATACAATGGTCTAGTTGCACATTTAGCATCTCTACATGTCCTTTATTAACACAGTTTTTGCTGATGTTTAATCAATGTCATCAGCCATCTGAAGCCTTTTGTTTTTAATAATTTCCCTTTGAAACACACACACAATAGCACTGCTGTCCTTGTTATGATTTGTAGTTTAGAAATACAGCATAGTGTACAAACAATCGGCCCATAAATCGTACTTTCTAGGCTGATGAGACATGAAAAGCATGACAAAATATTCAATAAGAATATGGCTTACGATAAATCAGTGTGAGCAGTATAATTAGCGCCAGATTCTCTGCATGTGTTCGCAGCACGTCTGTACATTAATTACAGCAGAGCCTATTCCCACTGCTATTCATTCTAACATGATCACACAACTCGTTTAAACAGCTCTGACTACAATCGAGTCAATCCACTGACATCAGTAAACGATAGATGTAACTCCCCGAATCTATTAGCATTGGCTTGTCTTATCTGTTTTCTTAGGTGTGGATACACAAGGAAAGCCACTGGAAGAGGTGAATCAAGGTTCACTCTTGGGATGTTCTTTACAAATGACTAAACACACCACATCTGTCTTGAGGAGTAAACCCCACATTTTTTACTTTATGTTAGCATTTTACTTGACGGGGGTGTTCACAAGACTGTCATGACACCTTTATTATCATGAATAGGAATGATATATATATGCTTATGACAACTGTCATGAAGTGTCATTTGCTCATTTACTGTATGTCATTTAAGATGCAAAGGTGACATTGTTTGAGATATCTTTGTTATGACAACTTATCATCACCAAGAAAACTAACTTGTCATAAATCTGTAATAAACATGATCATGTAATGTAAGGGAACGCTGACAACAGGGTTGAGGATACAAATGCAGGTTTATCATCAGAATAATCAGGTAAGCAACGGTCAACACAGGGGAAAACAGATGTATACAGGAAATTCAGAGTCGTGGTCAATAAACAGGTGAAAAAATGCATTGTTATGCCCACAGATCAACAAGACTCAGCCCTAATGTGTGTGTGGTGCTCTTTAAATAGCCTATGTAATCAGTCTTTAACAATCCTCCGGCTGTGTGTGTGTGTAATCAATCGTGATCCGGAACAGGTGTATATGTTTGTGTGGTGCATGCCAGTATATGTAGTCCATGTAATGGCGGATTTGTAGTCCGTTAGCGATTTGCAGCTACTAGATTACTGATAATCATAACAGATCAACATGAGGCCATTTTAACTAATTATTTTTATTCTGCTTTTTTCCAGTGGAACAAAATTAATTTGTCCTTAAATTTCCATTTGAATGATTAATAAACTTATAACAGTGTCATTAATATTTAATTTCATTTTATGACAAATTTAAATTGTACCACTGTAGTTAAATATTAATGACACTGTTAAAAAATCATGACACAATTATAATGGCCTCATGAACATTATGTGATTTATGACAAGTTTTGTTGTTTTAGTAATTTCAAGTTGTCATGACAAAGATAAAGACAGGTTATGATGTATTTTGTTATGTCAAGTTGTCATAACAAAGACAAATAATGTCACCCTTGCATTAAAAAGGCATAATTGAGCTGATGACAATGCAACATAGGCTCATACTGAAAGTGAAGCTCTATATACATTTCAGGAGATCGTGAATTATGTGGCCAGAGGTACGTATGGCTGCATTTCATCTTTTTCATCCTTATCTCGCCTACCAGCTGACAGCTTACCCCTGTATGGATGGCTTTTTGACTGTTAACAGTTTGTCTGGTAGCTCGACATGTATGTTAGTGGACTTGAGACACAATGCAGAGTTGACCACAACAACAGGGTTCAAGTCTGGTAAAGAACGGTTCCAGAAAGCAGGTAAGACAAAAACAAAAGCCAAAAAATAAATAAGTAAATAACAGGGTGAGAATGTAGTAAAATTTAAAAAACGTGGTACAAATCAGGGGACTTTTCTTTTTCTGGATTGCTTTTCAAAACCCTGGGTTTAGGGAAGGGGGTGGGCGGGTCAATCGTGCTTTTCAAAATACTATTTGTTGGGTTTAGGAAAAGGGGAGGGTGGGGGAATTGGTTGGTTGGTCAGTCAGTCAGTGAGTTAGTCAACAGCGGCCTCTGGTGGATCTACGTGAGAAAAGCAGTTGCGAATGGCACTCGAGAGGATATTTGAGATCTTAAATAGTGTACACATCGGCCTCTGGCGGATTGTAAAAACTGCAAAAAAAACATACCTCCTGGGATGTATTTTGCTCTCTCCAAAAATGTATAGCGGTACGTAATCATAATGAGCCTGGGTTGTGTAAAAATTATAACACAATTGTAATGGCTTCATGAAAATTATGTTTATGACAGATTAATGACAAATTATGTTGTCTTGGTACAGTCCAGTTGTCATGGCAAAGATAAAGACCGGTTATGATGTATTTTGTTTGTCAAGTTGTCATAACATAGACATTACAAACAATGTCACCTGTGCATTTAAAATGGCATAAACCCCTTTCAAGTACTGTAAATTGTTACCAATTTTATATATGCAGCAATTTCATAAGAACAATTGGGAATTGGAAAACTGCAAGTTGTCTGGAAAAAAAAGTACACAAAGAACATTATTGAGTTTACACTGCAAGCTCAGCTCTGGAAAACACATTATCCCATTCCCTAACAAACCTACTTTCTCCAAGGGAATTTGACAGACTAAACAGGAAGCTCAAGAATAGCCAGTAAGTGCTGCAGATTCAAAGGCTTCTGGAGAAAGCTAATATTATATTCTTTCAGTAAAGTTTTAAAGATCATTCAGATGCCCTAATATACAGTAGAATGGAAGGATTGTTACAAAAAGAGTTAGACGAATGGGACATCATGTAAAGAAAACACAAAACTTTCATGATATCATGTGGTTTTAAATATTAGGTGGCAATACAATTGAACAACTTGTCATTTGTATAAATAATGTAAATAAATGGAAGAGTAAAGCTTTTTGAAATTTGAACTTTATATTTTCCATCTAAACACATGGGGAAAAAATGACTGGCAAAAAAGACTCTTTCTAATAATACAGTTGTATAATGGATATAAATCATCCACAAAAACGTAATGTTGTTTTGTTAATTATAAAAACTGTGTTCACTGCAAAATTGCATTTATTTATGACAATATTTTTTGAATCAGAAATACAAATAGACACAAATAAGTGACAAAAAAGTATGTGGCTTTAATGAGTAATGCTTTCGTTATGCTTAACTTCTGATTCCAGCCCCTTGGCAAATCTAAAAGCTTGAGATGTTATCGAAGTCTCTGAATTTAAAACCAGACTCAGAGACAGTAGATTATTTGCCCAACTGAGTCTGGTTTATCTCGAGGTTTTTTAAATTCTTCACTTATACGCCAATTGGTGAAGTTTTTTCCTCGCCGCTGTCGCCACTGGCTTGCATGGTTCGGGATCTGTAGAGCTGCGCATCGATGGAATTGCTCTTCAGTGTTTGGACTCTCAGTAGTGATTATTAAACCACACTGAACTGAGCTAAACTGAACTGAACCTAAACACTGAAAACTGAACTGACACTGTTTCAATTTACTATAATCTTCTATGTGAAGCTGCTTTGACACAATCTACATTGTAAAAGAGATAGAAATAAAGGTGAATTGAATTGAATATTTATCAGCGTGCAGAATAAGGTAGGTCGCATGCAATTAATACGATCAATGTTTCATTGTTACATTTACTAACATGAACTAATAATGAACAATACTTTCGCATTATTAAAATGAACAATGCATTATTAAAATCCAAATTCGTGCTTGTTACATTAGTTAATGAGAATTGCAGTGTTAACAAAAATGAATAAATACTGTCTGGACTGAAACGTCATATGTTATTAAATATTCCTACAGCAAGCATTAGTATGCAGGATTGTTTGTTTCTCTTTTGAAATATATCGTATATATATATATATATATATATATATCGTAGTTTACATTTGAAGTGGATCATCACCTTTCATCAAAGTTGTCCTAAATTTATTGAACAACATTCTTGTCTTAGGACAGTAAAAAAAAAAGTTGATCCACTTCAAATGTTGACATGGAAATGGATTTAGAGCATCAAAACAATAATAAAATAAAAGGAGAAAACACATAATTTATTATCAAAATTGCTTTAAAAAAATAAGGGCATTATAACTGTCAGGGCCCCATCACCAGCCATGCCACCCTTGGACTCAGCCCCTATAACTAAAACCACCTTCACATACCTTCTTATCACCTGTGAGCGCAATAGTTACACACAATACATACAGTAAGAGACCCTTTCCTCTGCACTCACCGTCTGAACTCCAGCGAGAGCGTATGTCTTCTGAATGCTCTTGTTTCCAGCTATTTTTCGCATTTCCTCCTCATCTATCTACAGAAAACTCACACCCAGATAAGAGCTCACACTCTTCAAAACACTTACCTCTGCCCTTTATTTCAACTGTTGTCAATTAAACAATCTGGTTTTGCACTTTTCCGTTGTGTGTTTCTGTCTAGCATCACAACGTTTTCTGTTAATGAAAAATCTGAAAAATAATTTCACTACATCTAGCAATACATCATTCACTACAAAAAAAGTTCACATACCAAAAGGGGGGCATAATTGGAACAATAATAATTTAACATCTTTGTGCTGATGAAATACTCTGTATGTACTCACAATGTGCTCACAATTGTCAACGTAGCCCCAAAAATAGTCATTTTTAATCTTCAAACAATCTAGTTTTGCTTATTTGTCAGCAAAACATGTATAATAATTTAAAATGTAATGAAATTTAGTATAGCCTATTTTCTTAGATACTTTCATAAGAGTTAGAATAAGTAAACTAATGTCTGGCTTGTTTGTTTTTTTATGTTAAAATGAAAAATTTAACAGGATTCAATCATCTATTATTATCAAAAAGAAATACAATTACATAGTTCTGATATAGGGCAGCACGGTGGTGCAGTGTGTAGCACAATCGCCTCACAGCAAGAATGTCACTGGTTTAAGCCCCGGCTGGGTCAGTTGGCTTTTCTGTGAGGAGTTTGCATGTTCTCCCCATGTTTGCGTGGGTTTCCTCTGGGTGCTTCGGTTTCCCCCACAAGTCCAAAAACATGTGGCATAGGTGAATTGTCCATATTGCATGTGTGTGAATGAGGGTGTATGGATGTTTCCCAGTGATGGGTTGCAGCTGGAACCTGCACTGTGTAAAACATGTGTAAATGTGTAAAACACATTGTGTAAAACACTGTGTAAAACATATGCTGGATAAGTTGGCGGTTCATTCCGCTGTGGCGACCCCTGATTAATAAAGGGACTAAACTGAAAAGAAAATTAATGAGTTCTGATATATTTAAATGGTATTACACAATTTGCTTTTGTGACTTGTATAATAAAAAACTAACAAGACATGTTCAATTGTAGAACAAGAAATCTGTTTTTGTTTCTTTTTTATCATTGGTGTCATAATTCTTAAATTTGGATGTCCAGCTTTACGTGTTTAATCTCCTCAAATGATTTGCCTTTTAACATCTGCAACATCTATTTCCCTGCACCCAACCATACCCCTTACAAGAAGCTATACAGTTTTACTTCTGTAAAAAACTGAATTCCATATGATTTATAAGCCTTCTGAAGTATTGAAACAACAGAAATGTCCTAATAACTCACCATCTCTTTGCAATACCTGTATCATACCCATGGCATTACACACACACACACACACACACACACACACACACACACACACACACAAATCAAGTATTTAAAGGATAGCAAATAAGGAGAGGAGAAGTGTACAGTCTGTGTTAGTGAATTCTCTAAGTTTCTCTAAATTTCTCTTTTTCTCGCTACACCAGAAATTGTAAATTAGGAACATATTGGTTTGATTTTCTTTCCAATTATTGCTGTTAGAGCATAAAAGCAGCCCTGGCCAAGAGTTTGGAAAAACACATGCACTGGATTAGCTGCACCGTAATCATATCACTTTCAGTGAAAGGAAAATGAAAGGAATGGCGACTGGTCATCGTGGAGAGAAAAGACAAAAACGTCCATCAGCAAAAATTAAACAACTGTGGAATGCTGGATTTTGACACAGAACTTGAAAAAAAAAAACATCCAATGAACGTATCATAGAACATAATGAACAAGATTTGAAGTAACAAACTGATTATAAATAATCCAGTGACTAAAATAAAACATAAAGGACAATGCAAGAAATATATAAGCATTGTTTTTTTTTTCTTGTATCTAAGTCTAAGTGTAAGGGATAATCACAGACCAGATTTATTTTGAAAATGTACCTCTATATACATTTCTGGAGAGCGCTAAATACATCCAAGGAGCTACGCACCTCCTGAGCCACCCTCCTCCTTCCCTAAACCCAACCAATAGTTTTTTCAAACACATTGATTGACCCACTTACCCTTTTCCCTAAACCCAACCGACAGTGATTTAAAAAGCAATCTAGAAAAAGAAAAGCCCTCACCTGTAATTTTACCACGTTTTCAGATTTTACAACATTCTTACTCTGTTATTTACTTGTTTATTAAATTTTTTGCCTTCTGTTTTTGTCTTACTTGCTTTCTGGAACCGTTCTTCACTGAACTCAAACCCCATCATCGCGGTCAACTCTTCTCTGTGGCTCAAGTCTGCCGATGTACATGGCGGCCTAACTGGACAAACTGGTAGCAGCGGGAAAGCCATCCATAAGGAGGTAAGCGGTCAGCTGGTAAGCACAAAAAAGGAACGGCGTCATACCAGCCTTTAGCGTTCGTTTTAAAGACAAAATGCAGCCATACGTAATTCTGGCTACATAATTAGCGATCTCCAGAAATGCATATAGGGCTATGTTTTCAGAATGAGCCATTGCTGGATAATCAACAGATTGCATTAGTGTATTTTAAATGCACTTTGTGTAAGCTTTGTCTCCACATTGTGCATTTAAATTCCTTTAACACATGACAATCTTTTGAAAATCCCTTACATGTAGAATAAGATAAGAAAAAAAACAATGCTTTTCTTTGCATTGCCATATGTCCAGGGAGGTACGTTTTTTTGGAGTTTTTGTTTTTGTAAATCCAAAAAGAGGCCGCTGTCAACTGACTGACTAACCAACTGACCAATCGATATACATGATCAGCTACTGGGTAAACTGGTAACATTGCTTAAGCCAGGGGTGTCCAAACTCGGTCCTGGAGGGCCAGTGTCCAGGAGAGTTTAGCTCCAACCCTAATCAAACACACCTGAACCAGCTAATCAAGCTCTTATTAGATATATTAGAAACATCCTGGCAGGTGTGTTGAAGCAAGTTGGAGATAAACTCTTCAGGACACCGGCCCTCCAGGACTGAGTTTGGACACACCTGGCTTAAGCCATCCACACGAATAAGCAGTCAACTGGTAGAAACAAAAGTCGTCAATGGCAACATACCACCCCATAGCGTTTGTTTTTAAGATGAAATGCAGTCATACATAGCTTTGGCTACATAATTTGCACTATCCAGAAATGTACAGTGGTACGTTTTCACAATGAGCCATTGTTGGTTACATCTCCTATCCGCCTGTTTTCTTGTAAATGGCATGGGCCTATCTAATAGCTCAAATAAAGTATAACTAACTTTTTGCAAATATTTTGTGGCATATTTGAAAATTGGTGAGTCCTCATCAACTTCTAGGTATAGCACATGTCAACTTAAAATTTCACAGAGGAATGAAATGAAGGCTCTGTCAACTGTTTTTTGCTATGGTTACTACTGTTTCTAACCATTTTGAACTGTGATCAAAACTGACAGGAATTACTTGTGCATTTTGCAAACGTAATTGCAAACCTTCCAGCTAATCAGAATTAAAACTTCCAACAGACCATGGAATAAATTGCTTAAATATTAGTCTATTCAATCATTCATTTTCTTTTCGGCTTAGTCCCTTTAGGGGTCGCCACAGTGGAATGAACCACCAACTTATCCAGCATATGTTTTACGCAGCAGATGCTCTTTCAGCCACAACCCAACACTGGGAAATACTCACTTGTGGGAAACTACACTCTTGCGTTCACAAACATACACTACAGCCAATTTAGCTTATTTACTTCACCTATAGCGCATGTCTTGGGACTGTGGGGAAAGCCGGAGGAAACCTATGCCAACACGGGGAGAACATCCAAACTTCAAACAGAAATGCCAACTGACCCAGCCAGGGCTCAAACCAGCGACTTTCTTGCTGTGAGGCAATCGTGCTACCCACTGCACCATCGTGACACCCACATTAGTCTACGTGATACGACAAAACCGCTGAGGTGAGGATGTTGGAGGTTTCCCTATATCTCATGTTACACTTGGGACAGGAGATTCACCGCTGTCCTCCCCCATTCATCAACTGACACTTTTCTTGTCCTGAAGCATCTGCTTCCAATACTGTGATGGAACAGGCAGACTGGAAAGAAATCACACAGGTTTTCCATAGTCTTTACCAATGTGGTTTAAGCTTTGTTTCCATTTGCATTCTTGGTGATCCACAGAGCTCCACTAGCTTGAGTCATTTTATCATTTTTGGTACATTTTCCTATCTTGCTCTCATCATCATTCCTGAAGCATTTGATATGCAGTTTTCTTTATGTATTATTCGATCACATTGACTATACAGTTTGTACTATTTCTAAAAGTAACAGTCTATTCAAATGTTTTAAATTACATAATTAGAGTAAAAACAGAAGTGATTGTTGTAATTGTAATTTAAATATATATAGTTATCCTTATTAGAGGTTTTATATTTACAAAATTTGACTACAGTAATGACTTGTTATCTGACATGAACATTTGAAACATTTGCAAATCTTTTGTTTCTGATAATTGGATTTTTGCTGATACTTAAAAAAGACTGATACTCACTAGTAATCTGCACAAATCACTATCCATCACAGGTAGTGTATTATATCATAGGGTCAGTTTAATGAACATGGATTTAATTAATATGTGTAATTTAAAATAAATGTATTGTTTCTAACTGGTTTATTTACCCAAGTTTTGACTAAAAAGATTATATAAACTAGATAATAATAGAAAATATAGATATTATAATAATCTAGCTCCTGTTTATCTAACCAACCTTCTGTCTCCCTACCTTCCAACCCGCTCTTAAGATCTCAAAACTCAGCGCTTCTGGTAGTACCTAGAATAGCAAAGTCGAGTAAAGGAGGTTGAGCCTTCTCATTTATGGCTCCTAAACTCTGGAATAGCCTTCCTGATGATGTCCGAGGCTCAGACACACTCTCGCAATTCAAAACTAAATCTTTTAAGCAAAGCATACACTCAGTGCATCACTTAGCGGTATGATACATGAGTGTGCCCCACACAGGTTTTTGCATCTCATTTATATACACTATGAACAGCAGCTACGTTAATTATTCCCTATTTCCACCTGGGGGCACTCATTCAGACTATGTGGCACCACTGATTCGATCCAAGACCAGCGACGAGACAATCTCAAGGTTCTCATAATCCTGGACCAGGCCGTATCCTAAGGAGCTGCTGTGGTAGTCATGGAGGAGTGGAGAGCATGAGACTGGTTCCTGTGACGCTCCAGTGACAGACAAGTCTTCGCTGAGGTCCAGCATTCTCCAGCCTCCGGCGCCTAGACTGCAGCTCTGCACAAGACGTTTGGCCATAGGAGAAATGGTCATACCCAACTGAGCCTGGTTTCTCTCGAGGTTTTTTAATTTTTCACTTTCGCTAATTGGTGAAGTTTTTTTCTCGCCGCTGTCACCACTGGTTTGCATGGTTCGGGATCTGTAGAGCTGCGCATCGATGGAATTGCTCCTCAGTGTTTGGACTCTCAGTAGTGATTATTAAACCACACTGAACTGAGCTAAACTGAACTGAACTTAAACACTGAAAACTAAACTGACACTGTTTCAATTTACTATATCAACATTGTAAAAGAGATAGAAATAAAGGTGAATTGAATTGAATCGAATTGAATAAACACAACAAACGAATAACGAATCATGCCATACATTTTATTTAATGATCTGACCATTACATTCAATATGAAAAAATATTTGAATTAAAAAATGTAATTTCTGGTCTGTGTTTACATTACATTTACATTATTTAGACAGTCAAACGGAATTATTAAAACTTTATAAAAGTCCCCATTAAATCAAAATGTGTGTTTGTTTGTTTAAGTTGTATGTTTGTTTTCATTATAAATATGCTAGTCTTGTGGTTATCTATAATTTAGTGTTATTTGAAATATGACTTAAACTGCATTTAGGAATTACATATACCTTCATAATGTCTCTTACTTCTGCATATATAAATATATGACTTTGATGGTAGGACTCTTCTCTTAAAATTCTATTAAGGGTCCTATTACATGCTCTCTGGAAAATGTCCCAACCCCTACACACTAAAGCTACAACTAAAATCTGTCATTAATTTAGAGAATTGCTACATGCTCTAATGTTGATGACATGTACTGCACTTCAGGGGTTAAACAATTCAGACTGTGTAAATACCATCTCCATTGAGGTGAATAAAGTCTGTGTTAGTCTATGAAGTGTCTCTATCGATCTCTTGGAGACACTGTGTGTAAAGACACAATAAGTTGCATCTACAAAGCCCAGTACATTTACTGCAAAATAAAAATGAAAAACTGTACTTTTTAAGGTCACTGTGGTGGTACCTTGTACAGAAAAACAGACCTTTCATTTAGACAGCATGCAGTATCTGTAATCAATAAATAGAGAAAACAAGCCATTAGCACACAGCCTTTGCAAAACTGGCCTGCTGCCATGCCAACAGTTTGCTTAGATGTGTCAGATGCAACTCGGCTCTGATCGAACAAATGTACTACAAATGTTATGGATTTAGAAACCATGAACACTTATGTAGCATATCTGGAAGCAGTTAAAAATCAAGGGACGCGTTTGCTCATGTGGAATTAGTCTTTTCCCATAAGGAGTGTCATTGTTTTTTTTAGGCACTAAGACGTTTATAGTACTTTAAAAGCTGGCTCTGCTTTTGACTATGTGTGTTTATAACATGTTAATTTAGGTTTCATCCTATAATTTTTTTGACATTTATAAAATTTCACTTTAAGATTAAAACATAATTAAGAAGATTCTGATTTTAAATAAATGCTGTTTTATGTTCAACAAATTCTAAACAATTAACAATAACAAATGTCATTTTAAACGGTTGAGGTACACTCTCAGAAATAAAGGTATGCAAGCTTTTACTGGGGTGGTATCTTTTCAAAAGGTACACATTTGTACTTGAAGGGTCCATATTGGTACCTCAAAAGTACCTATTAGTACCTACACATTTTAAGTGGAACCCTTTTGTACTTTTTAGGTACTCATATGTACACTTGAGGTATTAATATGGTCCTTTTAGCTACAAATTTTTACCTTTCGAAAATGTTCCACTCAAGTGACAGATCGCATGCCTTTATTTCTGAGAGAATGCACTGCAAGTTAAAAAAACATATGCATATAGAAAACATTCAACCCAGGCTCATTATAGATACGCACCGCATATATACATTTCTGGAAATTGCAAAATATGTCCCAAGAGCTATGTTTTCTTTTTTTGCAGTTTTTTGTTTTTGCGAATGCACCAGAAGCCGCTGTGTACACTTTTTCACGAGTGTCACTTGCACCTGCTGTTCTCGTGTAAATCCATCAGAGGCCGCTGCCGACTGACTGATTGATTGATCGACTGACCTATCCTCCTAAACATTACTTCCCTAAACCCAAGCGACAGTGTTTTCAAAAGCAATCCAGAAAAGCCCTCTTGTCAGCCTGATTTTTACCACATTCTCAGATTTGACCACATTGTCTCCCTTGTAATTTACTTGTTTATTAAATTTTTGCCTTCTGTTTTTGTTTTATGTACCTGCTTTCTGTAACATAGTTCGCCAGACTCTAACCCTCTTGTCCTGGTCAACTCCTCTCTGCATCTCAAGTCCGCCGACGTACACGGCGAGCCACTGGGCAAAATGGTAACAGCAAAAAAGCTGACTAAACAGCAGAGGTAAGAGGTTAGCTGGTAGAGTGAAAAGAAACAAAAACCGCCGGTGGAATCATACTGCTACATAGTGTTCATTTAAAGATGAAATGCAGCCATGTGTAGCTCAGGCTACATAATTTGCGCTCTCTAGAAATGTATGCGGGGCTACATTTTCACAAGTAGCCTGTATTGAAAACATTGCCAATGTTAGAGAACATTCTCACAACCCCTCCAAGTACAGAAATACACTTTAAATAGTGCAGACCACAGCAAACGTGTTGGGGGACACCAAAAATGTATGAACCTGGCTGTTTTCTGTTTAGGTGATTCATATTACTTTATTTGTGCAATTTGTCTGATTATTAGGGTTAAAATGTCCAAACAAGGAACCTTTCGATCAAGACATTAGATTAAACAAAAAACTATGCTCTCAGATCTCCAACAGTATTGCTGACTCTAAACAAGAAGCAGCTGGATTCGTTACTTTTTGGGGTCCCGCACACATTTACATACTTTAGATGTTTACTATTTGCACTGTGTTTCTGTGTTTGCGTAGCATGTGTTGTGAAAATTTGTTTGCAGATGTGTTGGCAAAATGATGTTTTCTTAATTTGTTGTATTATGTATACATCTCTGCAATGATTCCAATAACTTATTAAAAAAGTCATCTGGAATGGCAAAGAAAGTGTTCTTGCAGGACTCCCAGAGTTCATCAAGATTCTTTGGATTCATCTTCAATGCCTCCTCCCTCATCTTACCCCAGACATGCTCAATAATGTTCATGTCTGGTGACTGGGCTGGCCAATCCTGGAGCACCGTGACCTTCTTTGCTTTCAGGAACTTTGATGTAGAGGCTGAAGTATGAGAAGGAGCACTATCCTGCTGAAGAATTTGCCCTCTCCTGTGTTTGTAATGTAATGGGCAGCACAAATGTCTTCATACCTCAGGCTGTTGATGTTGCCATCTATTCTGCAGATCTTTCGCACGCCCGCATACTGAATGTAACCCCAAACCATGATTTGTCCTTTACCAAACTTGACTGATTTCTGTGAGAATCTTGGGTCCATGCTTGTTCCAATAGGTCTTCTGCAGTATTTGCGATGATTGGGATGCAGTTCAACAGATTACTCATCGGACAAATCAACCTTCTGCCACTTTTTCCTAATGATCAACTAGAAGTCAATTTATAATTTGCTAAATGAATCTTAAAATCATCCAATGCTTAAAATCCATACATTAGCCTATATACACTGCAACTAAACTTTTAAAGCTTTCAAGTGATAAATGTCCTGCTTTTCCTGCACAGCATGCTTTTTTTTCGACAGCCTGCAATCAAGCAACTGTAATTGAAGGCATGATGTCAGAGAGCAGAAGCTTCAGTTAGTAGTATGAAACCACACAACCATATTCCAGTCGACTGCGGCTTTGTCAGGCTTGCTTCAAATATGTGCAACACTTGCTTAATGACGGTCTTGGATCTAAGGCAGTGCTTATACAGTTTCAAAAAACCTGTGATGGGCAATCATGATGCCAGAGGGTCAATGAGAGCCTCGACAAAAATCGCACACATGTGGTCGGTTCAGTCCTAGAGTCTTAAATATGCCTGGAAAGCCTGTAGTCATGAAAAATGCATAATCAGGGAGAGCAGCGGTTCAGTGTGTCACCAAAAGACACGCAAAATGGTCTGGCCAATGTAAGTGAGGGTTAGAGACATGTCCTCTGGTGCCAAACTAAAGACTGCTTGGCACACACTGGGAAACACCTCCTGCTGAGAGTTTGGCAAAGCTGTTGAGTGTCAACTCATGCAGTGACCGTTTTCTGAATGAGTCAGTGGGAAAGTGGGTTTTTGACTATTATCCAAATTACTCGTAAAAAATAAATAAATAATAAAAAGACAGTCAGTAAAGGGATGAGTTATAAAAAGATTAACAATAATTAAACAACTTTCCCTTTATAATACTTTAGCTTACTTAATACTTTATAAAAAAAAATTAGCACTGAGGAATAAAGTAACGTTAAGCAAGTTAAGCTCTGGCCTTCAATTCATTATGACCCTCATTATCAAACCAAAACAAACATGATATTGTCTAACACCTTTTACTAATTAGAACGTATTGTATATTGTCAAAGAGGCAGAGGAGACACATCAACCAGCAAGTGTGTATCAGGAAAATGACTGACTGAATGGATGACTGTCTAGGTTGCAAGCAGGATATACATGTTACAGTTAAGTATTTCAGCTACAACATACTGTTAAATCACAGTAACCATATTGCCATTTGTTGTAATCTCACAGTAAAATATTATAGCTAATTCTACAAAAGAATACAGTGAAATCACAGAAATGGCCCTTACTATCTACCTTGAAGTTACATATGGCTGTAATTTCACAGTGATTTAGTGCAAAACAAATCACAGTGGCTTACTGTGAAAGTAATACAATTATTAGTCAGTAATTTACTGTTAATTTAGGGTCAAATATTATACAGTGTATCAAAAAAACTGATGTAGTCATTTTTTCTATCATTTTGTTTTTAAGGTGAGCGCTGAATTTGAGAGAGAAGCCTTTCTTTTATTAATTTATTTTCTTACTGTTGTTTAATGGTGTTGGACAATGAAGAACCGACAGGAACTGAATGGCTTGAGATGGCAGTAATGGTGACTAGAACGGGGGCCTTCTACAAGTGACTGCCTAAAGACACTGGCATCATCATCAAACTTTGCTTTCACTCTGCCCAAAGCCCCAGCTGGTCTGTTTTGGCTCAAGGTATCCGATCAGGCCCCGGAAGTGACTGTGGAAACGCGACTGACCCTGGCTCGCATTGGCATGCTATCTTAAGGCGTGAGAGTGAAAACACGGCTCTTGACTACATTCCCAGAGCTTGTGTCCACCTGGGTTTGATCTATGCATTTTAACTATGACAAAGAAAGGTTTTTTTTACAAGTGACTGTCTAGTGAACACTGGAAGATATTAGAGGAGTAGTATTCCCATAAACTGCTGTGTCCTCTTTGCTTCAATGAGTCTGCATTATTCTGGCAAATAATACCTTTGATGCATTAAATCAGATAAATTTCACATTAAGTGTATTGTTTCTAAACAATATTGTTTAATGTCCAGTTGTTTGAAACTATGCTGTTTAAAAAAGATGATCAAAGTCCTTGTTATATTATCAATTTGTTTAAATGTACATGTTTTATTGTTTATTATATTATGTATTGTCTATTATGAGATTGTTGTTAATCTGTTTTGTGGCTCCACACTCCTGAACAGGCTTCACTAATTTAAGCTAAATTTTATTAAATTTGGCTCACTCCATACTTGTTGAATTTAAAGAACAATATTGCTTGTAATCTGTTACCTTAATTTTATTGTGTAGACATAAAGTAATATTTTCTAGAGCTGATGAACAAGCTCCACACATTTTATGTTAAATCTAAATAAAAACATTGAGTAGTTTTATTAACATTGTGTTGGTTTTTCTGTTCAATTAAATAAATATCTGTGTTTAAATTTTGCTAATTTCTTAAGTACTGTTTGTGGTTACTCAATTGAAATGACAAATTTTAAAGAAGCTACTTTAATTAATTGTTACTAAATCCATATATGTTGAATTTAATTAATAATATTGCTTGTAATCTGTTACCTCACATTTATTGAGTAGATATGGGGTATTATTTTTTACAGTGTAGAGGGTAGACTTAGGAATGTATAATAATTAAAAAAAACTTTACATCTTAACAATAGGCAAGTAATGAACCAGTTAAAAGTGAGAATTGTTACTTAAAATAAAGTGTTACCCAATATGAGGTTATGTGGTGCTATGTTTATAATTTTACCTATGATAATGTTCATCTAAAGGTATGATTTTATGGAAGACAAGACTGTAAAAAGTTCCACACAATTCATTAATGTTGTCCCAAGACAAATCCATTAAGTTAACATTTAGATTAACAAACTGTGCCCAACTAAACTCAAGAATTGTGTTCTTTCAAATCAACTTTTAAAAAGTAGTTAGATCCAGCAGCAATATACAGTATGTATTTAAATGAAACATTCACAAAAAAAAAATATATATATATGTTTAATTTAAGTGAAGTTTATTTATAAGCTAATTTCGAGAGGATCACGTGATTATGATTGAACACGGCCGGTCATGCATTAACCATGTATGACCAACCAATCAGACGATTTCCAACACACTATAAAGAGCCAGGGTTTCTTACTACAGTCATCTTTGTTTGAAGAATCCCCCCTTCCACCCCTACTCCTCCTCTTTTCCTTTCATAGGGGGGCACGGTGGCCCAGTGACTAGCACTGCGGCCTCACAGCAAGAACGTCACCGGTTCAAGTCCTTTAACAGACTGGCTGTCGTTTCTGTGTGAAGTTAGCATGTTCTTCCCGTGCTTGCGTGGGTTTTCCCCGGGTTCTCCGGTTTCCTCCCACGTTCCAAAAACATGCACTACAAGTTAATTAAACAATCTAAATTTAGCACTAGTCAAACTTTTATCCATCAGCATATCTCTCCATAGCAACTACTTTTTGTCACCAACTCTTACAAAGGGGGGAGCTCTCGAGATCTACCTGAGCTCAAAGCTCCCCTCTCGCCCTGCAAACGGGAGGGAGCCCAGGGCTCAAGGACCTTTTGGGCTTAGGGCTCTCTCCCGGGACAGCATGCCAAACTTGCTTATAATCAATCATCAGCTAAGTGTGAACTCTTGAAATACATTTTTAATAGTCAAATACTAAAGGTGACTCCATTTATTTTGTGTATTTTCAATGTATTTTTAGCATATCTATTAGCTAGTGTTTTCCAAATCAGTCACAAAATTTATGTTTAAAAATATAAAACAGGGTGACATTGGGGCTCAATGGTTAGCACTGTCGCCTCACAGCAAGAAGATCACTGGTTTGAGTCCTGGCTGGGTCATTTGGCGTTTCTGTGTGGAGTTTGCATGTTCTCCCTGTGTTTGTGTGAGTTTCCTCCAGGTGCTCCGGTTTCCCCCACAGTCCAGAGACATGCGGCATTTAGGTGAATTGGATGAACTAAACTGGTCGTAGTGTATGTGTGGCAGTGAATGAGTGTGTATGGATGTTTCCCAGTACTGGATTGCAGCTGGAAAGGCATCCGCCGTGTAAAACATATGCTGACAAAGTTGACGGTTCATTCTGCTAATGAATAAAGGGACGAAGCGGAAAGAAAATGAATGAATGAAAAATCAAATACTTAAATAGTTTTTACAGATTAAAATTTTATTCTGTTTACCGAAAATACTGTACATTTACACACACACAGGAACAAAGAGATGATATAATATTATGATATTTTTGCTGTCAAAATATTTTAAAACTAGTTATTCTTTATTATAAATATCTTCCCTCGGATTTGTGAAACCTTCATCTGGTTGTCATCTGTTTGTAATGTTCTGGCAATAAAAGAGTAGTTTAAATTACAAAATTATCTTTATCTGAGGAGTCAAAATTTTAAACATGAAAGAAATAGAGATTTGACTTTTATAACCCTAATATCAATACTGACGGATAGTATAGTATAGTAATAATATGTTGTTCATATCACCCAGCACATATCACAAGTCCAAGCAATTCTTCTCACTTTTATTACCTGATGTTGTATTTGATTGTGTGGAGTGTCCTCTAGTGGAAGAAGTCGGGACAGTGGTGACTAATAAATAATGATAATAAACCATGTTATCATAAACAGGCTCCTATTTCATCTGTAAAATCACACAGAGATGGGGAGAGAGAGATAATTCTAAGTTGTATATGTTTTTGTGTGGTTTGGAGTCTCTGTCTGACTTCAGAGCCAAACAGTTCTGTTTCCAACTGTAGCTCCTCCTATCTCTGTCTGCTCATTCAAATCTGTAAGTCTCAATGTGGCTTCATGCCAAAAATTAATTTGGATCATTCAGCTACAGACTATAACTTATTCACACACAAGCACACACACTCTTGTTGGGTTATCATTCTCATAGATGTTATGATTTTACATTCTATTATCTAGTCTCAGCACCATATAGCCCTCACAGAAAACCATTTGTGAGCACATTCTGAAAAAGTGGTTTTGACTGATTTAACTACTTGTGGATTACAGATTTACAGACCCCCCCCCCCTCCAAAAAAAAAATCAAATAGACACAACAATCACATGTAGATTTAATTTTTATTTTTTTAATGGGATTTGAAACACATAATGCTTTATATACAACATAAATGCATAAGCTATCCCCTAAGATGCCAACACAGACATGAAGTACCCACGCTTTAACTTTTAGCAAGAAAAAAGGAAAAAATTAAAGGTCAAATACGCTGTAATATAACATTATTATTATTATTATTATTATAAATTTTATTATTATTATTATTATTAAGTGAATTATGTAATACAAATAAATAAAATTAACAAACAAGCAAGCAAACAAACAAATAAATAAAATAAACAAACAAATAAATAAAATAAAACAAACAAACATATAAATAAAAAATAAAACTAACAAATAAAAATAAATAAATAAATAAATAAATAAATAAATAAATAAATAAATAATAAAAAAAAATAATAAATAAATAAATAAATAAATAAGGGGCAGCACAGTGGGGCAGTGGGTAGCACAATTGCCTCACAGCAAGAAGATCGCTGGTTCAAGCCCCGGTTGGGTCAGTTGGTATTTCTGTGTGGAGTTTGCATGTTCTCCCCATGTTCAAGTGGGTTTCCTCCGGGTGCTCCGGTTTCCCCCACAAGTCTAAAAACATGTGGTACAGGTGAATTGGGTAAGCTAAATTGTCCGTACTTCATGTGTGTGAATGACTGTGTATGGATGGATGTTTCCAAGCGATGGGTTGTGGCAGGAAGGGCACCCGCTGCATAAAACATATGCTGGATAAGTTGCCGGTTCATTTCGCTGTGGCGACCCCAGATTAATAAAGGGACTAAGCCGAAAAGAAAATGAATGAATAAATGAATGAATGAATGAATAAAGCAGATGTACTTAAATTTTACATATTTCCTTTATGTCAATGCCAAGTAAAGGTCATTCTGGGTCAGGTTTGAATAAAAAAACTGGATTTTAGCTTTTACATTTATATTATCTACTTGATTATGATTTTATTATTAAAAAATAAACATTTTCTTTATCAGATTTTTTGTTTGTTTTCCAATTCATTAGTTCACACTTACAGATGTTGTTATAGATGTGTCCAGTGAAAGAGCTCTGAGCTCGGAAAAGACACCCTAATGGCCCGTTTCCACTGAGTGGTACGGTACGGTACGGATCGGTTCGGTACGCTTTTATGGCCGTTTCCGCTGTCAAAAGCGTACCGAACCGATCCGTACCGTACCACTTTTTCGGCACCCTTTCGAAAGGGTACAAAGACGAGAAAGGGTACTAAAAGGTGGAGCTACATGCGCAGCTGAACGCTGATTGGTTTACAGAGATACGTCACAATCTCGTGGAGCTAGCCAGAATCAAAACAATGGAGCTGCCATGTTTTTAAATGCACAGCCAAGACAACTATATGCATATAATAACGATACATGAATGATCCGGGCTCAAAACAAACCTTGTCGTTGTTTTCATGAACAACCACAAAGCCAAGAATCTGCCGTGTCCTGTTGTTGTTTTATGAGGCCGTCTAAAAGTCTAAAAGTGCGAGCGGTTTTTCGCTTTCTCCAGGGAGCCCGCGTTCGCGTCTAGATTTGATATAACAAACTTCTTGAGCTGACAATAATAACGTGTGTGTGTGATTAATGAAGCGTCTTCGACATCTGATCCATTCAGAAAGAAAAGAACAAACGCGAGAGTGAAGCGCAGAAAAAAAGGAGAAGCCCGACAGGATTACAAGGATTCCCGACAGGAGCAAATAGTTTCAGCGACCTGAATCATGAACAAACTGCTATGTTTATCATCACCTTTTGGACTATTATGAACTAGGAATGATGGAATTACTCTCTAACAGAGGCTACATGTGCTGGTGAAGATTACAGACACAGATGAGAGGTTAGCTCTGACTGTGGGCTACTGTATATGTTGCGTGTTGGTTTTGAACTCAAATAAGGACTTAATGTATGCTGTGTGTAGTTTATCTGTAATTGGTAACATATCGGAGACTGTAAGGGTCTGTATGTGTTCATATTTGTTGCATTTATTTATTTTATATATTTGCAGACGTTACAGTAGGCTGTAACACTGTCATTGATCTGCAGTTATAATCAAATCATGTTTATAGAAATGTTAGTAATAAACATTTATAAACAAGTATTAATATGTTTAAAGCATCTGTTTTGTGAATGATGGTCATGTGAATGACCTGTACAGCTTTACTGTAGACATTTATTCGAGCGAGAATGACATAGACTGAAACTCTCTGTAGTACACCACGCCCACCAAAAGGGTACCCTTTGTAATGGAAACGCAAGCTTGATAAAGGTGACCCGTACCGACCCGAACCGTACCGTACTGTACCACTCAGTGGAAACGAGCCATAACCATGTTATTCCCCTCGTCTGGAAAAAGAGAGATGTTGGAGTATGAGTGAAGTGTCTAGCCCGGCCCCAGAATGCTCCCCGCCTAGGTAGATAGTGTTTAAGAGGTGAGGTGTTGGTATGGTGAAGGGATGCTAAAGTCATGAGATAATGGATGTAGGATGAGCTTGGTATTTATGGGGGTTTGGTCTAATGCTGATTGGATAATAGAATGATTGTCAATGATATATTAGAATTGTTGAAACATCTGCGCATGGAAATTTGTTTCTAAAACATCACTAAAAATAAAACTAATTATTTATACACACCTATGTTTTATTAAAAAAATTTAGTTTTTCTGTTTAAATATTGTAAAGTGTTGTTTTTATAACCTCAATCCAAGTTTGAGAAAGGCTCAGAAAATACAGAAGATGTGGCTGTGAAATAACACACATGTTCAGGTTACCAGTTGGTGCCAGCTGTATCATGCCTCTTACACCCTGTGACCTTCAACACAGCGCCAGATCACGCCACACTAGTATTTCTCTTTTGACGGTCATTCACTCATCATGCTGTGAATGCCTGCAAAAAGAAACAGACTGATTACAAATTTCCATTCAGAGAGAAATGTTGTGGCACACCAGTTTACTGTAGTAAAAGTTAAAGCATTTACACCATTTACTGCTGTAACTACTATCATATATACAGTATAATACACTTTACCATGGCCAAAAAACACAATAACATTATAATACATTACTTAATTTCTTTAGGTGAAAGAAAATTGGTTCCCTAAAAAACCCTTATTACAACATTTTCAAAACAATTGTTTTTTATGCTTTATTCTCAATGTAAAGGTTCCTCATTTATTTTTAAGGAAGAAAGGAAGAACTTAGAAAGAGAGACAATACAATATGTAAAAGAGGAATGAAATGAGTTCATGAGCTCAAACACAACCACTGGAAAAGGCATTTATAGGAACTGCTAACCACGCAGTTTAAAAGCAGAGAGCAGAGAGATTGAAGACAGCGTAAAGCTGAGTTGTCTGCACTAAGTGAGGCTCTTTTTTTTGGTCTCAGTACTGGAGCAGACGAAGCACCAGTGCCAGTGATTCTGACAGAAACCTCTCTGGCTACTGTTATGGCAGTGT
The DNA here is from genome assembly GCA_903798205.1 of Danio tinwini. Lineage (NCBI taxonomy): Eukaryota > Metazoa > Chordata > Actinopteri > Cypriniformes > Danionidae > Danio > Danio tinwini. The sequence continues at coordinate 32,007,344 of CAIGQZ010001336.1, forward strand.
GTTTGAGGGGAACAGGGCCAGACAAAGACAGAAAGTTGGACCAAATATGGCCAAAATCGTGAACATTCTGTGAACTGTATCCATGATCAAAAGCAAATAAATTCCACAGCCACTGAATCATCTGGTCAGCTTCTGTTCACTCCAGATGCCCTTTCCTCTAATAAAAAAAAAAAAAGAAAAAAAATACAGCCGGACACTTCAACTGTCAACTGTCATTGCTTTTTATTTTAAGTAAGCTAATTTTACAACTTACCTCGAGTTAAACAGCTGGATTAGACCAATTTTACATCTTGCTCAAAAATACAAAAAATATTTGATAATTTCCCTATTTAAAGCTTGGCTCTGCTGTAGTTAGATTGTGTACTAAAACCGTTGCTATTTTCAAAGTCAGTATGGCTTGGAACTCTGGTACACATTCTGGAATAATAATTAAAGAACGTTGCTGCATAATATGGTTTTAATAGGAGCAATGATATTTAGTGTAATGGCGATCTATTACTTCCAGTTCTCCACCATTTCCATAGGGACTTGGCACAAAGGATTTGACGCGTAAAACCACAAACTTGCAATGCAACAGTTTACTTTTCGTTTGTCAGGATACAACAGAAATAAAAAAACAAACAGAAGAACTATTTACACTTTTCCAAGCTTCAATATACTGTATAGTAAATATGGTTTTGTAGAACGGTCAAAAGACTGTCTACCATCAAGCCCCTTCCTTCTATCTAATCTTTTTTTTTGTTGTTGTTGCCTACGCATACATATGACGTATGGCATTATTTAACATATGAAACATCATGTATATAATATAATATCACAAAATATACAAATCAAATGCTGTATCAAATAGCAATAACTATATATCTCAATACAAATAATATAATAGAAGAATATTATAAATCCCTTAGTGCTCTTTATGGCTCTAACATTACCAAACCAGGCTCATTCTGATTACGTACCCCTATATACATTTCTGGAGAGTGCCAAATACAAAGTACTTTTTTTTTTGTAGTTTTTGTTTTCGTGAACCCAACAGAGGCTGCTGTGTATGCTTTTCAGATCTCAAATTTCTCTTGCAAGTGCCATTCACGTCTGTAATTTCCCTGTAAATCCACCAGAGGCTACTGTCGACTGACTGGCTGACCGACCGATACCCCCCACCCTCCCCCTTTCCTAAACCCAACCAATAGTGTTTTTAAAAGCACAGATTGACCCACCCACCCACTTCCCTAAATCCAACTACAGTGTTTTCAAAAGCAATTCAGAAAAAAAAAAACGCTCCGTATCGTTCGTTTTAAAGATGAAATGCAGCCATACGTAGCTCCGGCTACATAATTTGCAATCTCCAGAAATGTCCAATGTTGGAAATTATAATTTGACCTTTTCCCCCATCATATAAGCTACCAAAGGTAATCATTAAAAAAAGCTCAATTATGCCTGATCAACATGTGAAAGCAAACCGTATTGGTTCTTTGTGCCACATGAACCTCATTGATTCTCACACATCAAGCAAGTATGTTTGAGCTTACATTTTTTGTTTATCAACCTTCATAGATATATACACTAGATATCACATACGGACCCTGAGCTTGTGTCAATAGCGCCACCACATTTGTACAGGACAAATGTCATTCATCCGCACTAGTCAAGACTAAAGCCAATGTGAAGATGCTGGACTTTAGTGCTGTGTACAGGTAACGAGCAAGCAAAGAAAGCAAAGCACAAAGGCAGAAGATTTCATATAGGTAAGATTTCAATTTTTACATTTTTGTATGTTATGAACTTTTGTGCTAAACAAGTAATGTTATTGATGATAATAGCCTACTGACTAAGGCAGAGTAGCACCAACTCGCCCTAAGTACTAGGCTTATGTTAGTTTTGTTGAAGAAAATCAGCAAACAATGTCAATGAAATATGACAACAAGACGCTGCAGTGCCAGAAATTTGTATAAAGGTCAGCTAAGTGAATGAGTCGTTTATAACAGAGATTCATTCACAAACGAATCTCTTTCTCTATTAGAATTAGAAGTGAACGCGGGAGACGGGTGTGTTTCAGGACTCGGATTAGATAAAATTGACCAGGTAGGGAGGATAAAACATTTCCATGCACACAAACACTCACTCTTTGTCTGCAATACCTGTGCAGTCACTTATCCATCGATGTAGAAAAGTGATGTAAAATAAAAAATAAATAAATTGCATACTGACCACCGGGAAAACTCCTGACCATAGATACATGTATAAATGTTTACATATCTATGGCTCTGGATGGTCAGTCCTCCACTGCACCTTGGTCCCATATTCATTTCAAAGGAGCACTACCCTGTAGTAAAATGGCGGCTCTATTGATGCATTCCTTCCAATAGACAACAATAGCGTAGGTGACATCTAATGTAAATATCTGATCAACCTTTATATGCAAACTTAATGCATCTATAAAGTGACTTCAGAAGATGCAAAAGACGATTCAAAGTATGGTGACCAAAAAACTAAGCAAAAATTCAAGACACTTTCATCAGTGTGGCAACACGCAAGAATGCACATTTTCACAACACAGAAATATGCTGCAAGACAGCATGCATTTAGCAAAATGCTAACACACTAATAGCTTGTTTCCACTGACTGGTACAGTACGGTACGGTACGGGTCACCTTTATCAGGCTTGCATTTCCACTGCTAAAAGGGTACCAATGGTACTCTTTTAGTGGGCGTGGTGTACGACAGAAAGTTGCAGTCAAAGTCATTTTCGCTGGTCTAAAGTAAAGCTGTACGGGTCGCTCACATATCATATGAGAAGCACTTCTCACAAAACAGATGCTTTACACACATAAATACTTCTGTATAAATGTTTATTACTAACTTTACTATGAACATGAGTTGATTATAACTGCAGATCAATGACAGTGCGAAATAGCCTACTGTAACGTCTGCAATTATATAAACTAAATAAATAAATGCAACATATATAAACCCATACAGACCCTTACAGTCTCCGATATGTTACCACTTACAGAAAAACTACACACAGTATACATTTAGTCCTTATTTAGGTTCAAAACAGCAGAAAATAGAACCCACAGTCAGCAAACCTCTCATGATTAAATGTGTCTTTAATCTTCAGCAGCACGTGTAGCCTCTTGTTAGAGAGTAATTCCATCATTCTGAGTTCATAATAGTCCAAAAGGAGATAATAATAGTTAAACATGGCAATTTGATTACGTTTGCTGAAAAAATAATGTGATCCTTTTTCCAGCTTCTACTTTTTTTTTTGCATGTCACTCTCACGTTTGTCAGTTTCTGACAGGATCAGGTTTCAAAAGCACAAACTGCTCGCGCTTCAGACTGGCTCGTAAAAAACTACGGGACACAGGGTAAAATCTGCTCTTCTTTTTGACTTTGTGGCTGTTCATCAAGACAATGGCAATGTTCATTTGAGCCCAGATCGAACAGGGCTCGTTATTATATGTTATTATATGGATATATAGTCTCTCGGCTGTGTATGAAAACATGGCGTCACCTTTGTTTTCATTCTGGCTTGTTGCCTGAGCTCGTGACGTATCTCTGTAAACCAATAGCGTTCAGCTGCGCGTCTAGCTCCGCCTTTGGGACCCTTTTGATACCCTTTCTTGTGTTTGGTACCCTTTCAAAAAGGTGCCAAAAAAAGGGGTACGGTATGGTACGGTTCGGTTCGGTACGCCTTTTGACTGTGGAATCGGCCATAAAAGCGTACCGGCCCGTACTGACCCGTACCGTACCAGTCAGTGGAAACGAGCCATAAGAAAACATCAATTTATTGTATTGCTGAAGATTAGCTTTATGTTTTTTTGTGTTGTAGTCATGGTCACACACACATGACAGACAAGGAGGGTTATCTTTTAAGGGTTTTAATCAAAACAACGTTACTGAATCAGAGTGAAGAAGCAGGAGAGTGGTGTTGCAATCTCATCAACAGTTCTCAAGGTAAACATCTAAAGGTGAGCGATCTCACACACAGTTCGTTCTGGGAAACATCAGAGGGTGAGCAATCTCACACACAGTTTGTCAGGCAAACATCAGATCTTCAGATAAACACCAGAATAGCTTAAGTCACTTCCCTTATTCAGTTGTTATACTTCTGTAGACAAAATGGAGACATCCATGGGAGAAGAAGAGGTGAACCATACAACTTTGATACCAGCCGATGAGTGAGTGAATGAGGTAGGTATTGAAGGGTGATTGTGGGTGCAGGTGAAGGTAATCAGAATGCTGGTGATTGTTCACAAGTGTGGTGAGAGGTGGTTGGTGAGGGAAAGCTGCAGGAACGAGCTGAGGGTGTGACAGTTGTCAAACTGATGATTTTCTCGATGCATGTGCATAAATGCATGACTTGTGGTGTGTTTCTTTATTTGCATGTGTTGTGAGAATTTGCATTCATGTTGTCCAAGATGTGTGTTTTCAGTGCATTTGAGCTCTCTCGGCCACCATAAAAAAGTTTATTAAAGTATTCCAAAAGTGGATTTTATGATTATTATCATTATTTCTCAGCTAGTTTAACAAAATGTGTATAATCTCGTTTCTGTTTTAAGATTTAATAGTACAATAAAAGTCCACACAGTTTGAGAGGCCAATAAGAGTTTTATTTTGTTCAACTCATAAGAGTTGAACAAAATAATACACTATAAAAATGAAAGAGACATAAATTCACATTTTGTCTGGCATGAAAACAGGCTTCATAGGCTGCAACACACAAAATAGGAAAGTTAAGCACAAGACAACAATATTATTCATCAATGTACCATTTTTTTTGCCACAAAAGAGAGGAATGTTCCCCTCACTTACGTCTTTCTGCTGAAGCGCCTGTTTCCCGCTGACTACTGTGAAACGAGATCATTAAATTGATTCCATCTGTCCGTTTGCGCATAACTTTCCATCCACCAGCACACGCTTCAACCCCTTTCCTGGATTCCCACTCATTTAAAAACATGTAGCCTAAAATAATTATATAAAATAAAATATAAATATATATTTATAGATCATAAAAGGGATAGTTTGACCAAATTAGCCTCAACTGTTCCATGCCTGTTTTAGTTTCTTTCCTTAGTTGACCAGAAAAGAACATATTTTGAAGTATGTTGAAAAGCTGTAACACTTAACATTCATTCTATTTATTTATTTATTTATTTGTGTTCAAAAAAAAAGAAGGAAAGAAAGAAAGAAAGAAAGAAAGAAAGAAAGAAAGAAAGAAAGAAAGAAAGAAAGAAAGAAAGAAAGAAAGAAAGAAAAACAGTTTGGAACCACTCGACATACAGTAAATAGTGGGTGCTTTTACATTTGAAGGTAAACGTTCTTTTAAAATATTATGCGTTATACATTATCAAGCATTCCGGGACTACATACAGCTCTGGAATCATTTTGTGAAGATTAATGACATTTCAGTGTTCATACCATCACAACAAGCGCTTGACTGATGAGCGTGGTTGTTTGTTTGCGTGTGATGTCTAACTAATGACTGTTTACAGAGTTTGTAGACATTGTCCTTTATCCAGATGCCATCCAGTCATTACTTGCGCATTGCAGAATTTCCTTCTTCAGGCTAAATTTAATTTAAAGCCGAAAGTTGAACAGTCAAGAGAGATGTAGTTTAGGAAGTCTTTAAGACTGCTGTGCTGTCTCCTGTCTCATGGTGGCACTGGTGGACTTTTTGAGTTTTTTTTCTTTGCGAATTACACCTCACATAAACACGTTGCAAAGTCATAGCTCTCCCCCTGAAATGTAAACGAATATAATGTCATTGTTATGATAATGTCTTCGTACTATCCGAATATATAGTTTATCATTATGATGAATAAATAGGTATAAAAATTCTCTTGAATTCTTGATTATGGCTTCAGTTTTTTTTTTATAAGAGAAAGTAGTTGCATATACTGATTTCCTATTACAAAAGTATACATTAAATAGTGAATAATATAATTAGAAATGTTATAAAATAAACACTAAAGTGTTATTTTATTTAACATTTTTACATTTATTAAAACATTGGCACATTTACAATAATAATGCAGTTAACCTTTTTTTGTTATTATTATTAATATATAACTTTATCCATTTTATTTATTTTAGGAAATGTAAAAAAATTAATACAATTTTTTAGAAACATATATTAAGATATTATTTAATAATTTTTTTTTTATTAATTGATTAAATTAAAGGCGACGCAGTGGCACAGTAGGTAGTCCTGTCGCCTCACAGCAAGAAGGTCGCTGGTACGAGTTGGCGTTTCTGTGTGGAGTTTGCATGTTCTCCCTGCGTTCGCGTGGGTTTCCTCCGGGTGCTCCGGTTTCCCCCACAGTCCAAAGGCATGCAGTACAGGTGAATTGGGTAAGCTAAATTGTCCGTAGTGTATGAGTGTATGTGTGTGGATGTTTCCCAGAAATTGGTTGTGGCTGGAAGGGCATCCGCTGCGTAAAAAACGTGCTGGATAAGTTGGCGGTTCATTCCTGTTCATTCCCCGGATTAATAAAGGGACTAAGCAAAAAAAAATGAATAAATGAATGAATGATTAAATTAAAATAATAATATTTAGTAAGATAAATATAAATATATATATAATAATTTTTCAATAAATATATTTTTTATTTAAATTTTAATTAATTTAATAATTTTGTATTGTCAAAAAATTAAATTTGTTATAATAATTTCACACTTTTGCCGTCTGAAATTTTATGTTATAATACGTAAAATTGCTAATATGTTTAGTTTAGTTACAATATAATTGATACTGTAATAAAAATCATCAATACTGTTTATAATGTTGTTGTTATTATTATTATTATATTATTATTTTTTTTTATTATTATAGGCTACAAATATTCCATTTCAAAGCACATTTTTTAATACAACAATATTATTTCAACAGTAGTTATTAGCATTAGTTATTATTAGCAGCAGGGGAAGTTGCTTTCGTATAAGTGTTGATATTATTATTGCTGTTTTTAATATTAATATTTTTCTATTCATAATGTAGTTTTCTGACCTACAGCTGCATTGCCAAACACACCAAAAAATTCACATCAAGTTTGTAGACATCAATGCAGGTAAAGAGCCCTTCAGAAAAACATAACAGTGAAGATAAGAAATAAAGATCTTTTATCCAGTAGAAGGAACACACATCATTGCATTCTTGATTGTGAACATTAACAATTCTTTCATGGCCCTATTTTTATAAAGAGGCTTGAGAGAGAAAGAGAGAGAGAAGCTGTCCTGTGTATCAGAGTGTTTTGACATCTCCATCAGTCATCTGTCAAATGCATATAGCTCACTTCAATACCATGCACACACACTCTTTAAAAAAGTGGAGTCATCGAAAAACCATTCTGGGTTCAACAAATAATCTTCCAGCCAATAGAACAGTTTCTTCTTTCTTGCTGTACATGTAATAACTGTAAAGCATGCAATTACATACAGTTAATCCAAAACTAGATTAGTAGTGCTTTGTTTTATACTTCTGTTGAACAAGTACTGTACATGTGGTGTAATAAGTAGTATCTCTCCTACCCCTGAACCTAACCTTGACCCATGTATTTACCTTATGTAACCAATACTGTGCTAGTACTATTATATTTCTATATTTACATTTTTGAAAAGGATACCTAAATTCATGTGTAAATATATTTTAGCACATACAGATAACCAGAGAATCTGTTCTGGTCGTTTGGTTGTTATAAGTGAGTTTAGCACTTTAGTCTGACCATTCAAGTATACTGAAAAAATGATTCATTGGATTTACAGTACAACATTTTTTAAGGTAACTGGTTGCAAACAATTTCATATGGGTTGAATTTAAACAGACAATTTAAATGTTCAACCTAATTTGTTTGCTTAAATTCAGCCCATATAAATAGTTTGCAACCAGTTATCTTTAAACAAATGAGTAAATTCAATAAATAATTGTTTTTTCAGGGTACTGAAAAAGCCTTTTTTATTCAGTGTCATCAAATTTGTTGTCAAAAATGCTCCAAGAGCACTTTTTATTTGTTGTGTAACTGTGTTTTATAACTTAATATGTTGATAAGGTTATTTACCTTGTACCATGAGAAACTGAAAATGTTTTTCACCTGCTTCCCAGAGTGTTTCACAAGTTCTCTGATTGGTCAGAGTAAAAATGTAATTTTGTATATAAACTGCCCTTGAGTCTGGGTTTGTTAAGTTTTTCTCTGAATCAGGGAAGGATGAAGCTTTTAATCTTGGCAGCGCTGGTCGGGCTGAGCCTTGCTCAGTTTGACCCCAACACCAAAAGTGGAAGGACCGCCATCGTCCACCTGTTTGAATGGCGCTGGGCTGATATTGCAGCAGAATGTGAACGTTACCTCGGACCTAATGGCTTCGGTGGAGTTCAGGTAACACATCGAATTCCTAAACCAATCTTTGAACCAAACCTTAACCTAAGTAAGTACCTTATATAACAAAAGTATTTTCTTAGGCACTTACTAAGCACAATATTATTGGAATTTTCTATAAATTGGCAGATCGTTTATGTTCAATCCAACTTAATTGATTTGTGTAGGGACAACATGACGTTTTAATTTAAGTTCTTTTAAAAAGAGACAACCTCATCTTCATCACAAACCTGGCACTCAAAAAAAATGCTGCTTGTTCAAACTATTTAAACAACACAATTCTTTTTTGGAGAACTTAATTGTTTTTTACAAACTGAAGTGGATTTAACATAAAACAATTAAGTGAACTTAATTGATTTGTGTTGGGACAGCATGAAGGAATTGTGTGGAACCCAGCATTTCTTACAGTGTGTGAATATCTAGCTTTTCCCTCATCCATGTGCACTGTAATTAATCAATGTTTAATTAGTGGACACACCCTTTTATGATTAAGTAAAGGCTTAAATTTTCTAATCCTTCTAGTGTGAAAAGGTTTTGCAAAACAGTATTCATACAAGTTAAAGCAAAAGATTATTATTGTGTGTATGTGTTTGAGTGCATTTGTGTTGTAGTGTGCATGTGTGTGTATGTAGATTCTCTGATGTAAACATGCTTTTAGCTGGTAAATCAAAAGGTCAACCGTCATGGCCTAAATATGTACAGCCTTCATGGAAATATGAAAATGTAAATTGGTTCATTTTTCTAATGCTGGGTCATTTTTGAAAATTTTATTTCAAGATAAAGAATTATTTTTTTTCTGCTGTTAAAATGGTCACGGGTCAGATATACAGTAGCAGATATCTGCAAAAATCCAACATCGTGGATATCGAGCGTTTATGCTGTAAGTACTGTGTATGTTAGGTACACACATGACTGTAAAATAACCTGCAACCAAAGGCTTTCATGATAAGTATAACAGAACTAACAAAATATCAATCTTCCCATTTCAGATCTCCCCTCCAAGTGAGAGCATCGTCGTCACCAACCCCTGGCACCCATGGTGGCAGCGATATCAGCCAGTTGGGTACAATCTGTGCTCCAGATCCGGAAATGAAAATGAGCTGAGAGATATGATCACCAGATGCAACAATGTTGGGGTAAATTCAGCAACAAATAACGTAGAACCAGCTTATCATTATACTAATTCTTTGTGGAATTCAGACTTGTCTGTTGTTGTAGGTAAACATTTATGTTGATGCGGTCATTAACCACATGTGTGGAGCTGGTGGTGGATCTGGTACCCACTCAAGTTGTGGTTCATATTTCAATGCCAACAACAAGGACTTCCCCACTGTTCCATACTCAAACTTGGACTTCAATGACGGCAAATGCAACACAGGCAGTGGAAACATTGAGAACTACCAGGATGTCAATCAAGTATAGTATAATAACATACACATTTCAAACTCTGGTATATCATACAGTCTCAGAAATAAAGGTACAAACGTTTTTCAAAAGGTTTGTATCTAAAGGGTCCGTATTGGTACTCTAAAGGTATATTTTAGTACCTAAAGAGTACATAAGAAGAGCTTACCAATTGAAAAGGTATTGCCTTAGTTATCTTTTGTGCCGTTATTTCTGACAGTGTACAGTGTGGACTCTTGTTTTGGTAGAACAAACTTATTCTGTAATTCTGGCAGGTGAGAAACTGTCGTCTGGTTGGTCTTCTGGATTTGGCTTTAGAGAAGGACTATGTGCGCGGTAAAGTGGCCGACTACATGAACAAGTTGATTGACATGGGAGTTGCTGGATTCAGAGTGGACGCCTGCAAGCACATGTGGCCTGGTGATCTGTCTGCTGTTTACGGCAGGCTCCACAATCTCAACACTCAGTGGTTCCCCTCTGGCGCCAAACCTTTCATCTTCCAAGAGGTATTTATACCATTTATTACCTGAAAAAAAATCATTATAGAGGCGGCAAATATGGTAGTGACTTGTAAGCTTTTGGGCATGTTATTAGGTTATTGATCTTGGTGGGGAGCCCATCACATCAAGCGAATACCATGGAATTGGAAGGGTGACTGAGTTTAAGTATGGTGCCAGGCTGGGCAATGTCATCCGCAAATGGAATGGAGAAAAACTGTCCTATGTCAAGTAAGTCGAGCTGAGCATTTACATTTGAGTTGAATATTAGCATTTATGTTATTTAAATCACAGTTTGGGTAGAATTATTATTCATTTAGTTTAGATTTGTCAGAAAAAGTGATTATTTTTTTGATTGAGCAAAGGAATCATTCACTCAGCGAATTGATTCTAAACACGGATTTGTTCAAAAAAGGAAAAGAGTGACTTTAAATGAGCAATTGAATCATTCACTCAGTCAATTCAACATTGATTCATTCAGTAATTAAACAATTGAATAAATTATCTTAATTTAAAACTGTGGTCCCACTTGATTTAGGTGTCCTTAATTAATATGTACTTACATCTAAATATAAAAGCAATGTACTTAATGTGTTCATAAGGTATTGCAGACCACTTCTAGTGCTATGAGGTGGCAAACGGGTAGGGTTAGGGCAGTGCTTATTAAGGTTTGGGCATCGGGAGGTGTTGCAAACAAAAGTGAAGAGCGGGGAGAGGGTTTTGTACCCATTTTTACCTGTCATAAAACACAATGACATAGAAAAAACACTTTTACCAGTCCCGAAACAAATTTACAATTACAGATTCTTTACGGAAAGGGAATGTACCACACACCGGAAGTGACACGAAATATATATCAGCTCGTGTGACTTTGTAGAGACAGGTTAACATGAGTCTACAACTATTAAAATCATGGTTTGACCAAGTGTCAATGTTTTGTCATTTAGAGCTATACTGAGAAAATATCAGCGTGAGAGTTTGTAGAAACATGTAAACCAAGTACATGGAATCAATCACAGCACAGCATATGTTGACTGATAAAGATATCAAAACCGGCTTTAATATCTAGTCCTGACCAGCTCAGTTAGATAGGTCTATTGATACTCATGCTGAACCTTTTGACTTGGGTTCGAATCCCGTTGATGACATGTCAATTATAATCATTTATTTACATTATTTTGGTTATATACTGTTCTGCCACACAAATATTAAAATCAATAATGTTTACAATGACACTGACACCAAGTAATAAGAATATTTATTTGGTATGAGCATGTTTTGTTACTGTGAAAAAGTGACGAATCTGCCAATCTGCAAACGTGAATAGTTTACATCTGGAAATGGTCACCAGTTAACACGGTCACCAGTTAAACTGTAACACCGGTTTCTTTCAGTTTACTTTTAAGAGTCCTCAAGCAGATGTTTACACTGTGTACACTTGACATCATGTCCATGATTATAGCGTTTAAGTGGCCCTTGTTAAAATATTGAACACATTGATACAGTATGTCTAGTTTTTCCGTCTGGTCCGGTCCTTTATAAACTCCAAACACCGACCACACAAAAAGCAAAACCACGTTAAGCTGCCTTTGTGTTTGCCACAAAACGGGCAAAACATCCCTCGACCGCAGTCCACATTCTGTCACCATACACTTTTTTTACGCCATTTACTCCACAACACAAATTTACCGCGCTCAGCACCAATGACAGCAACACTTTTCCCCACGTCACTCCTGGTGTGCGGTACATGCCGCGTCACTTCCGGTGTTTTGTACATTCCATTTCCGTAAAGAATCTGTAATTGTAAATTTGTTTTGGGACTGGTAAAAGTGTTTTGCATCTTGTTAATTTTTTTTCTAAAATGTAAATTTGTTTCATCCTTGGTAAAATAGTTTTTTCTATGTCATTGTGTTTTATGATAGATAAAAATGTTTTTCAAAATGTACATTTGTCCCGAGCTTTGTAAAAGTGTTTCACACTTTGTGATATTGTTTTGCACTTCCCGGCCACCGTAGTTTTGGTTTATGCTGACGAAAGTGAAAAGAGTGAGGCAGTGTCACGGACGAAAGTGAAGAGGGTTGAGGAGTCACAGTACAAAGTGAAGAGTGCGTTTGAGGAGGGGAATTGGTAAAATGAGGTGCCGGATCAGATTTCAGAGGTGCCGGATCCAGATGTGGCTTGTTCTGTCAGAAGTTAAGCCCTGGGTTAGGGGAAGGTTTGGTGGTATAAACAGGTTTAAGGGTGGTTAAGGTGTAAGAGATGGTTTAAAGGGTAATTATAAATGTACTTACAGGAATTAATTACAGATGTAATTACATGCATGTTCATAATCAAGCATAAGTGAAAATGTAAAGCCTTATAATTACACAATAAGTACATAGTACTGAATTATTAACTTCAGTGCATTCAAGTGGGACCAAAAAGTGGGACATGCTTAAAATTAAGTGAGACCAAAAACATTAACCCAGCTGAGTTATTCAAATATCTGATTCGTTCATTCGTTCGTTCGTTTTTTTGTTCTTTCGCTCGTTTGTTCATTCATTTATTCATCCATCCATCCATTCATCCATCCATCCATCCATCCATCCATCCATCCAACCATGCACCTACTCATTCTTTAAAAATTGACATTTTGTTTGAGTTTGATTCATTCAAAAACACTGATTTATTCAGGAACAAATACGTGACATTTGGATGCATGCAAAATGAATTACTATTTAAATAATTGTTTCAAAATACTAATTATTTGTGGGAGAAAACCTAAACAAGTGACTCTTTTATGAGTGAATAATCAAGTTGTTCACATTTGCATTCAATCCACTGATTCATTTTCAGGCACTTGTCTCCAGAGCTGTTGACCAGAGACAGTCAACGGTTCTACAGATGCTTTATTTGGAACTATATACAATGACATAATAAAATACAAAATTACTCCATGTTTGAGTCTTACACTGAACAACAGAATAGGAAATGAATACTGAGCGTGATATTACATAAATATGTAAATAGTTTTATGCAACGCAAAGCTGACAGATGCACTGCTCTTTTTTCCAGGAATTGGGGTGAAGGCTGGGGCTTCATGCCTTCTGATAAAGCTTTGGTGTTTGTTGACAACCATGATAACCAAAGAGGACATGGTGCTGGAGGAGCATCTATTGTGACATTCTGGGATGCCAGGTTCTTTAACTTACAAATCTGCAAATGCATGGTGAATGAAACCTAAACTAAATGTTGATGCATGTTTATTTTTCACTTTCTAGACTTTACAAAATGGCTGTAGGCTTTATGTTGGCTCATCCATATGGATTTACCAGAGTGATGTCCAGCTACCGGTGGGATCGCAACATCGTTAATGGACAGGTGGATGATCACATTTTTAGTGAGACAAATGATAACCTGTTTTGCAAGACTTAATGATTTTTTGTTTTTTGCTTTTCATTTTTATTATTCAGGACCAAAATGACTGGATCGGACCTCCCAGCAACGGTGATGGATCCACCAAACCGGTTCCCATCAACCCTGACTCTACCTGTGGAGACAACTGGGTTTGTGAGCACAGATGGCGTCAGATCAAGTAAGTTACTTACCTAAGATTCATAGCAAACATGTATTACACTTGCTGACATATAACAACATTCAAAGTTTGAGGTCACTGTCATTTTTTTACATTAAATGAATAGTAAAAACATTTATGCATCAGATTTCAAAATGTTCTTTGTATGTACTTACTTTTCATCAAAGAAACGTTGAAAAAAGAAACGTTGCTTAATATGAGTAACTTGCAGAGTACATTGGCAAAACCAGACAAATCCAACTTTGTTAAGATCAGGTTAAGTGGTTTCACAAAGCTTGATATATTTATGCAGGACAATTCTTTTCTCTGTTGAAGATTAAGAGATATCATTATTAGACATATAATGAATTGAAATACATTTACAAAGCATAAATAAACACTGTTGATGTAGCAAAACAAATTGAGAATCAATATATCGAGCTTAATAATGTAGATTTACACACAATTAAAAATAGTATATATCAGAGGAAATTAATATGTAACTTTTTTTTTAAGTAGTGTTAAGATGTACCGGGATGCAGATGTACAAAACCAGTGACGAGCGATAAATTCAGTCCAAGGTGTTTATTTAAGTGCAAAATTAAATTGTAGATTCCCAGCAAAAAACTAAATTCTTTTTTTTTTTCTCTACAAAATTATATACAACATTTACAGAATCAATGTGTGTTCTGGCTACGCCAACAGTTAGGTAGGGATGGCTGACGTGAAACTGACGTTTCGACACAGTGTCGAGATCCCAAAGCGCAAGTGTTTCGAAAGACTGCACCGAAGCATGATCCAAAACACCCAGGTCATCACATGACTAAAGTGTTTCGAAACACTTGGTCATGTGACTAAAACAAATCAAAGCATCGAACAGTTCAGAAGTGTTTCGAGACCTGGCGAATGTGCATTTGACTGACAGGGTGTGAAAACTTTCTGTTTCATATGGCCTAGTGGACCGTGCGTGTGTACGTTGTAACTGAGCTTCAAATTACTTTTGGGTTCGCATCCCGACTTGTTCAAATACTCCGAAATCATGATTTTATGTATTTTAATCATGTTACTGTTTTATGGTGTAGTCCAAATAGGGTACAGCTGCTGACACGCCATCAATACAGCATCGTTTTTGTAACACCGTAAAACAATAATACATTTTTACAGTACTGTGATGCTTGGGTTAAGGTTTTTAGTAGACATAAATAAAATACAATAAATGGGAAATTTAATGAATAATATAAATAATTCTTGTTAACTTCTGGCAACAACCCTGTTTTATGACCAAAACATATTTATTCACAAAGTGTTTATTCTGATGTCAGTCCAATGTTGAAACAAAACGATACAAGAACAGAGCAATTCAAACTTATATTAAAGCATTTCAAAATAGCTGTTACAGCCTGGTTACGAACCCAGTATGCCCACATGGTAGTCAGGAACTCTACCGCTCCACTAAATTACTTGAAGGATCAATCTACAATGTGGAGTTTAATACCTCAGTTTGCTCAACTGTTCTTTGCTGAGGCTGTTCCAGTACAATACATAAAAAATGACTACTAGGGGTCACCGTAGAGTGGGGTTTCGAAACGTTTTGAAGCTTCGACACATTTGCTTTGACTGTTTCAGTGTTTCATGAAGCCTCGCTTTGCCCACCACTACAGTTAGGCCCACACAACAACTATCCACACAAGAAAAAAAAAAACTTCCTAAAATGGCCGACATGCAGAAGCCATTTTTGGCTCCAATGGCTTAAAAGTTTGGCTTAAAATGGCCGCTTTTCCTGCATATAGGTTTAGCTGTTTGGAGGTGACCCAGAATGTAAGTAGGACAGTATTGTTTGTTTCTTAGTTTTAGTTTTAATCATCAAAAATAAACTATTATGTTTGCAACAACGTCTGGTGTGATTTATTTTAAATGTTAAACCAAATAATGAAATGCTAAGCTAAATAAAATAATAAACGCAGAAATAAAATTCTAATCAGCATTTCTAATCCCACAAATCAGTCAAATATCCACACAAACAGTACATTTGATGTTTTTCAGTCGGCATCTAAATTGTATGTATAGTGGAAACGGTTTGTGTTAATGCATGTTACTTGCCTACATAAAAGCCATAGTAACAGCCTATCTGTGACAAGTAGCATTTAATTTTAGGCCATTTATTAATATTAAATAACAATTCAAAACTTTATATACTGTAGAGCAGGGGTCACCAATCTTGTTCCTGGAGGTCCGGTGCCCTGCAGGGATTAGCTTCAACTTGCCTCAACACACCTGCCTGGGTGTTTCAAGTATACCTAGTAAGACCTTGATTAGCTTGTTCAGGTGTGTTTGGTTAGGGTTGAAGCTAAAATCTGCAGGACATTGAACCTCCAGGAACAAGTTTGGTGATCCCTGCTGTAGAGTGTAGGGGTGGCACAGTGGCTCAGTGCTTAGCACTGTTCCTTGTACAAAAGGGTTTTTGAGACTCTCCATGTTTGATTTCCTTTTTATATACATGATTTTGCCGTCGAACTGTATAAACGCAATATCACACTCGTAGCAGTGCAATATGACTGTATATCACCTCCCAGCAGTGATGATTTACAGCCATATCGTACTGCTACGAGTGTGATATTGCTCATATATATGAGGTATACAGTGGCGTGGCGTGAGGTTTGTGGCTGGTGAGGCACTGACACTTTCAAAGTCAAAAGTCATATGTACAAACAAATCCACCAGATATATTTGCCAACTACTGATTGTGTTTCTTTAGTCCTTTAGCTCTGGCATTGGTCGCCCATTATTTATTCACGTTTTGATTGAAAGTCCAATTTTGAGCAATTTTTGAGCTGATATGATATATTATTGCACTCAGTCAGAGCAAAACAGACTCCTATTGAACTCTACTGCATAGAAGAAGAGCACCACTAAGAATAAGCGTGAGCTTAGGTGCGCCCTCTTCATTGCGGCAAGCTACTGCCTGCCTCACCTCATGTCTTTTCAGTGCGGCTTTATGACAGATTTTAACACTAAATAAGTGAAAGACATACGTGGAATATTTTACATATTATGTGGAAAGTGAGGACATATAATAAAAATGTCTAGAATGTATAAAAAATTTTTTAATAAAGCATTACATTGGTAGCATACACTGTGTATGAGCAAAAGGGACGGGCTCAAGCCAGTTTGCAAGGGACTGCGCAATCTGACAAGAGGCTCAGCTCGGACATGCCTCAGCTCACTTTCTACGCTGTAATTCAACAGGAAATACGCAAAACACATCGATTTTGATCATAAAACTTATTGAAATGACTTGAATCATAGAGAAATTGCATCTATAGCACAGATCAATGGAAAAATATAGATTTTATCATTAGCATACATCTCATGATGGAAGGTAAGGAAGATGACAGGTGAGGCCCTGCCTCCCCTGACCGCACGCCCCTGAGCTATACTGAATGGTCTTTAAAAACTAAAATGTTGTACTTCAGATTTTTTTTTATTATGAAATAATATGAAGGTACAATAAAATCCAAAATTTTCTTTCAGAAACATGGTGATCTTCCGTAACGTTGTAAATGGTCAGCCATTTTCCAATTGGTGGGACAATGGAAGCAACCAGATCGCCTTCAGCCGTGGCAGTCGAGGGTTCATTATCATCAACAATGATGACTGGTAAGAATTCGTTTTTTAAAGAAAAGTACAATATGTGACCACAAAACCAGTGTAATGGTGCACAGATATATTTGTTGGAATAGGCATTGTAGTCATTGTATGTATCAAAATGATTCATTTTTCTTTTATGGCAAAAGTCATTGCAATCCTGTTTCAAGTATATATTTAGTACATTTTCTACAGTAAAAATATCAAAACATAATTTTTGATAAATAATATGATTGCTTGAAACTTAATTTGGACATTTTAAAGGTAATTTTCTAAATATTTAGAAATTATTTTTGTAACCTTCACATTACAGGTTTTCAAATGATTGTATCTCGGCCAAACAATGTATTTTTCTAATAAAACATATATCAATGAAAAGCGTATTTATTCAGCTTATAGATAATATAAATCTCAATTAAAGAAATAAATACATTTGAAAAAACACTTGGTGATGTTTTTGTGCTTCAGGGTCACATGTGAGTGTTTTATAACTGCAGTTACTGTTTCCAGCAGCACATCATTGATAATGTTGACTTTGTGCTCTAGGGAGCTGAATGTGAGCCTGAGCACTGGCCTGCCTGGAGGAACCTACTGTGATGTGATCTCTGGTCAGAAAGAGAATGGAAGATGTACTGGTAAACAGGTGGATGTTGGAGGAGATGGAAAAGCTTCCTTCAGAATCAGCAACCAGGAGGAAGACCCATTCATGGCCATTCACGCAGACTCCAAACTTTAAACAATGCTTATTTAAATAAACAAGAAGCATGCAAGATATATCTGATGTTATGGTTTCATCTTGTTGGTAATAAGTGCAAAAGTGGTATTTATTGGTTTTTCCAGTTTTAGAGCATTATTCATTAATAATGAATATAATATAACAGTAGCGCACATCAGCTAAAATGTCATTGAGTAATACTTTGCTTGAAGGGGGTGTTTATAAGACTGTCATGACACCTTTATAATAATGACGTAACACTTTCTTTATGCATATGACAATTGTGATTAAACGTTATTAGTTCAGTTA
The DNA here is from genome assembly GCA_903798205.1 of Danio tinwini. Taxonomy (NCBI): domain Eukaryota; kingdom Metazoa; phylum Chordata; class Actinopteri; order Cypriniformes; family Danionidae; genus Danio; species Danio tinwini. The sequence goes on from CAIGQZ010001336.1 coordinate 32,025,842, forward strand.
TGCCATATTAAATGCAAAGATGACATTGTTTGGGATGTCTTTGTGATAAAATCTTGACATAAACAATTACATCCTACCTTGTCTAACAACTTGACATTACCTGGGGTCCATTCTTTGTTCCTCGCTTAAATTATCTAAGATGATTTTGCAAACATTTGTTCCACATTTGTTGTGGGCTGCATGCTTTACACTTTCATGTGTAGTAATTAGCAACCTATTTAGAGTGGATTTTCTTTATTATAGTAAGCCTATTCAAGTTTCTTAATAAATTGTTGCCTAAATTAATTTTGCATCAAAAAAGCGTTTTTGATATTGGTAAAGTTGTATGCAATAGGCATACTATCTGTCAAAACGTGTGCATGACTGCATAAAGTATTATTCATTTCCTTAAAAAAAAAAAAAAAAAAAGAATATTGGCCATGTCTATTATTATACACAAATTGTAATAAACTGGATCGGTGCTTTAAAATAGTATGTGCTAGTATCTAAAAGGTAAGTATCTATAGGTAGGCATAGATAATTTTTTTAAACCTAGATTAATCTCACTGTAATCTTAGAATTAATCTAGATTAAAATGGCTCATTTGAATTCTGCTGAAGGCATTCAGAATATGTGTGCTACCCAAATAATGACTAAACGTAAGTCTTTGAGAACGGGTTTCTCAAGCCAGGTGGCAAATTAGACTAGGGGCTCATCTCCTGTTTCCAAAATGCATCACAAACGGCTTGAAAAACTGTTCTACTATGATAATTGGTGATGAAAATAAATTATGTTCAATAAGATGTATTTGTGTTTACTAACCGTTTATTCAGTTAAACATGAATTTTGAACCTACATAAGCTCGAAACAGAGATTTTTGATGACCTTAATCCAACTAAAGTCATAACTGAACTAAACAGAAATGGAATTAAGATGTGGAGTGTGCATATATTAGTGGCATTATTGAAGTAAACACCACAATCAAACTATTATTCTTATATTTTTTCCATTCGTTAGTACATTCCATAACACTCTCACCAGTCCTTACTCCTTATTTGTGTCTAATAGCCCAGTTTGTCACGGGGGCATAAATGAAATATTCATGAGTGAATGTGAAACTGCCGAACATCAGTTAAAGTCACCCAAAATTACAGGAAACTCTCACATAAAAGCACTTCACGTAAACGCCTTAATTATATTATTGTCCATTAAGGCAAATAAGTAGATTACAGATGTCCATGTAAGCGTAGTCAGTAGGCCTAGTGTCTTTGAAGTAAGTGAAAGATTCAGAAGGGCCTCCTGCTGATTTAATTCAGAAGAGCACTTTTTTGTGAGACGGCTCACCGGTTTCACTTTCATTCACCGTCATTTATTTATTTTTATTTGTATGTTTTACTCGAACGCATAAACTTTACAGGTGCCTGATAGTTAGATCTGAAGCTAACATTATTCAGATTCACTCTAGTGAACTGCATCTACGTTAGCACGTCACATTTGATGTGGTAATCTCACAGTAGGAATACACACAGGTTCTCTCTCTCTCTCTCTCTCTCTCTCTCTCTCTCTCTATATATATATATATATATATATATATATATATATAAACTGTTTTACTATTTTCCACATTGTATGTAATCTATAGGTTACTACTGTGGGAAAATATTAGCGTTGAGAACATACTTTCAAAGACTTCTGAAACTGTTAACTTCACATTTAAAATTACTGAGAGAATGACACATAGATAGCAGTCATGAGCATGCATAAATTCTCATTCATATTTATAACATGTCACATTATGATTAATAAGTTTTCATAGATTTCAATGATTTATTAATGACAGTTTCAGTGATAAGGTCTTATAACCATCAATATTTTTGTTTTATCATTTTGTATCAGTCAAAAAAAGAAAGAAAAAAAAGAAAGAAATGCCTTCCATAATTTAAAACGCAAGTAAACTATAAAATATTGTCAAATCACTGTATTGAATTCCTAAGTATATGCTCATGCCACATACAGTATATTTCAAAAACAGTGAAATGCTAAGACAAGAAAAGCTTTAAAAGTAAAGTTTAACTATTAAATCAAAAAGTAAGGGTACAATAGTAACCAACCCAGGCTCATTCTAAAAAGATAGCCCTACACAGTAAAAAAAATTGTTATTTTATGCTTTTTTTTCTTCTTTTTCTGGCAGCTGGGGTAAAAAAAGAAAACTTAAAATAGCAAACGTTAAATTACAGAAATTTACTGTAAAATAACAGACGTTAAATTACAGAAATTTATTGTCTGTTATTTTTATAGTAAGTTTCTGTAATTTAACGGCCATTATTTTGTGTTTTTTTTTTAAGTAAAATAACAGATTTTTTTGTGTCTATACATTTCTGGAGATTGGAAATCTCATCCCAAGGGCTACATTTTTTGCAGTTATTGTTTTCACGAATCCATCAGAGGCTGCTGTGTACGCATTTAAGATCTCAAATTTCGCTTGCGAGTGCCATTTGTGCCTGCTCTTCTCACGTAAATCCACCAGAGGCTGCTGTTGACTTACTGACTGACCAACCAACCGATCCCCCCACCCACCCCTTTCCTAAACCCAACCAATAGTGTTTTAAAAAGCACTGGTTGACCAGCGCCCACCCACTTCCCTAAACTCAATCGACAGTGTTTTGAAAAGCAATCCAGAAAAAGAAAAGTCCCCTGATTTTTACCACATTTTCCCACATTCTCACCCTGTTATTTACTTATTTATTTAATTTTTTGGATTTTGTTTTTGTCTTACACTCTTTCGGGAACTGTTCTTCGGCGAACTTCGTCATCATGGTCTCTCTGGGTCTCAAGTCCGCCAATGTACATGGCGAGCTACTGGACAAACTGGTAACAGAGGAAAAGCAGTCCATACGGAGATAAGTCAGCTGCTAGCGCGAAAAGAAACAGCATCATACCGCCCCGTATAGCGTTCATTTTAAAGATGAAATGCAGCCATATGTAATTCTGGCTACATAATTTGCAACCTTCAGAAATGTATGTAGGGCTACGCTTTCAGAATTAGCCTGTGTTGCAACCAACTCTGAACTGTAATTAATTGAAAGTAAATACAAAAATAAAATTACAGACACAATAAGCTGAGTAACCAGGAATGCACTGCAGTTGTACATCAAGTATCGTTGTGATACTTTGAACACAGTGTACTTTTTTGCTTCTCTCTGATCATTCTGATAAAGGCTGAGAGGAAACAAAAAAACACAGCTTCTTTTCCTCAATAAAGGCAAAAGAAATGAATGCAAGCTCGGTCGTTGCAGTCCGTCACTCAGCATGATGGCCAATAATGACCTGTCAGAGATACTGGCCACACATTGCAGAGTAGAACCCAGCAGGTCTACAGGGTCCTGCCTTAACGAATGCTGAGATGGACTAGTACACCCAAAGGGCCTGAGATAATGCATAATCTATTTCCCACCTCACATCAAAAGTGACACAAATGTATTCCCTTAAACAATAGCCTTTAATAGCGCAGAGAGCAGCTTTTGATGAGTTCCAACTGTGTATGAATGTCAATAAAGCTGTTTGTGAATTTAAAACAAAAAGCAAAAATTTGCATGTTTTTGCCAAAAGTAAATGTCAAAGTACATCTAAATGTAGCTTAAATGCAAACAAATGCATTATTATTTCACTTTATTTAATAAATGAATAATACTTTACATGAAGGAGGTGCTCATAAGACTTTTATTAATCTTTATACAGTAGCAATGATAATACATGCCATGAACATAAAGGAAATTTTATGCACGCGTATGATGACTGCTATTAAGTGTCTTTTGCTCAGTTATGCCATTTAAAATGTAAAAATGACAATCTTTGAGATATCTTTGATAACTTGACATAAACAAGTACATTAAAATCTGTCATATCATTGTAATGACAACTTGACATTATCAAGACCACATAAACTTGTCATAAATCTGTCATAAACATGACTGTAATGAGGCCATTATAATTTTGTCTTGAATTTAACAGCATCATTAATACTTTTCTTTTTTTTTACCATTAAAATGTCATTAAAAGTAATTATGTATTAATGATGCTGTTATAATATTATTTGACAGTACAGACGTTTTACTAAGAAATTCAACACAGCTCATTCTGAAAACGTAGCTCTTTATACATTTCTGTAGATCACAAATAATGTAGCCAGACGTACGTGTGTTGAAAAGTTTTGCTAGTTGAAAACTCTGCAGCTCAGTGGGCGGTATCTTCCCTCCGTGATGAAAGACCTTATTCTATTGGTCAGTCTTGATTAAGGTCACAGGTTGACCCCGCCCATTACGTTTTTTGCGCGATTGGACTGTACTGACTCCCTTCAGTGACGACACTGATGAGCGAGCTATGACGAGCAACAGGTCTCCGAGTTAAGTTAAATGAAACCGTATAATAACTTGTATATTGCCATCCACATTTCCCATCTGATAATGTAACGACTGCTAGCATTAAACTTTGTTTAGTCAATGATATTTTTTGAATTCTCTCGATTAACTAACATTAACGGGCTGTCGGCCATCAGTAGTGCTCACCTGCAAAGAGCAACACAAGGCCAGTGTATTTTGGAAAATATACATTGATGTACTATTAAAGTCAGACTTTTTGTCTGTAAATGATGGCCAGGTGTACAGTAGGTCTGCTTCAGTTAGTTTCCACTCATAGATATGTATCTATGGTTTCCAGAGATGTATAGTAACGAAGTAGAATTACTTCACTACTGTACTTAAGTACTGAAAGGCTGTATCTGTACTCTACTGGAGTATTGTTTTTTTCTCCTACTTCTACTTTTACTTCAGTACATATTTTCGATGAGTTTAATACTTTTACTCCAAATTTTTTTTTATGTGCTGCATCGTTACTCGTTACAATTATAAAAATGTTTTGAATCATTCCAAACCCACATGATCACTTCCAGAGCAGCAGATGGCTCTGTCACAGACAGTTCCGCCGTTCCCTATACGCAGAGTACGCAGGCTGCGTAGGGCCTCAACTCCAGAGGGGGGCACCATCTCAATTGCTCAAAAAATATTATTAACATTTATTTAATAATATTAACTTTAACTGAGTGTAAATAAAAGAATTATTGATAATATGTTGTTAAATACATTTAAAATCTTCATTTTATGACGAACGCAAAAACAAACATGTGACGTAATTTTTTTCAGTGTACGCGCATAGACGCGTGTGTGCGGCGTGGTCCGGTCCGGTCCACATATTGTTGCAGCTGCTAGCAGCATGTAATTATAATTAATGCAAGTTGCAGCTCTATGCCCGGGAAAAGATAACAGCAGTCTGGAGCCGAGAAGAGGAAAACAGTACAAGATGAATCGTGTGCATTACTTTCAGGTAACTATGTCCACAAATCTGGAAAACATATTATGGTTGTTCAAGTAGATTAGTGATCTAACGTTTAAACTTCGCCAAAACTGCACCAATCTGCCTTATTTGTTGTTTACGTTCAGTTTCTTGCTTTGCGGCTATGCATTGTGCTTAAACTATGACAGGACATGTTCTATGACTTTTCGCGTTTGCCCCTCTTCCCCATGTTGCTGATAATTACACAAACTCAATTATTTTTATTAACTTGTGCAATAGTTTACAATTCAGTTTGCACAAGAGCTACATACAGTACACATGCATTGCACAATGATTTCACTGTATGTATTATTTATTATTATATAGTTATTATATTATATAATTGTATGTTATATAATTCTTAGCAGTTATCATTGTTTATTGTTTTGTCTATTTCTACACATTTTTGATTGCATCTGTTGTTATTGCTTGTATCACTGCAATGACAATAAAGTCTCTTTAGTCTTTATATCAGTGGATTTGTGCGTTTTTAATATGCCGGTTTTTCATTTTTGTACATTATAATATGAAATAACAAAACTGACTCATTCTGTGATTTCTGAAAGATCAATAATATGAGTCAAATTACTGTAAGCCACAGGCCATAAACCATTTTTATTGCATTAATTCATTAATGATGATTTTTTTTCTAAATGTTACAGTTTTTGTTTAAAAATACACTCATTTTAATTCACTTTTTAATTCTTAAAAAAACACAAAAGTCTTTGATTTACTGACAGCAAGGGTCAGTGTTTGTCACCATAGATTATAGTGTAAATTAAATCCACATTGTGGCTGTAGTTTAGACACATTATGAGGAGTGCTTGACTAACCCATTGTTTTAATGCTATGTCATGTATTTTTTTTTAAAATGACTAATATCTTCTGTATTGTACATGGAGGTTCAATGCTGAAATTTGTCACAAAAGAAGATGAGGTGGAATGACCAGCACTGCTCCAGAGGCACCAGCAGCTGCACAGGTACAGACACAGGATGCAGCACTGAGGACCGTCCATCTCTACAGGTACAGAGAGGGTTTTATTCCTTACCTTTTGTAAATGTTTGAAATTGTGAATGCTTCTGCAGAACACATGTCAGTGTTTATTTTGATGTAAACTATTCTTTTGTAATGTAAATATTTGAATGTTTAAGTCGAATTTTGAGTGTTTAAATGCATATGTATGTATGTAAATAAATAAATAAATAAATACATGTTTAAATACATATGTTTGTGTGTTTTTGTTCCTCTGTGGGGGCAACATAGTAAAGTTTTGCATAGGGCACCATTTTGGCCAGCAGTGACCCTGTTATATATATTTTATTATAAGTCGTAAACCATAATTCTTTTCGTTCTGCTTAATCACATGCTCCAAAAAAGATATTTGAAATAAACAAAACAATATGTCTTTTGACTGCTTTCTTTAATAACTACATAACGCAATACTTGTACTTTCACTTTCAGTACTTGAGTAGTAAAATTTTAAATAAACTACTTGCAATACTTAAGTACAAAATTTTTGAATACATTAGTACTTCCACTTAAGTATTGTGCTTAAAGAGCACTTCAACTTCTACTCAAGTCACTTTTTTGATAGAGCACTTGTACTTTTACTTAAGTCTGGGTCTCTAGTACTTTATACATCTCTGATGGTTTCCACTCAAGATACTGTCTCTTTGAACTGGAGCATCATATTCATTCTCCACTGTTAGAAAATGTAGTAACTCAGTGTTTTTAAACTCAGTTATTTCGGTTTTATGGGTCTCCAACAACATACTGATATGTATGCAAGATAAAAAAAACACGTTAATGGTCTTATAATATGCATTTATTTTTACCTAATTATCCCAGCGACTCTCATATGAATCATTCAAATATGTTTATTTCATTACGAACGTGACAAATATAATTTAAGTATATTTCGTTTTGTGTATGAACGTTAGTTCATACATTAGTTAACATGAATAAACCATGTACAGCACATCTGTTAAGCATTAATTAATCTTTGTTAATGTTAACTAAACATAATAATGCACTAATTAAAGAATTATGGTGAACGACTTTGTTTAGCATAAACTTTGTTAACGTTAACTTGCTCATGTTCTATTATATCTCCTTACATTAACAGATAACATGAGTAAACAAACAACATTTATTCAGTAATACTAAATCTTTGTTAGTAGTGGTGTAACGGATCACAAATCTGCAGTTCGGATCACACTACGGTTTTTTAGTCACAGATTGGACCATTTTTCAAATCAGCAAAAAGTGAGGAGACAAATGTCATTTGCTTTCCATTTATATAAAAATATTACTGCAAAAAACATTGCTTTTAAATAACAGAACTTAGAACCTGTAATGTTATTAAAAATAAAAATCAAGAAAGACCCAGCTGAAAAAAAAAGTTCAATATGAAATATAATAATGCTAAATATAGAAATCTAACATCTTGTACAACAGATCATATTTATCTTCAATTAATGATTAAACAATTCACACATAAAACATCATGTTTTATTATACTGTAGGTGTATTGTTTTTTAAAAACCTATTCAGTGACATAATTTTGATGGTTGTTTGCCCCCATCTGTTGGTCACACAATGTAATTGCTTTTACCAGCGTCAAACATTCACCAGCGTCATGTTTCATAAAACAGTGATTTTAATCTACCATAAACATCAATGTTTATATCTGAACTATACACTGTTCTCCCAGTACTTCTGTCTTATTTAATTGTTTGTAACTCACTGAAAAAGTGTAAAAACTGAATCCCTCTTGATTCAGATTTGAATGCAGCGCTTTGAAGGATTAATAAACATATGCAAATCATTATCATTTATTCTTCATGTTGCGCGGGTTTGAACTGAGATCACGATAATGTTTAATTGTGCAGCTTTATACTGAATGCATTAATGCAGGCTAAACAAACAGTGACAGAAAACACATTAAATTAATAGCCTAAGAAAATTTAGGTAGGTTTCACCACAACTTTTCCCGTCATCATTATATCTTACAGGGAAGCCGAAATGCTTTTATGCACGCGATTTGAATGACGCAAGAGGCAATCTCTCTGCAATGGTTATAAATGTTGGATTAACCGTCAAGTTAAAAATAAATTATTAATCCGCAGGTCACGTGTGTTCAGAACCGTGAGTTGTGATCTGTTTCACCCTTATTTGTTAGCATAAACTTTTACATATAGTAATGTGTCACTTAATGCAGTTAACATGAGCAAATACTGAACGACTCAGATTCAGCATTGCACAATCTTCAACGGGCATGTTATTTATGTTTGTGGACTTTTTAATAACATGATTTATCTCTAGCAAAGCATTAGTTAAAGAGCCCCTATTACACATTGAAAAGGGTCATATTTCAGTTTTATGGGTCTCCAACAACATACTGATATGTATGCAAACATAAAACACTTTCATGGTCTTATAATATGCATTTATTTTTACCTAATTATCCCAGCGACTCCCATATGAATCGTTCAGCGATTCATTTGTTCCCAAACCCCTGCTTAGCGCGAAGCTAATCTGCGCTGATTGGACCGATGACAGCCTGTTGCCATTGGTCGACAGCGTTCAGCGCGAGACAGTAAAATGCCCAGCCCGGTTTATCAAGCCCGCGGGTCGCCAACATTGGTAGAGGATCCGATCGCAGCGGACGCCCGAAACACGCTTCAAGTCAACTTACTAACACCACAGTAAACAGAACCCAGTTCTCAACAGTGTTATTCAGACACCTCAGCGCCGAAAGCAGTGCAGTTAAACACTAGCATATTGCTCTTGTTAAGTATGACACACATTCAGTTTTAATCCACACGGCAGCAAAAGCTGAACTATTCTGAACCTTGACCGATGCACGTGTGCAGGATCAGCTAACAGTGGCCATAGCAACGACAAACGGCAGTGGAGCGAGCTCACGAAAGCATTTAAATCTGTAAACAAAGCAGCACGCATTACGTTTACAACGTTGCATTAGACGCGATATGAGAATATAAAGAGTTAACCTGATACAGTACACGCGGTTACTAGTAACAAAACATGTAGATCATTTCTATTTGCAATCATTGCTGTGGCACCTCGTCCGTGAACTGTTATATGTTGTAAGGGCTTACCTGTACTCTGCTTTTCTAAACGATCACATCCCCAGCCGGGAGGTTGTAGCATCCTCTGACAAGCTATCTCTGCGGGCTCCCGCTCTCCATTCGCAAGCCTTTTCAGTGCTGCTCACCAGCCCGATGCCCAGCGTTCAGCAGCCTACCGGTGTACCTAATATTTTGTCCTTATTTTGCCTGCACCCCTGGTGTCTTGTCTGTCCATTACAAGATGGAGGCAGAAACTAATGCATGAGCTGTGTAGTGATAGATCACCCATTGTAAGCGTGCAGATTTCTGAATGACTCCTTTTCCTCACACTTCCAATAATATCCAGGTAAACACAGCGTCTTCATGAGCGTCTTGCTGCTGTGTTAGTGGGCTTGGCCACAGGTTTGAATTTCGCCTGGTCTGTGCGCGCAACCATTATGTTTGTAACGGCGTCACGCCGAAACGGCTGAAGACTCGTTATCAAGATGATTCATTTAAACCACTATGAGTCGACTCTTTTATAGATGAATCAATAGTTTTAAAAACTGACCACTTTCAGATTTAAGCTTTAGCTGGATATTTCACTTCACTAAGAGCTGTGTTCATACCTGCCAACATTTGTCTCTGAAAATCCAGAAGACTGGGGTGGGTGGGGGTTGGGGGTTGGGGGGCAATGGGATGGTGAGCAGAGCGACCTGGAGGGGTGCTAGGGGATGTTACGCCCCATTTACAAGGGGCGTCAGCTTTAACGCACTGCATTGTGGACCCGTTGGCGCCGCTTCAGTGGCGTTGATCGCTGCAGAATTTGGGACTTTCTCAACTTTTCAAGTGCCAATAGAAGCGCCAACCAATCAGATTGCGGTATGCAAATACACCAGTTCAGACAGTAGCCGATTGCTGACTAATTTCATTGGCTGACGCTGCTATGACAATCGCGTCAGCCCCAACTTCAGACACGCCCTCTGTCAAGCGTTGACGCTGAAGCCCCATGCCAATGGGGTGTTACAGATGGTACCAATCACCTGAGGACCGCGGGAAGGGGTTGAAATTCCGGGAGTTTTCCGGGAGAAATGACAAACTAGGAGGTGGGTCTGAAATACGGGAGACTCCCAGGAAAAACGGGAGTGTTGGCAGGTATGGCTGTGTTACACACTACATGGGAGGTCATTTTCAAAAACCCATACTAGGGGCTCTGTAAGGGAATTATGAACATTGTTGTAAAGTGTACATTACTTTAACATGTTACATTTGTAAACTGTTTACTGACTTACCACTAACCCAACATTAACTGATGTGTTACTAACATCTTTGGCTTTATTACAAAGCAGTGATTAATGATTTTACTGGACCTGAAAATCAAAGAAAAAAACATTTACACATATCTTTCATACCTTGGAGAGGTGTACACTTCACAATAAGGTTTCTGATTCCCTTAAATAATGCTTAGCTACTAAGTGATAAACCATGTTAGTAAAGAGTTTATGTTAAATGTTAGTAACACATTATACAATGCTAAAGTTGTTGTTTTGAAAAGTAACAGGACAGTTTGCAGGTGACCTGCACTATATAATTTGTTTAAGCTTTACTGCAAATATTTATATATATTGGTCTTTGATGGAACTGTTATGAATCAGACGTAAAGTAATTTGAATGTTGTTAACAAAAGACAACAATACATGGACACATGAGTTATGTGGAATACAAATATTACATCAATCAAAACAATTTTTCATCTGTTTCTTCAATTTATCCTTACAGGTTGATCACTCAGTCTTAGCAGGTGTAAAACATCTGCATTGACTCCTCAGACGTCCACATCTGCGCTGACTCCACAGACATTTACATCTGCATTGTCTCGAATCAACGTCTACACCTATACTGACTCCACAGGTGTCCACCTCTGCATTATGTCTTTAGACTTCAACATCTGCACTGACTGACCGCAGACATTTATTCACTAAACTTATCAATCACCACCTGATGTGTGTTGAATTATTTTCTGATGTTGTGTCAGATTTGGAAACATATTAGCATTTAAAGTGACAGTAATAGATTTAGACTTTTTATAAATCATTATAAATATAATTCTTAAAAGTTTTATATACATTTATTGTTTCCCTTTCTGCAATAAAGAAATATAAACAGGTCTTTGGTAATCATTTAATAAGTCATACAGTTTTATATGTCTAATATATGTATGTTTTTTGCAGTGAAGAAATATAAATGTTTTTTTTTATAAATGAGTTTTCAGTCCATCTCATGATATATATTGTTTTCGCACGATTAGACTGGACTCCCAGCAGTAACCAGAGCGAGCAACAGGTCATTTTCAAGGTAAGTTAACTGAAACTGTATAATAACTTGTATATTGCCATCCACATTTACCATCTGAAAATGTAACGACTGCTAGTATTAAACTCTGTCTAGTCAGTGATATTGATGAGTACTCTCAACTGACTAACATTAGATGAAATATGTGCAAGATGTATATATATGACAATACATAATGTGTTCAAAAGTACTACACAGCCGAGATGAGACGTGCACAACTGTATCCTCCATCGCGTCTGCACCCAGACTCTGTTGGAGGACCGAAAGCTGTTAGTCAATCAAGTGTATGCATCAATATCCCAGACTAAACAAAGTTTAATGCTAGCAGTCGTTACATTATCAGATGGGAAATGTGAATGGCAATATACAAGTTTTTATACGGTTTCATTTAACTTACCTCTAAGGAGACCTGTTGCTCGCCGTAGCTCGCTCACTGAAGGGAGTCAGTACAGTCCAATCGCGCGAAATCGTAATGGGCGGGGCCAACCTGTGACCTCAATCAAGACTGACCAATAGAATAAGGTCTTTCATCCCGGAGGGAAGATACCGCCCACTGAGGTGCAGAGTTTTCAACTAGCAAAACTTTTCAACTCGACAGCAAAGATTTTAGATCTGCAAAAAAACCGAAAGCAAAATGAATGAGCACACAATGAATTAATCTGGTGGTAACTGCATAAAATGGTAATAATACATTATTTTGCTGCAGTGCAATTTATTTTTTATCAAGGACATATTTTTTAATAAAATGTTTTTATTTTTATTTTAAATCTTTTATTCTTTATTTGCATTGTACCAAATTTTGGTTAAAACTTTATATGTTTGTTTGAATAATAAAGACACAAAATTAACCACGGCATACACGGGTTCAAAACTTTTTAACCTGCAAGCAAAACATTTCAACCCACAAGCAAAGACTCAGATGTGCAATAAATGACAGCAGAACAGAGAGCAAATCGAATGAGTGTGCAATGAAAAAAATTGTGGGAACTGCATAATAGAACAATAGTTTATTTTTTACAATCCATCATATTTAATTATCATTGACATAAGTTTTAATTAAATTGAAATCTTTTATTTTTTTTATAACTACATACTTATTTTTTCCCTAAAACTAAATATTTTTGATTGCATAATAAAGAAACAAATCTAAGCCCGTAGCGGGTCAATCTGTTCTTTTGAAAATACTATTGGTTGGATTTAGGAAAGGAGGAGGATGGGTCAGTCGATTAGTCAGTCAGTCAGTCAGTCAGTCGACAGCGGTCTCTAGTGGATATACACAAGAACAGCAGGCATTACTTGCGAGAGAAATTTGAGATCTCAAAAAGCATACACAGCAGCCTCTGGTGGGTTTGTGAAAACAAAAACTACAAAAAAAACCTCCCTGGACGGTTTTGGCAATCTCCATAAATGTACTGTATATAGAGGTACGTTTTCAGAATGATCCTGGATTGGAGAAATTTTTATGACAAATTTAGTTCCACTAAAAAAACTTATCAAAAAAATATTTGTGAGACAATTATAAGATATTATATAAAGATTATCCCAAGGCATTACCATGTCTTAATAAAGAAAATAAAAGAAAAATCTATATATTGAATGTCCTGAGGGTACATTAGCTGCATTTTTGGATAAACTAGTACATTAATTGAACAAACATAGCCATTACATTTCCATTTAACTTTTTGTTGTGGTAGATTCAGCTTAATTAGAGCCAGTGTATAGTATATTCTAAAAGACAATGCAATGAGATGCATTACTCATGTTGTCATATTCTTGAATATCTAACTATTCGGCATTAATTAAAAAAGTTAAATATTAGTCCACAGAGAACAAAATGTGTCTTAAAGGAATAGTCCACATAAAACAAAGAATCTTCTATCATTTACTTCCCCTTTACCTGTTCCAAACCAGTTAGATTTTCTTCTGTTCAAGTCAAAAGATATTTTGAAAAATGCCTAAACATGTTACTTTTCTTCCATATATGTTTTACCTACTATGGATGTCAGTAGTTACATCTTTCCAACATTCTTTAAAGTATCTTCTTTTGTGATCAACAGAAACCACCAAAAACCTCAAACTGGAAAATGAGTACAGTAAATGATGGCAGATTCTTTATTTTTGGGTGAAATATTTCTTTACAGGGCAACGCAGTGGCTAGCACTGTTGCCTCACAGCAAGAAGGTTACTGGTTTAAGCCCCAGCTGGGCCAGTTGGCATTTCTGTGTGGAGTTTGTATGTTCTCCCTGTGTTGGCTTGGGTTTCCTCCGGGTGCTCCAGTTTCCAAAGACATAAATTGATAAAGCTAAATTGGCCGTAGTGTATGTGTGTGAATGAGTATGGATGTTTCCCAGTACTGGGTTGCAGCTGGAAGGACATCCACTGTGCAAAACATATGCTAGATAAGTTGGCGGTTCATTCTGCTGTGGTGACCCCTGATTAATAAAGGAATTAAGTCAAAGGAAAATGAATGAATAAATATCCCTTTAAAAAAAGATAATATTTTATTGTTTGTTTGTCTTTTTTTTACACTTTTTCAAAATTGATTTCTTTACAAAGAGATGAAAACTATTAAGCTATTTAACTATTAAGCTAACAACAACAACAACAACAACATTTCAGAAACATTTGCACTTACCAGTTTTAGTTTTTTATGGACCCTAATGATGCATAAAATTATCTATATTTATTTATTTTTATACATGCTTGTGCAGATGTAATCCTTGGATATGATTTTCATTCATTCATTTTCTTGTCAGCTTAGTCCCTTTATTAATCTAAGGGTTGCCACAGCAGAAGGAACCGCCAACTTATCCAGCACGATTTTACACAGCGGATGCCCTTCCAGCCACAACCCATCACTGGGAAACATCCACACACTCATTCACTAAAGACAATTTAGCCTACCCAATTCACCTGTACCGCATGTCTTTGGACTGTGCGGGAAACCGGAGCACCCGGAGGAAACCCACACGAACGCAGGGAGAACATGCAAACTCCACACAGAAACACCAACTGGCCCAGCCCAGCCAAGGTTCAAACCTGCAACCCAGCGATGTTCTTGCTGTGAGGCAACAGCACTACCTACTGTGCCACTGCGTCGCCTGGATATGATTTTAACAGATTTTATTTTCCATATACTAAAGCGAAGCATTTTGTTTGCATTATTATTTACTGCAAAAAATGATTTTCTTACTTGAATTTTTCATCTTGTTTCTAGTCCAAATATCTAAAAACTCTTAAATCAAGAAGAATTTTCTAGACAAGCAAAACATGTTGTCTTGTTTTAATAAATAATATGCCTTTATTAAGTGAGTTTTTCCTTAAAACAAGCTAAATAATTTGCCAATGGGGTAAGCAAAATAGTCTTATGTCAAAAGGAAAAACATGATTATTTTGCTTACCCCATTGGCAGATTATTTTGCTTGTTTTAAGGAAAACCTGACTTAATATTAGCATATTATTTCTGAAAACAATACATTATATTTTGCTTGCCAAGAAAATGTTTCTTGATATAAGAATTTTTTGATATTTGGAATAGAAACAAGACAAAATATCTAAGTAAGAAAAGCATTTTTTTGCAGTGTTTGTAATATTGTTTGTAACAGAGCCATGAGCATAATCAATCACACAAATGTTCAAATGATTATAATTTCTGGTTAGCTTTTCAATATTCTTTATCTGAATGCTTTTACCTCACAGCGCAGAGATGTATAATGTATTTGCATTCATACAATATAAGTGAAAAGAAAGCCAAAAATCACTGAAATGACTTTGCCTGCCATTTCCCAGCATGCTTCTCTCCAAATGAAGACAAGCTTCAAATAAGCATTGTCATAGAAATCAATTGATGCTGTACTGAACTTCGTCAAGTTCAAAAACTCTATAAGAATCATTGAGTAACGTATTACAGTCAATGCATACATTGTGCTCTTTTATTTCTGCAACACCATTTAAGAAGCAACAGAAGCTATTTGCCTACTGAGAACCAACGTTCAGTCTTTGATCTTGGAGGAACGTTTCCGCTGTGTTTTTTAGAGCTTTCATGCTGCTGCCACCACGTCGGTTTCACCTGAGTGCAGCTGTGGCAGGGCCGTCAGGGCAGCAGGGGCCCAAGGGGCCACCCTCCGCGCCCCGTCACACACACACACACACACACACGCACACACACACACGCACAGAGCTCCAAACTTCAGCGATTCGACAGCAAAGGTGACATTCACTACACCGTCCCACTTTGTCGTCATGGCAACTCTGGTCTGATGACAATGTGGAAAACAACAACTTTATTATATAGATATGAAGAGTGACTAACCTTTGTTTGCCTGACTTTCTCCATTTTTAATATGATATATAAATATTTAAAGGAATACATAAGTCTAGTCTAGTCAATAGATTATATTAAGAATGGCAAACCCTGAAGATGGAAGTTGTCTAAAAAGGTTATTTAAATATGCAAATGAGGCATTATTTCATATAATATGCACTAATTTGCAGACATTATTTTCACAAATGTCTGGACATTAGATTACATCAGGCAGGGATGGGCAAAAATACATTAAAATGTACGGTAAATAAAATACCAAACACCTCACTTTTACGTGTAGCACAATAAACTACAAAATACAAAGCCGCCACAAATGTATCAAAATAAAATACTGTATTTTGTATTTTGAAAATACTACAAAATACCCTTTACAACACTGTAAAAAATGCAGGCTTCCACACAATTCATTCATGTTGTCCCAACACAAATCGATTAAGTTAACAACACTTTTAACAAATTTATGTGGATTGAACATAAAAAAATTAAGCTGTCCCAATGAAATCTCAAGAATTGTGTTGATTCAGCTCATTTTGAATAAGTAGTTTGAACAAGCCAAAAAATTATTTTTTTGAGTGAAGGGAGCATGAAATTCCTTTACAAACCTTCAATCAATAGGCAATAGGCAATTTTAGCATAGATTTTGTACAAATCTCATATACAAAGTCCTGTTTTGATGACCTCTTTAATCACTGGAAAAAGTATGTAATGTAGATAATGAAAATTTCTTAAAAGTCTTGTATTTTTAAAAAGGGTGATATATGAAGAGTTTTTTTTTTCAATAAAAGTAGTTTTTTTGCAGTTGGAATCTTGCAACTGAAATGATTTCTGTAAACTACTCAAATCTCCAGTTTTAATAATTTCCATAAATCATGTTTTTGCAGTTGTACTCTTTAATAAACAACATACATGATATCTCACACAAATGGTGTTATTTGTTTTTGCAAATAAACTCTTCATATACATCCTCTGCTGCTGCCAATGGGAGTCTGGAGTTTTTGACCTGTCTGTTATGTTTAAAACCTCTGTGTGCCAGTTTGACATCTCTTATTAACTGTACACTGCAGATCATCTACTGGCATTTGAAACAGCCATTGAAGTGATGTAGAAATCTCCAGTGTAGGACTTATTTTTGTTGTTTGTTTTAATTTCTTGGCATTAACATCAGCAATCCATCCATAACTACTATTATTTGTACAGTATACTCATTCTTCCAAGATGTTTTCAGTTATTTTTTAACTGGAAGAGTCCCTGTTTACCCCCTTAGTGAACACCAGTACACAATCTTTAGATCTTTTATAATTCTTAACATCCTCTGCATTACCACCTGCAGCACTGCATTATGGACTCCCAAATTTACCCATGGCACTTGTCTGTTATTTTCTTTATGTGTGTTGCATAATTTCCATCCTTACTCCAAGCATTGACCACCTTCTTAATCAATTTGATATGTTCTGATCTTAAGCTTAGGCAAATAACTGAGAAAGAATCAATGTGAGGCCACATTTGTATAATGCCATCATGTAGACTTCTAACAAAGTTCATTCATTCATTTTCTTTTGATCTTAGTCCCTTTATTAACCTGGGGTCGCCACCGTGGAATGAACCGCCAACTTATCCAGCATATGTTTTATGCAGCGGATGCCCTTCCAACTGCAATCCATCACTGGGAAACATCCATACACATTCATTCACACACATACACTACAGACAACTTAGCTTACTAAATTCACCTTTTCCACATGTCTTTGGGCTTGTAGAGGAAACTGGAGCACTCGGAGGAAACCCACACCAACATGCAAACTTCACACAAAAACACCAACTGTCCCAGCCAAGGCTTGAACCAGCAACCTTCTTGCTGAGAGGCGATCGTGCTACCCACTGCACCACCATGCAGCCCCCTTCTAAAGTCATATACTTTACAGTATTTTAAAATATAAAAATACAAGACACTTAAGTATTTTGATAAAAGTATTTCGAAAATATTTTAATAAACCCCATCAAATACAAATTACAAAATACTATTTTGTATTTGAAATATGAAAGATTTTGGGAATTCATTTTTATCACCCTGTAATTCAGAAAATTAATACAAAAATTGTAATACAAAATGTTTTAAATAATCAGACAAATTATATACGAACATAACCCTCTTCTAAAATAATAATAATTAAATAAATAAATAATTAAAAACTTCAGAATACAAATACGAATAAAAAGGTACAGTTTACTGTAAGTGTTGTTGAATTTTAGATTTAAGACTCAGCGCTGAAAAAAACTTCAGAAAAAGGCCTTTATCAATATCTATTGTAGTTGAAATGTACAGACACATTTACCTATGAAGCTTTAAATAATCTAGCTCTTGTTTATCTAACCAACCCTCTTTCTCGCAACAATTAAACCCGCTCTTTAAGATCTCAAAACACAGGGCTTCTGGTAGTATACCTAGAATAGCAAAGTCTACTGAAGGAGGTCGAGCCTTTTCATTTATGGCTCCTAAATTCTGGAATAGCCTTTATGATAATGTCAAAGGCTCAGACAAATTCTGTCGGTTTAAAACTAGATTAAAGACCTATCTTTTTAGTAAAGCATACACACAATGCATCACATAGCGGTTTGATGCATGAGTGTGCTCCACGCAGGTGAGTGGGCTTGACAACGACCTGTAGGACACATTTCTCCTGTCTTTTTGCACAAGACATTTTGTTAGAAACACTCTTACTTTACATGTTTGTTTCTATGTTTGTTTGTATGACTACTATTTTCATTTATAACGCTTCATTTTTGGATCTCATTTAAATACAGAACAGCAGCTTTGCAATTTTTTTTTATTCTCTATTTTCACCTGGGGATACTCTTCCCGAGGCCTTTAGAGATTATTCAGTGTTATTGATATGATCCAAGACCTGTGAAGAAATGATGCCAGGATATCCATAATTCCTGAAAGACCACAGTGATAGACGAGTCCCTGCATTGATCATGTGGGCCAGCCTGATCACCAGCCAGTGACCTACTCACACTTTCAGTTCTCTACAATAGACGTCCAGCGTTATCCAGCCTCCGGCACCTAGACTGCAGCTCCACACGAGTCGTTTGGCCAGAGGAAAACGTTCATGCCCAACAGAGCCTGGTTTCTCACTATGATTTTTTCTCTTCACTTCGTCAATTAGTGAAGTTGTGTTCCTCACCACTGTTGCCACTGGCTTGCTTGGATTGGGACTTGTGAAGCAGCGCATCGATGGATTTGCTCTTCACTGTTTGCACTTTCAGCAAAGAAATGTAAACCACATTGAACTGAACTAAACTGAACTTCAACTCTGAAAACTGGACTGACAAAGTTTCAATTTTCTAGAACTTCTATTTTTAGATGCCTTGACACAATCTACATTGTAAAAGCGCTATAGAAATAAACATGAAATGAATTGAACAAGTGATATTGTGTAATAAAAAGTGTTTTATTAAACAAATAATACACTATTAAAAGCCCAAAAATCCTGCATACATATCAGCATTTTTATTAATCACATTTATTTTACTTTAAGACTTACTTTGAAACTCACTTTGAGACTGTACAGAGACGACTACACAGCAGCATATTTGATTGAGTAAATAATTAAATTGTCCCGCGTCTGTCTGGGCCGGACAGAAGGGAAGAGCTGTAGCTTCCGATTAGAAGCTCAAGTGTCACTGTTGCAGGTCAGAAGCTTGGACTTGTCATTTTCACTGATGTTTTTTGACATCGCCGTCAACACCGTCCCTTGTACCCACACCCCTGTCCCCGGCTCTATAATTTATTATGCTCACAGTGAACTTGACTGTCAGTGCACATATGGTGGACTGCCAAACCACAAACTTTTTTTTTCTAATGATCTAAAGGGGACAGGCAGAAAAAAAAAACAGTTGCAAGACAGTTTCCAGAAGATCTAAACTAGATAGTTACAAATGAACTAAATGGTGAATCATCTAGGTGGACGAATTTAAATGTGTGCAAATATTTTATCAGTGTTTTTGATACTGTAATGGATGTTCTAAAAATAGATTTCTATTTGTTTTTACTGATTGCTTAGTGAGTCACAGAAAAAAAAAAAAAACATTGCTGTTACACCAACGTGTCTTACACAACTACTGTGTTTAATCCAGAACAAAGGATTTATGTGCCAAATGGTGCAGTGGAATTTTGGGGATTGATACATGTAAACCAATATATGTAATAATTATATTACTTTTTTAAGCTAATATATGTAATAAGTATATTACCTTTTTAAATACCTTAAGTAATATATTACAGTCTCGAGTCACCTAAAGCTAGATGTGCTACTTGCATTTTAAGGAAAGTAATGTGTTATGTTATAGTTGTGTGCCATTTATTTATTTATTTAATCTTGGCTGGGCTTAAGATTGTAATATTTTACTTTTAAAGTAACATTTCCCAACCCTACCTGTAACCCTAACTACTGTTTATCCTCATAAAGTAATGAAAAGTAATATAAAATGTATGTCTGGAAAGGACATTTGCAGATTAACTGATATTACTGATAATTAATTTAAGTTATGTAAGATTATGATAAAAATATTAGTAAAAAAATTAATAAAATAAAATAAAACACATTCACAGAAAAAAGCATTAGTATTTATACACTCTCTATGCAATATGCTTAAACAATTACATCAACATTATATCAATATATTAAAAAAAATAAGGAATATTGTTTTCCTAGACCAGATTTACTTTACATATAAACCATTCCAATATACAATAAAAAGTTAACATTTTAAAAATAATCAAACTTTGGGTAATATTTTTTTATTACTGTAATGTGTTTTCATTTAGCTGTGGGAGGAGCCCTTACAGAATGTGAAGGAAAAAGAAACTGGTTCATACAAACTTACTGACAAAGTGACCATACATGGAGACAAGTCCCATAGTCATTGCTGATCCTTCCATTAATAACAAACGGCCGGTGAATCCTGCACTGCAGGGTAGGTTATTGTATCAATCATCAGAAAAATTACAGGAACAAACACAGCATACGGTTGGCTATACTGTGGTGTTCTTGTGAAATTGAACTTTAACCCTTTATTCCCCACAGCTGCATGTCTGGCCATCTCTCATTGATAGTAATCTTCGCATCACGATCAATCTCATGATCCCTCACACTCTGCTAGTGTTTAAAAAGAGTGGCGTGTTCACGTTTTACCAAATCTGGCAGTTGATATTTCATGTTGACGTCAATACAAACAGGCAAAAGATCTGGGCGAACGACGAATCAGTTAAACGACTCGGAGTCAAATCTTTTATGTCAAAAAATTTATATTTTTAAACAAGGTGAACTTTCAGTATTAAATATCAGCTGGATGTTTTCATTTACTTAGAGCTGTGTTACACATTGCATGGAAGGTAATTTTCAAAAACCCCTAATAAGGGCTCTTTAAAGAAACAAATCTAAACTTTTCTAACTTTTATAGGCACTGGGGCATAAGCTATTCATTAAAAATATTTCTGTATTTTACTGTTATTGTAAATATATAAAAGTATTTTGTTCATTACTGATTTAGGTGAGGGGCAACACAGTGGCTCAGTGGTTAGCACTGTCGCCTCACAGTAAGAAGGTTGCTGATTTGAGTCCCGGCTGGGTCAGTTGGCATTTCTGTGTGGAGTTTGGATGTTCTCCCAATGTTCATGTGGGTTTCCTCTAGGTGCTCTGGTTTCCCCCACAGTCCAAAACATGCAGTATAGGTGAAATAAAGCTAAATTGGCCATAGGGTCACACTTTATTTTGATGGTCTGTCTGTTGAATTTAAGTTACATTGCATCTACATGCCAACTAATTCTCATTAGATTATAAGTACCTGTAGACTGTTAGTTTGGGGTTTGGGTTAGTGTACGTTGACGTGTATTTGCAAAGTTTCTCATAGTCAGTTAAATGTCTGTTGAAGGAGCAGTATCAACAGATATTAAACAGACAGTCTACTAATACACAAATAGACCATCAAAATAAAGTGTTACTGGCCCTAGTGCATGTGCGTGAATGTGAGAGCGTATGGGTGTTGCCCAGTACTGGATTGCAGCTGGAAGGGCATCTGCTGTGTTAACATTTTTTTTTTTATCACTAAAAGCATATTGCTTGAATAAATATTTGACATTTTGGTTAATTAAGTCTCTTTACGTCGACTGTTGTTGATTATTAGTGGTCAACCCTAGAAATTTTGTATGTGTGTGTTGAGGGTGCTCAGCTGTCTTCTGTGCCTCCCACTGATTCCATTTTAATCATTTTGTGTGCTCAATTTAACAGTTCTTTACAGTCACCACAAGGGTCAAAGGCACAAATGATGAAGCTGACCGCTGGACAAAGCAGGTACAAGTCAAACCATATTGTTTTATTTTCATAAAAAAAGACACAATGCACAAAATCATAAACTCCTAATGACACCGTGTGAGTTCATAACTCTACAGATGGAATTATGACTATTCTGGAATGTGCTCATAAAATGTCATTCAAGGTTCTTGCCTTCATAACACCGCCCCATTCAGAAAAAACCCATCTCCATATGCCCTGCCAATCCTATTTAAACATTTACACAACACGTGGCTAAAATATATCAAGGAACTTTGGACAGATTTCACGGTCTAGCCATGCCTCTCGCCTCTCCATTGTTTGAACAGCCGTTTCCATGGACTGTTTGTTGACAGCCGACAGCAGCTGATATGACAACACCACTGTGTCCAAATACAGGCACTAATTCAAATGTGTTTATCCAGTAATTGCCAGCGATGTTGGAGGCGGACCCTGGGCCTCGTTCCAAATGCTCATGGGGCCCGTTGAGCCCTGCGCTGTGCGAGAAGGAGCAGATGGAAGCATGAGTACTGCAGCTCTTGCCCACCCTCCACTACCTCTGCTCTCATTACCCATGTGCTTAAAACCCCATCACACACTTCTGAGAGAGCACTTCCCATCAACTTATAATCACACTGCGGCAGCTTTATCACTTT
>CAIGQZ010001336.1:32093711-32118037 GCA_903798205.1 Danio tinwini
ATATATAGTATATAATGTATATAGTTAAATGTATATAGCATTGTATTGCACATTGTATATCATTCACAACACTTGTCAATGAATACTATAGCATACTGTAGTATTTACTTTAGTGAACTGAAACTTTAATAAATACTGAAATCTTCCTTCGGTTTAGTCCATTTATTCATCAGGGGTCACCACAATGGAATAAACCACCAACTTATCCAGCATGTATTACACAGCTGATGTCATTCCAGCTGCAACCCAGCACTGGGAAACACCCATACATTCTTGCATTCACACACACATACACTACGACTAATTTAGTTTATTCAATTCATCTATAGCGCATGTCTTTGGATGTGAACACGGAGAGAACATGCAAACTCCACACTGAAATGGCAACTTACCCAGCTGGGGCGCGAGTCTTTCTTGCTGTGAGGTGACAGTGCTAACCACTGAGCAACTGTGCTGCCCTAAAAACACTATAGTATTTTTAAAAAGGTACTAAATTATTCTTTTATGTGAGCTGTGTTACATGCAAACTATTTTTTACACGTGTTTATTCCTTTAACTTCAGCAGGCTGGACATAGTAATAGCAATTTTACCATTTTACCACCACTCTAAAAGCATTTTCAGCTAACAAAATATGTATTAAGAACCAAAAGTAATAAATTCATATTTAGTTTATAATAAAGCAACAAATAAAATTAGGGCTGTGGGTGCTGTGTGTGATAAAAACAAAACAAAAAACTAAGGGAACCTGTTTAAAGAATCTACATTCTTACATTTAATGATGAACATGATAAAGAGTAACACCTTACTTTGTGGTAGAGCCTTTAGTATGCAGTTAATGCCCTTAAAAATTCAGTTAAAAGTCTGCTGTATATGAGTTTTGTCTTTCATTTGTGTTATATGACATAGCGAAGTAATATTATGTATTTGTCAATTGACACCTTGCTGTAGTGACTGTTGAATCATTCATTCATTTATTTTCCTTCGGCTTAGTCCCTTTATTCATCATGGGTCGCCACAGCGAAAAAAAACTGCCAACTTATCCAGCATATGTTTTACACAGCGGATGCCCTTCCAGCTGCAACCCAGTACTGGGAAACAGCCACACACACTCAGACACACTCATAAACTACGGCCAATTTAGTTTATTCCATTCACCTATATGTCTTTGGACTGTGGGGGAAACCAGAGCACCCGGAGGAAACCCACTCAAACCCGGGGAAAACATGCAAACTCCACACAGAAATGCCAACTGGCCCCGCCATGAGTCCAATTAGTGACCTTCTTGCTGTTAGGTGACACTGCTTACCACTGAACCACCGTGCTGCCCCGCTATTAAATCATTAATTGCTTGATTAAATTAATTAAAAACACGGATTCATTCACAATGGCAACCCTTAAAGTGTTTCAAACTTTAACTTTTCTAGAAGAAGTTAATATTAGGTAGCTGCATTTTAGATGTCAAATTTGGTAAGACAAAAAAGTGCAGCTGAATAGGTTTGCGACTCCAAGCATCAAACACTGGGGATTCCTTCCTGAATGAATCAGCATTAACCAAACATTTTAAACAACAAAAATTCAATTGACAAGAAGATATAGAAGAGGAATGGGGCGTTGTGAGGGTGGGATGCTAATTGCATTGACACCCTGATTTACATGGCTATCTGGAATACTTGATTATTTGCGCAGATTTTCTTGACCTTATGAATATAAAATATTAAATAAAGTTAAAATTAAATTCCATTTAGCCTCCAATCTATGTCTTTTATATTTAAATAAATAAATAAATAAAAAACTGACAAAAGCAAACTCCAGTACATACTGTACATTAACAGTAGCTGGTCATGTATGCAAATTGTAACAAGAAATGGTTGTAAATTTGAAAATTCTCATTTTGATCACATTGGATTTACTCAATATTTTCTATTTTTTTTTATTACTACATTTATATTAAAATAATTATTCAATTTCATGCCAGTAATTTGTACTGTAAGTAAAAAAACATGAAATTGTATTAAATAAAGTGAACATATTACAGTAACTTGTAAATGTAAAATCTGCAAGGCCACAGAATGACTTTTTACAGTGAAGTTACAGTTTCATGTTGGGCTGCTAATAAGCCTAATCAGCCATCTACAGTAGATGTAGATACTCCCAACATCACATGGGCACCACATGTGAAACAAAAATAACATTTGATACCTGATTTTTTTGTTCAACATAATAAACAAAATGTTAATTCTAGATATAAATAATGCATATTTAGTGGATGGTTATGCATACAGTATATTCTTTATTTATCAGTGACATCAGAAACTAAGCCATTAAGTTGCATGAAGGTTTAATATTGCTCAAGTTTGGGAATGGAAGTTCCTAGAGTTCCTATTTTGATTCTGTGGATTCAGCAATCCAGATATCATGCACAAGTAAAAGCAGTGCCTTTAGCACATAGTGCCCATAGCACTGCGCTGCATTAATCAGGAAATCAATATCACTGTCGATCTGCTGCTTTGAAGACCTCAGTGGCACTAGACCAGAAAACTACCATTTCAGTGGTAAAGCAGTCTGACATGGTCCTTAGCTTTTTACTTTATTTTCATTTATCTGTGATATTGATTTGGTTTTGTTCCACTAAATTTACAGTTAGCCACATGGTTCATTGTATTTATTAACCCTTAATGTGTAATGCAAAGTGAAATATCCAACTCTCACCAGACAACAAACTAATAAAATTTGTATTAATAAAGCTAACTATATAACATAGCATTAATATAATGTCTGTATATCCCCAACATGGGCATCATTTAGCTTAAATCTTTCTGGTTCATCAAGTTTGTATGTAACTTATTGAATAAAAATATTGAAAACATATATTTCAATGCATTTTCAAAAGAATCTTTCTATTTTCACCCAAAGCCTTTGCAATTGCTCTTAAAAACTAAAGGTTTTGAGTTCCACAAGAAACATCTTAGGTTTATGTATGAAGAGTTTAGATGCAAAAACCTCTAAATGCCATCTGAAATTTTCTTCCAAAATGAGCTTTTTTATCAGGCTCCTGTCTGTAGGTTTAGTAATATCACTTGTATAGCATACAATAAGCCCTTTTTATAGTATTTAAAGTGAAATAGCTCAACATAAACAAAAATATATTTTTTCGATGGAAATTTCAGACAGCACTTCCAGTGACTATCTATGGAGCACCTGTGATTCTAAAAGGATACCAGCAATAGGGGCCATACACATATTGCACCTAAAAACGTGGGGAAATTCTCGCTGCAGCATTTTCTTCTTTCAAGTCGCTTGCTCTCATGGTGTCAGCCGTTCCTACTGACCTTGAACATTTTTAGACACAATATAGGTGCATTTACACTGCATGGTATGTCATTGTTCAGTTTGGTAGAACTCACTTTTAGGGACTTTTCCAAACCTATTCCTGGTACCTTTTAGAACCACCTTGGGTGAAGTTTCAATCAAGCAGTACCATTACCAACAATCACTACCAGTGTCAGTGGATTTGTGACACAAGGCATTCGATATAATGAAATAGTCAGCAGCAGCTACTGTTGTATTGTTGCTTTGCATGACTAAACAATGTCTGTACCATCACAAGGCAGCATTGTGAAATAGTACCATTGTGAGAAAGTGTGGTTACTAGAAAATATCCTCTTGTTGAAGATGTTCCTCTTGTTGGTAGTTCAGGAGTGGATCCAGCAAAAGATGAACGGAAAGGCCAGCAGTAGCAGAGGTGTACTACAGTATATCTCACTAATAACTGGTAGTAAACTGCAGTGGACATGCAAACAGAATCGAGCAAAACTGAACCGAATCGACTCAAGTTGTGGCAAACTGTACTGTGCAGTATAAAAACAACAAATGTAAACAGCACCTTACACATCATAAGCTTTAGTTGTCTCAAGGAGACATAGGCACGCTTTTAACATGGCACTACAACACATCTAATAGATTACATCTGAAAGTAAGATAAACATAAACGATTCCACGGGACTGGAACCAGAGTTGTGGAACACATCAAAGAACACAATAAGATGTAACCTGTACAATATTTTTGTACATTGGACAGAGACCCCACAGGCATTCAGGAAATTGGACAGAGACCCCACAGGCATTCGGGGAAACCACAAAGCTCCCACACTCTCAGAAATAAAGGTACGCAAGCTGTCATTGGGGTGGTACATTTTCAAAAGGTACAAATTTGTACCTACAAGGTCCATATTAATACCTTAAGGTTACATATTAGTACCTAAAAATAACAAAAATGTTCCTCTTATAATTTTTAGGTACTAATATATACTATTGAGGTATCAATATGGACCCTTTAAGTACAAATTTGTACCTTTTGAAAAGGTACCACTCCAATGACAGCTTGTGTACCTTTATTTCTGAGAGAGCATGATCTTAAAGAGACTCCAGCATATTTAGGCTACCTCCCAAATAAATAGGATAAGCACCATTTGTCTAGAGCATTGATTAGCAAGTAAGACATTCTTAAACCAACATTTCTTTGTAAACCCTGAAACAACATTACAGGCCAAATCCCTGATCCTAAGTGTATCTCTTTTCTAAATCTTAGCTCTAAACCCAATTTAGTCCCAGAACAACTGAAAGAAATGATAGGTGAATAAAAAAGGTGTAAAGGGTTCTAATCTTTGTTATGAGTCTTAATTTGACAATAACTTTAATCCTATCTCTCATCTGTTTGACAATGTGACAATGTAAAAAATGTATTGTTCTCTGATGAGTCCACCTTTACTGTCTTTCCCACATCCAGGAGAGTTATTGTGTGGAGAAGCCCCACAGAAGCGTACAGTACCACCATTCTGTTGAATGCCCAGATTGAAGCAGGGAGGGGATCAGCTATGGTTTGGGCTGAAATATCATGCCATTCCCTAGATTTAATACTTGTGCTAGATGGGGGCATCACTCCAAAGAACTACTGAACCTTTCTGGAGGACCATGTGCACCCAACATTTCAAACATTGTATCCTGAAGGCAGTGTCGTGTATCAGGAGAATAATGCAACAATACACACAGCAAGACTGGTAACAGAGTTGTTTGATGAATATGTAAGTGAAGTTGAACATCTTCCATGGCCTGCACAGTCACCAGATCTAAACATCAGGAAAGGTTTTCCTCCACCAGCATCACATAGTGACTTGGCCACTATTGCGCAAGAAGATCGGTTCAAAATCCTTTTGGCCACTGTGTAGGATGTATGCATTCATGCCGAAGATGAACTGTGGTTTGTCCAAACTCGGTCCTGGAGGGCCGGTGTCCTGCAGGTTTTAGATCCAACTTGCCTCAACACACCTGCAAGGATGTTTCTAGAAAGCCTAGTAAGAGCTTGATTAGCTAGCCCACTGTCTGATTGGGGTTGGGCCTAACTTTGCAGGACACGGGCCCTCCAGGACCGAGTTTGGGCACCCCAGTTCTACACCATAGTAATAATTATTGTGTTCAGTTTGTAGCACCTAAATGATGTTTTATTACCAAATCTAGGAAGGAGCATGTTTAGAAATTCAACTCATATGGAGGATCTCATATGTATAGCCAACTCACTTCTGTCCCACAAACATTTTTAGCAACCGTCCACAACCACAACTCATACATTTCTACTATTACTAAATTAGAAAAATATCTCTGAATTGAGGGTGAATTCCAGACTTGGAACCCTTTTTTACTGTACACTTTCTGATTATATGTAAGAATTATAAGTGCACAACCAAAGTGGCAATATTTAATTGACAACATTCGCAAAATAAAGTAAATAATAAAACAAACAAGTTCATGATTGTTTTTCATGGTGTTGAATATCTTTAAAATGACAGGTCACCCAAAACGGAATATTCTGCCATCATCACTTTTCCTTCATTTGGTCTAAACCTGTTTGAATTCATTTCTTCTGTTTAACATAAAGAAATATTTAGAGGAAGCCTAGAAACCTGCAACCATTGATTTCCATTTGTTTTTTTTTTTCTTTTTTCTTTTTTTTCTTTTTTGTTTTTACTACAAATCTCAATTGTTACCAGATTTCAGCTTCAAAATATCTTATGCTCTGTTCAAGAGAAGAAAGAAATTCATAAAGGTTTTAACCACTCGAGGGAGAGATAACACATTTTCTGGTGAACTATCCCTTTAAATAGTCAACATGCACATTTGGATTTACATGCATATTTCAGTATACAACTGTGTGACTCATGCAGTAGATGACTATATTGAGCAGTTGCCACATACATCAGTATTGAAAACATAATTTAGGAAAAGAAATAAAGGAGCTTTTATCCAGTGGGTCCCCCAGACGGACCATTCCTCATTGCTGTTGCTCTCCCATGTGTACTTCAAACGCTTCAGCCATCATATTCTGAGCTTGATCTGTCTGTTTGAAGATCCTCTTTATGGTCAAAGTCCTGTGTGTCCTTTGTTATTGTCTCTCAGATGGATCTCAGCTGTATAAGTTGAAGCTAAAACAGAAGAAACAAACAACAAACAGACAAAAACAAACAGCAGACTGCCTGAAGTACTGTATATCTGAGCTTGAGAGCTGTGATGAAGATGTGTGCAATGTAAGTAATGTGGGCAAAAGATAAAAGTTAATTTAACAATACTGCAAATTTCACTCTTACATGTGTATACTTTTTTTATATAAACACTTTCACCCAATGCAACCTACAAATGTTGACAATATGTAATCAAAACAGCAATATGTACACTAGCTGACAATAGTCTTGTTGCGTATCCAAGTTTTTGAAGCAACAAATAATAACTTGACTTCTAATTGATTATTTGGTATCAGTAGGAAAGTCAAAGACCTTTAGATTACACTTAGGACAGTAGGGTCTGACTTTGCTTAGACAAAAGTCTTGTCACTTAACAGAAATAATGTACAGTATAGAATATAAAGTCATTGTGCAGTGAAAAAAGAATTAATAATGTGCATGACTTCCATGAGCTTGGAGGACTGCATCCATACATCACTGCAATGACTCAAATAACTTATTAATAAAGTCATCTGGAATGGCAAATAACATATTCTTGCAGGACTCCCAGAGTTCATCAAGATTCTTTGGATTCATCTTCAATGCCTCCTCCTTCATCTTACCCCAGACATGCTCAATAATGTTAATATCTGGTGACTAGGCTGGCCAATCCTGGAGCCTTCTTTGCTTTCAGGAACTTTGATGTGAGGCTAAAGTATGAGGAGCGCTATCCTGCTAAAGAATTGGCCCTCTTCTGTGGTTTGTAATGTAATGGCCAGCACAAATGTTTTCATACCTCAGGCTGTTGATGTTGCCATCCACTCTGCAGATCTCTCACACGCCCCAATACTGAATGTAACCCCAAACCATGATTTTTCCTTCACCAAACTTGACTGATTTCTGTGAGAATCTTGGATTCATGCGAGTTCCAGTAGGTCTTCTGCAGTATTTGTGATGATTGGGAAGCAATTTAACAGATGATTCATCAGAAAAATCTACCTTCTGCCACTTTTCCAAATGATCAGCTAGAAGTCAAGGTATTATTTTTCTTTACAACTGGGATCGACAACAAGACTTTTGTCAGGTACTGTAAATACAATTGGGATTCTTATTCATTCATTCATTCATTCATTCATTCATTCGTTCATTCATATATTCATCCATCAATTCCTCCATCCATCCATCAATTTATCTATCTATTAATTCATCATTCATTCATTAATTAATTCATTCGTTTATTCATTTATCTGTTCCAAAGTAAAGGGTTTAGGTGTATTTTGTCAACGCAGGTCAAACTGGACAAAAAAAAAATGTCAGGAACATCTCTTTGACATTTTCAAAAGTGACATCCTGTGGACCTTCCTGACTAAATATCTTGTAAAAAATATCTGACCTCTAAAAAAAAAAAAGAAATCTCTGCGCCTGTTTACATTCCAGTAACTTGACGTCTACAGTTACATACATATGCATACATACAGTATATACGAAATGTGGCTGATTACATAGAATCCATCAAAATGCTTATTAGGGTCCTCCTGCTGTGAGCAGCTGCTTAATTATCAAGAAGAGTCTTGTTGTGGATGCAAATGGGGCCTTTTGAACTGAGCTTCATGTTCTCAGTTTATCATTAAACTCTTAAGTCTAATATTTTTACAGGTCACACATGTTAATATCTAGTATATATGAATGAGACCTGTATTTGTTGTCTACATTTTTATATCACAAATTGTAATCAAATATATAGAATACACTTGAAACATGATCGAATTGATAAAGCCAAATGGAAATTGCGTTTACATGGACATCAATAATCAAATTATTTTCTGTAATCTTAATAAGACAATAATATGATTAAGGTTTTTACATGAGTTGCTTTTTGAATGTTCCTTTCATTATCCCGTTTTATGTGTTATAGCACATACTGTAGATCGATTAATGTCATTGCGTCACCACACTATTCACGTTTCCTCCAGAGTTTCATGTAATTTTGGGTGTTTCATTTTACACTTGTCGACTTTAACTGCAGTTTGGCAGTTTCACTTTTATTCAGGAACATTTCATTCATGCCCCCATGTCAAACTCAGGTATTGGTGATTAGGACTCATGTTTTAATGAAATCTGATACAGCACGGCAATTGAAATAAAAAACTCAGCATTTCACGATATGTGTGTCTGCGGTTCTTTACGGACTGGGTAGAAGCAGAGAACAGTGTCACAAAATGCATCAAAAAGTCCTACATGACATTGATTATTTGATTTAAGGTGTTTACATGTCTGTACTGCACTTCAATAATGCGATTAATATTGGCATACTCCACATGTCCTTATTCGATTTCTGTTTAGTTAGATTATGACTTTAGTCAGGTTAAGGTAATTAAAAAAATCACTGTTTACATGGTAGACTCTTAATCGGAGTATTGTCTTAATCGTATTAAAATTGGATTATTGGTGTCTATGTAAACATACTCACTAGGGGTGCAACCGTTCAATATACTCACAGTTCAGTATGTATCAGGATTTTAGAGTCACAGTTTCGGTATGGTACCGTTTGTGCTATGCTTAGAAAAAAAAATATCTACAGAACAATTCAAAGAACAATAAACATATTTATTGGGTAACAAACACCTGACAATGCAACTTTTTTACAAGAGAGGCTAGAAAAATGGTAAAGCTCAAAATAATGATAATAATAATAATAATAATTGTTATTATTATTATTTTTTTATTATTATTATTACGTTTTATTATTCAAACTGGCCAAATTCTGACTGAGGAAACTTGAATGTGCTGGCCAGTTTGTTATTTGCCTAATAAATGACAACAGACTGCAGTTTTTAATTTAAAACTTTTTTTTTCTAATGAAAGTTGATGTCATAAATTTGTATTTGAAAAAAAAATATTTGTCATATTTCTTTGATCCAAATATTTAGGATATATTTTACTAATTTGCTGAAAATAGAGGTTAAAATGTTACCTAAATTCAGTATTTAAATCTCATAATTAAACAGAAAAATAGGCGAATAACTGCAAAAAGTTATTCCACAATTTTGAGAAAAAAATAACCACCTTTTTTACCAGGCTGGATACAGGCCTGATTCATTCATCACCTACAGTAGAGTGAGAGGCAGAAATAAAGTTGCTGGTAGTGTTAATTACTAAAAATAAAATGAAAAAATAAGACTTCGGTTGTCATCAATGATGTCATTGCTCCAAAATGATACAAGCCTCAACATGTGCTTCAATGAAAGCTTTCCAAATTTTTGTCACACAATACCAAACATTTATAGATTTTTTTTATGACATATTTTTCAAATTTAAAATTAAAATGTTGTCCAAATCAAACAGAAAATACTACATTATATGTAAAAAGTCACAAAGACTAAAAACATTTAAATGGTCACAGTGCAGCATGTCTGTGAACTGGGATGGTGCTAAGAATAATTAGCAGTGAATTCTCTGCAGCAGCTCTGGGTTAAACACAGGCTCGCTGAAGCTGCGATGCCCTGCTGCGCTCTGGCTAAAGTGACTCACAGGATGGATGGCATGATTAAACCACTCAGTGGAGAGCTTATAACAAAACACATTAGAAACACTATGGAAAGAAAAAAAAGAGAAATTAAATCTCGTGACCTTCTGTTTATGTTTTTTACCTCTTTTCTCTGTGCAATTTACCCTGGGAGGTTTTGTTATTAAGCCAAAGACAGTCAAGGGGTTAAAGAGAAAAGGTGAAATCCAGGGCAAGATGATGTGGGAATGTGCAGAGATCAGGGTGTGTTGTTTGTGAGAAATGCATTTTTAAATGTAGAGAGAAATCCATATTAATCAAGGTTTTATTAAAGTACAAGGGCAAGAGGTTGTCAACTAGCAGACTGGAATGAAACGCAGCATGATTTAAGTACTGTATGTCCCAACCAAACTTTGAAACTACTGGATAACTGTTATGAATATGAGTTTGTGACTAAAATATAATAAGTTTGTGATTTTATGAGATTTTTATTCTCTAAAAACTATATATTTTCTGCACCATGTTTGCATTTGTAAAACCAACAAATGATGGTGTCAATTATTTAATGTTTCTGATTTATTCAGGGAATATTTTATTACATATCCTTATCGGTCCTACTTGAAATAAAAAAAAATTTCAACAACTAATCTTCTGTAAACAGCAAAAGCTCATCATACTGGAAATTGTCCTGTTAATGGTGAAACTAAAGCTACGTTCTTGGTAGGCAGTAAGAAACCAGGTGATTTCAAGAATAAATGATTCAGCTTGATTTCATTAACTCAGCATGAAAAAGTAAATTTACTTGATGGAAAGCAATTACTACAGCTAACAGACAGGCAGAGGCAATTTGAAGGTTCTAATTTCATAAGACATCAGATCGGTTATCATGACAAGATGAGAAAAGTGTTATGGTACAAGATCTGTATAGTGAATGTGACAAAATGGCTGACCATTTATAAATATAGGGGATAGTCAGTTTTAGTGTCACATTATCCTTCAGAAATATTTCATTTTTTTTTATTTTCTCATAAAGAATACACTTGATTTATCCTATTCATTCTTATAAGAACATTTATGCTGCTTAATACGTTTGTGGAAATCATGGAGCTTTTTAAAGGATTAAAAGGAGGGGTCTTCTTAAAGGAGGGCGTATAGAAAAGAACAGCATTTATTTAAAATATAGTGTGTTTAATGCATCAAGTTTAATGCATGATTAAATAAAAGTATTAAAGAAAAAAAATCTTACTGAACTTAAACTTTTGAATGGTAATATGTGTAAGGCATAATGTAAAGTACATTTAGGTAGTAATTAATTTTTTTAAAATTTTAGAATCACATAAAATCAGCACCATGTAAGATATTATCATTACAGAGAATTCCAAAAATAATAAACAATTTATGTGTTTATTCTGGTTTATTCTACTAAAATAACATTTTGTTATCTATGGCCACACATGTATACTATAAAGTACACACATGATCGCACGAAAAAAAACAGATGCATAATACCCACAAGGTGTGCTTTAATTTTTAATAATGCAGCAACCCATGATCAACCCATTATTTCTACCACATGGCTGATGGCTGTTGAATGTTTAAAGCAATAGGTCTTCCAAAATGGAAAGTTCTGTTATCATTTACTTAGCCTTTACTTGTTCTATAACAATTTCTTACTTCTGTCGAACACAAAATTTTGAAAAATGTTGGAAACCTGTTACCCAGGGATGTCCAACCTCAGTCCTGGAGGGTTGGTGTCCTGCTGAGTTTAGCTCCAACTTCCTTCAACACACCCGCCAAGACGTTTCTATTATATAAGAGCTTGATTAGCTGGTTAAGGTGTTTGATTAGGGTTGGAATTAAACTCTCCAGGACTCCGGGACCGAGTTTGGACACTCTTACTGTAACCATTGACTTCCATAGTATTCATAGTAATCTTCTATGTGAAGCTGCTTTGACACAATCCATATTATAAAAGCGCTATACAAATAAAGATGAATTGAATTGAATATTAGTTTTTCCTACTAAGCAAGTAAATGTTAACTTGTAAATGGTATCTTCTTTTGTGTTCAACAGAAGATTTGTAAGCACTTCAGGGTGAGTAAATAGTGAGTATTTTGTTTTTGGGGTGAATTCAACCCTGATTTGCTAATGAGCATTCTAAAATTCATTCATTCATTCATTTTCTTTTCAGCTTAGTTATTTTATTAATCTGGGGTCGCCACAGCGAAATGAACCACCAACTTATCCAGCACATGCCCTTCCAGCCGCAACTCATCACTGGGAAACATCCACACTCATTCACACACACACTTATACACTACGGTCAATTTTAGCATAGACATACACATGTCTTTGAATGCCTGCATTCTTAAATATATTTAATTATTTTCAAATGAACACACTATTTTTAAACATCAATGGTTAAAGCCTGCATTACTCGCTCTAAAATTACATTTTGGAATTAGCAAAAGTGAATTAGGATTAAATTTCTAAGAAACCAGTCAAAACCTTAAATGCCTTGAAATAAATGATCTGAGCAATGTCCTTATGTGTTAATACTGTATAAACAGAATGATTGTCACTGTTATTAATTGATTAGAAAATAATAACTGAGGCATGGTTTCCGCTACATTCATTCTTCCATGGCGGGGTGCCACACCAAAATTCACTCCGCCCCTGCTACATTACTACTCATTCAAAACATTCAGTCATTGTTGTTGTTTTATTTAATAGCGGGTTACAATCGCACCAAAACATATTAAAAGATAAGTTAATTATAACAGCACAAACTTTTCTGTAATCGTAGTAGTGCTGTGTGTAATTTTAAGCCTTTAAGGTGACATGCTGACTGACTTACAGGTGTGTTATGCGTGAGGCTAGCAAACACGACGTAGCTTTCAGTTAAGATGAACACAGTTTCTATAGTTAGATAATGCTTTATAATACTTTAAAATTGATTGATAATGATGGAACTTATGGCCATTTCACTTTACTTCAGGACACATTAATGCCGCTCGGTAGGTATATTGGAGACATTCATAAATTTTCCATGCAAATCTAATAAATTTTGAAGACAAACTTGTTACATAAATGCAGTAAATCGCACTTCAGCAGTGTTTATTTGAGAGCGCACAAAAAAAACTGCACTTAAACAGTGTATATTTGAGGGCGTGCAAGAAGTTTTGTGCACGAATAGAGGAAATCGTCGCACAAGCAGAGAGATGCATGCTGGTATTTAATGCGATCTCAGCTCGTAATACTGTGCTCATGACATTTGTCATTGAAATAACACCACAGGTAGTTGGTAGATCTGTGTAAAAGGCCCAACGGAGTCTGCCGCCACAGCTGGAAAAAATCCTAGAGGAAACACTGTGAGGTCTAATTGTTACAAAGCAGCTACAGTATAATCAAATCTGGTGTATATTATTTCATAGTGCAATGGATCAACATCAAATATTCCTTACAGTCAATCCATATTT
This sequence comes from Danio tinwini, assembly GCA_903798205.1. Classification (NCBI taxonomy): domain Eukaryota; kingdom Metazoa; phylum Chordata; class Actinopteri; order Cypriniformes; family Danionidae; genus Danio; species Danio tinwini. The sequence goes on from CAIGQZ010001336.1 coordinate 32,107,188, forward strand.
ATAACACTTTACATAATGTAACTCAACAAAAATGTGATGTCTTTTGAAAATATATTTTTTTATTATTATATCTTCTAAAAAATAATGAAAGATATTTTAAATTAATATTTAATATATGGTTCTCTGTATAGTATTCTGTGCTTTTGAATATAAATGTATGAGACACTGGGATCTCCTTATGAGATTATGATCAATATTCCAGCTCAATCTCAAAAAAGATTAGTGAAAATATTACCTTTGAATGAAAGACACTGATCAATATGCACCACCAGATATTATAAAATAAAATACCACACTTCATATTAACAGAATAATCTACTGTACACTCATTGGCCACTTTATTAGGTACCCCTTTCTAGTATCAGGTTGGTTCTCGTTTACTTTACTTTTTCATTGCAGATTCAACAAGGTGCTGGAAATATTTTTCTGAACTTTACACCTATACTCTGACCTATTGACCTTATTCTTATTCTGAAGAAGTGCGCTCATTTTTGCGATTTTAGCTAAAAAGTTTTAGAAGTTCCAATTCAGTAGACTATGGGAGAAATGACTAGGAATAATAAACGGCAGAAAACGGTCAAACTACTTGCACTACAAACAAGTGTGTTCATGATTATACAGACAAAGCAGAATAATATAATAAGAAAATATCAGTTTGCAACATTAAGCAACATAGCGAGCTGATTTTAACATATAAAAATGAATAGAAGTGAATGAGACCAAAAGTCTGGAGCCAAAAATATTCCAATAGCTGCACCCACTCGTGCATGTAGAATAAGGTTAATAGCTTCATGCAGTTATTACAGGTTAGTCATTAGAACATCTATAATGCGAATCTCCTGTTCCGGGATATCCCAGTAGTGGTCTACACAATTGAAATCTCTTGACAAGGCCTTTTGAGTTTAAGGCAGGATAGATCCATGGTTTTGTCTTATCATGCCCAATTTTGACCAAACCCTCTAAATGTTGCAGCAGAGATCAAATCTCATCAGACCAGGCAACCTTTTACCAATCTTCTATTGTTCAGTTTTGTGAGCCTGTGTGAATGGTAGCCCCAGTTTGCTATTTCCAATTGGCAGGAGCATCATTGGTAAACTACCTTGGTTGGCGGTGAAACTCAAAGTCATACTCCTGCAGTATCTCCTATCCCCTCACAACCTTGCAAAAGTTGAGTGGCTTGAGAAGTTGAATCCAGGTGAAGCTTGTGCGATTGGTCCTCGGTGTGAGCCTGGCGCTAAATAATAGTGTCTGAAGTGATGGACAACCAGGGATAACCACCAGAACTCCTGTCAAGATACACAATATTTCCATTTGGGACTACTGAGGCTGCAGCTATAGTCTATTCTCCTGTTTCTCCTCTCTGCGAGAGTACAACTCTGACACCCACATCGCTGGCATCAGTATCCACAATGAAAGGCAAGCTTTTGTCAGGGTAGGCCAGAACAGGTGTGTTGGCGAGGGCTGCTTTTAGATGTTGGAATGTCACTGCATGGTCCCACCATGGACCAACCAAACCACTTTTACTTGATCTGACAACCAATGCAAATGGTTTGTGGTGGTTGTAAAGTCTATAATGAACCTTATGTAAGTTGAGGACAGGCCCAGGAAAATCCTAAGTTAATTAATGTTAGTTGGAGGGGGCCTGTGCCTCACCACAGCCACCTTTCCTGGGTCAGTCGCCAGGAACTGCATCTTATGGGTAAGTAGGTTGCACTTGACCAGATTTAACTGCAGACCAGTTTTGCGGATGGCTGTCAGAATCTCCAGTATGTTGAGGACAGCCTAGTCAAAATTCAATGCATGGATCATCAAATCATTAGCATACAGCAGAGGCGAAGGATATCTTTAAAGACTTCATTAGAATATCTGATGTGGCTGGAGCATTACACAGTCCAAAAGGCATCACCCTAAACTGACACAGTCTTTGCACTATAATAAACACAATCTTGGGCTGGGGCTATGGCATCAGCATTACAGTCCATTCTGAATGTAACTGGAAGCCAGTATAAAGAATTGAGGACTGGTGTGATGTGTTTGATTTTTTTAATTCTAGTCAGAATCCTGGCTGCAGGCTTTTGAATGAGCTGCAACTGTCTGACTGCCTTTTTGGGAAGGCTGGTGAGGAGTCCATTAAAGTAATCCAGGGTGGTTATAAAAGCATGAACATGTTTTCACATATAACAAATCATCTAATTATTGCATCTAATGCTTTTGAAATTATAATATGCTGATTTATTTACTGCTTAGACGTGACTCCTGAAATGAAAATCTGACTACAGAACAACACAATTCTTGACTTGATTGGTATGGAATGGGGCTGGAGTCACTAGGTGATAAGGCTAAATAGATTTGAGTGTTTGAGAGCCTGAGCTGAATCTTGTGAGACTCCACATGTCATAGGTGTCCACCTCAACCTATGGTCACTTATACTGTACTGACATACTACAGAATCTTTCCCTACAAAGTAAGCTCTGAACCATTTGAGGACCGTCCCAGAAATCCTGAACCAGTTTTCCAGCCTATTGAGAAGTATGTTGTGATCAACAGTGTCAAATACTTACACTGTTTATTTTGATTGAATTTTTATTTAGGTGAATATTGTTGATCCTTTTTCAGAGAGGGTCAAACAATCACAGTTTTCTGGGAGTTTGGAAAAGTCCCAAAAAGAAGTGAATCATTTAGCACTTTTAGGAGATCTACATCTAAAGTTTAACACTGTTTTGAAGAAGGATGTGTTGTGTATGTCAAGGCAGTTGGTTGATGTTTTCTGTACAATCTCTTTCAAGATTTTACCATTAGCTGCCTTTTAAATTGTGGTTGAGTCTATTTGACATCAGCACAACTTTGCTGACTGGATGAGCTAAATGCCGTTCTGCTATTATTGATCTTCTCAGTAAAGAAATGAGCAGGCTCATTACATTTGCTTTAAGATAGAAGTTTACTGTGAATACTTAATAGGAGTGAACAATCCACTACACCGGGGTGGTGCAGTGGGTAGCGCTGTCACCTCACAGCAAGAAAGTCACTGGTTAGAGTCTCGACTGGGCCAGTTGGCATTTCTGTGTGGAGTTTGCAAATTCTCTCCTTGTTCACATGCGTTTTCTCCGGGTGCTCCGGTTTCCCCCACAAGTCCAAAGACATACAGTATAGACGAATTACCAACCTACGTCACACATGACGTCACACGGGTCCCCGATTGCAAAAAAAGACTGGCTGCAATAGCAAACATGTCGTGTTTTGCGGTAGGATGCCAAATTTGAAAGCCAAAAAATAGAAAACTTTACTTTTACCATACACCGCACTGCTTTCAATGCCGAATGCAGACGTCTTTGGCTAAAAGGGAGCTGAATGAAGTGATGACCTAATTATAAATGCTCAACTCTGCAGTTCTCATGTTATATCAGGTAAGTTCAGGCTATGCTGAATCATTCACTTTGCTCGTTTTTGATTGCAGCAATGATTTCGCCAAAACAGTTACATATGGTTAATTAAACTGCAGTCACTGAATGCTAAGAATGAAACGTGAAAGTGTAAGTTCACACATTCATTTAGTGACAACTTGTGACAAACTTCCTATGTTGTTTACTACGGCACTTTGAGTATTCGCTCTGAAATAACCTTCAAGTGTGACTTGAAAACAACATTAACACTGTTTATTTGACTGTGAACAATGTTGTACTTTGATAGTCATTGGCTGCTAATAGGATTTCGCTATTTAGAATTTGCAAATAATACTTTTATGAAATTATATTATTAAGGAAAGTCAGAATGTGCAAATATAAATATATATATATTTAGCACTACATAGTTTTGAATCTGGTAATCAGGGAACATTATTTCTTGCACATTCAATTCAATTCATCTTTATTCGTATAGCGCTTATACAATGTAGATTGTGTCAAAGCAGCTTCACATGGAAGTTTATAGTGAATTGAAACAGTGTCAGTTCAGTTTTCAGTGTCTAAGTTCAGTTCAGTTCAGCTCAGTTCAGTGTGGTTTAATAATCACTACTGAGAGTCCAAACACTGAAGAGCAATTCCATCGATGCGCAGCTCTACAGATCCCGAACCATGCAAGCCAGTGGCGACAGCGGCGAGGAAAAAAACTTCACCAATTGGCGAAAGTGAAGAATTTAAAAAACCTCGAGACCACATGACCACACAGAACACAATCGTTGACATCCAAACACTTGTAGGCCTTTAACTTCTCTCTTGTAAAATCCCTTCGAGCTTTAATAAGATTGTATATTTGGGGCTGGGTGCTTGGTTATTTCATCTTATCCAATATCCATTGGGAGGGTGCTATCGCAAATGGGCCTGTCAGATAAACGCCGCTCACTTTAACGTTAATTTTGCCGAATCACTGTGCTTATCACTGGGTGACAACCTGTTATAATACACTGAAAGCATTATGTAAATAATATATATATAATATATAATCAATATATCTTATTTCTAAGACAACAACAAACTCTGTACCGCATCGGTTGTCATTCTCTGGTTGTAAATAGTAGCGCTCACGGGTTTTTTCTTCACCTCCCTGCGCGCGCATCCTGAATGTTTACAAACATGGTAATTGGTCTATAGGTGAATTGGGTAAGCTAAATTGTCCGTAGTGTATTTGTGTGAATCAGAGTATATGGGTGTTTCCCGGTGATGGGTTGCAGCTGGAAGGGCATCCACTGTGTAAAAAGCTGGATAAGTTGGCAGTTCATTCCGCTGTGGCGACCCCAGAATAATAAAGAGACTAAGCCAAAAATAAAACAAATGAATGATTGAATTCACTACACCTATTCAAGCATTCTGTTTTGAAGAGGAAGGTCAAATAAGGACAGAACATACCCTATTACTCTAATTATGATTATGAATATTACTTGTGAATATTACTATTACTATGAATATTATTTTGATGTAAAATCTTGATAATATTATAAGTGGACCTCAGTGAACACTACAAATAAAAAAGCAGTGCCTTTAAAAATATGTAGAGCTATTCCAGAATGTCAGCTAACATGGAGAAATTGTGTCCATCACAGAAGTTACTACAGTCATGATGCAAGCCTCTGGCAGGGCAATGTAGAGGTTTGCTCTGGGCAATTCTAAAATAAAACTGGCAGAGTGGTGGTGCAAGAGTGATCTCTAATCCTTCGTTTTATAAGGAAAACAGAAATGGAGGTGTCAAAAAGAAGGATCCTGCCTAGAATGCTAAAAGGCTGGAAACTGGCGACGGCAATGGGAGATGGAGGACTGTATAATGTCACATCTGCTGTTTCCTGTCTGTCAAATCTTGAAAATCTATTCAGTCTGCATTTGTTTACGTGGGACTGTGTGTGTTTGTTTTCTTTCTTCAGTTTTTTTTTTAGCTTCCTGGGAAATATGCTATTTAAGTGCATTGTGATAAGAATATAAATTATGAAGAAGGCTTTTTATGGGTTTGGTTTGCAGGTTGATTTGATAATTCTTGGTCTCTTCTTCAGCTGTGGTCCTTCAATAATGACAATTTGTTTTAATTTACTTTAAATTAAAGCTAAAAGTCTGGGCAGTGGTAATAGTCATATGTAATATACACAAACTGCACAGTAACCATTATTGAATTATCGTCAACATGAGCCTCCAGCATCCTTTCAATAACAACAAACAGCTAAAGAATATTCACAATAATGAGCGGGAGGATAAAGGGAACCAGTGTTGATCCAGACTTCATTTCAATAAAAATATAGCTTGGTTATAGATGGTTAGCCTTGAGTCAGGCTTTATTAGACAGAAGAATAATCATTGTTGGTTTACGGGAGCTTTCCTACATAATTAGTTTATTAATATAATCAGCCTGCAGCCTTTCAGGCAGCTTCATGCAGCTTAGATTAGGATTGTTGGAGGGGGAGAAAAAGAAGAAAGGAAGAAAAACTTAATTATATTCATTAATAATCCTCACATATATTTTGAATGAGAAAGCAAACCAAATTAAATGAATAGGCCAGACATAAGCAAACCTAAATACTGAGAAGGATGCTCTGGGATATTTTGTTAGAAGAAAGCACGAAAAACCTCCTTGTTCTGTTAGGTTTTCCTTATTTTTCTTATTGTTTTCCTTTATATTGGGGCTGTCGATTTATTGTGCTATTTTAATTAGTTACAAAAAAATTATGCATCTGGAAGTTAACACATTCACCCCACAGATCTGCTTTATATTTCATAAAGATATAATTGGTTATGAACAGGACAAACAAAATCTCACTGCATGATAAAGAATACATTTAGTTCAGCAATTCATTAACACACACTAACAAAGATAACACTTTATAATAACTACACACTATGAATCATTTATTCAGCATTAGTATCTAGTGAATTCATTATTTGTTAAGCATTAACTCTACAGTAATAAACGTTAGTAAGCAGTTTAGAACTACAGCTACAAACGCTCTGTTCTTGACTTATAACCACATTTATAATGTGCTTAATAATTGTACTTTTATAATTTGTGACTGGTTGATTTTTCATTACCAAATTAAGTATCACGATATTTACAAACCATTTGTATCTAAGAGTAGTTGGAGGTTTTTAAGATCAGTCAGAATGAGTTAGTAAATGATTAGTAAATTATTGAAATTAACATTTATATATCTTATTATTCAGGCATTAGTATTGGTTACTATGTATGTTATTAAATGCTTTATTAACTCAACTTCATGCAATTTTGTCAAAAGTGAGGACTATTTATGCTTTATAAATCCTTTATAAATGACAATTAAAGGCTCAGTTTCACATCAATAATAATCTTTGCAATCTTTTCTAAAAAGAAACATTTCTATAAAGTTTAAACATTGCTGAATAACAGGAGTGTCAAAATATGACATCAAATTGGATAAAACAACAACAATATAATAATTTAACAATATAATAGGATGGAAAGTTTAAACTGTACAGTAATTTTATTTTAGTTAAGGTTGCAAAGATTTATTTTTTTATATGATACAGTTTCATTTGTGTATCTTCAAATAAATAGAAATGAATAAAATCGTTTATTTTCTTTTTTCTTGTTTAGAATTGAACTGAGCCTTTAATTGTCATTTATAAGGGATTTATAAAGCATAAATAGTCCTCACTTTAGATTAGGTCTCAAAACTGGATAAAGTTGAGTTAATAAAGCATTTATTAACATACAAATATTTTATTAATCATTTACTAACTTATTCTGAATGATCTTAAAAACCACCAACTATATACCAAATAAATAATTTAGTAATGAAAAATAAATCATTAACAAAGTATGAAAGGACAATTATTAAGCACATTATAAATGTGGTTGTAAGTCAAGAATACAGCATTCATTGCTTCAGTTATAAACTGCTTACTAACGTTTGTTAATGTAGAATTAATGCTTAACAGATAATGAATTTACTATTTGCTAATGCTTAATAAATGATTCATAGTGTGTAGTTATTTTAAAATGTTACCAAGATGGACACACATATACACAGACACAATGAATGATCAGGTCCCTGTTGGGACCACATTGCCAAATTTACACTGTCTTGTTTTTTTGTGAGTATGTTGTTGTATTTTGCACTGTCTGTATTTTACACTGTCGCTGTATTTGCTGGAGCCAGCACCTAAGCTTTTCACTCATAATAGCACACGTGCTGCTGATGATGTGACAATAAAAGTGATTAGATTTGATTTGGTGTGCCACTCTTTAAAGGCCCCAGTATTCTTTAAATTAAGTTATTTTTCATTCCTCCTTTAAACACCAAAACACATTTTTTGAGCTGTTGAGAGTCATATATGTGTCCCACGCTGCTATAAACACTGTTAGGACACATTTATTTCACAAAAAAAAATTGGTTGATTTTGCATTATTTCAAGCAAATGCGTTCTTACGGTTTGAAACAAATTTTTGAAGCTGCGTCACAGCGATTAGATCCTTGTGTGTATTCCAATGAGGAGAGTGGATGTCTGTACAGGCCAGTACATTGTGACGTCTTTGAGTATGCAGCATTAATTCATGAGAAAGACTTGGTTCAAACCAATCAGAACGCTCTATTGTGAATGAGGTGCAACTTTATTAATGATAGCTAACTTTTTTAATGATTATGAATTAACTTTATTCATGATAGCTTCGAAGACTGTTTTTACCTGTTACAGTGTTCAGACGGCAGAGAGACGCCACGTTGTGTTGCCAAAACAAGTGAAAAAACAAAAATTGTTTGGAGAAACAGGTCGTCAGTGTTTTGTTTAGAAATGTGCTTCAACAAAGGTTTTGTCTTTCCAGCTATGAGAGTGCAGCTGGACTCACGTGTGGACTACAGTGCACACAACAGAAATATGTTTGTAAGGAACATTTTTTACCCGAGAGCTTTTTGCATCTGGAAATGGTGAAATCCGGATTTGCCGCTCGTCTCCTTTTTAAAAAAGACGCGGTTCCAGTTTGTGTTGATCGTCCTGTCTGTACAGATTTGGTAAGTAAGCGATCAGTGGTCTTTGTTTGTTTATTCAGATGGCAAAGTTAGTTCGTATCATTAGCATTACTCTTTCAGTGTTTAAATACATACCTTAATAAAAATGATTTGAACTGTTACTAAGTTTACAGTATGGTAATATCACTACAATATTATAGACTAAAAAATTTGCTGTTAAATGCTGCTCTCCGAGTGTAAACATGTACACACCTTAATCAAACTATTACCGTCATGTAGGATTTTTGCTGCATTTTGTAACAGGATAGTCTATACACACAGGACTTTTGAGTGCATCTAAGTTACCGAGAATTATTATTTTTTCTTCCATATGCCATGCGGTATCAAATACTCTAATAAAACTACACTCTTGCAGCAGTTCCTTGCATTCAATATCTCGTTTGTCACGGGGGGCATGCAGGAAATGTTCCTGAATAAAAATGAAAGTGAGCCAAACTGCAGTTAAAGTCGACAAATTAAGAATTTGGCAAGTAATTTGATTACTGATGTCCATGTAAACACTGTCTTTCTCCCCTGCGTTTGTGTGTTTGTTGAAAATCAGTGCGTGCCCAAATGGAAACTCTCATTTTTATGCAAAACCTTCCCTCTTTCCCTCCCCCGACACTCCTACCTAAACAGAGCTGGACTCACCCACTTTCCTGACTTTTTCCAAACTAGAGATGTGAAAACACCCTGCTGAGACAGAGGGGTTTCGTGGCCCTTTAAGACAAAAAAAAGTTTGAAAAGGCTGAGTGACGCTGTACAGTTTTCGATCCTTCCAACACTCCATTGTTGTAAATGCATCACACTGCTTCACCACGTGCCACCACACCATGGCAAGCCACCTTGCTTTCTATTTTGCCACAGACAGACACTGAATGGAACAATGTTTAACTTTATCAGACATGGCGAGATGCGGTTGTGTGACTTTGAGTCTTTAAAATCTCTTATCTTATTGTTGTAGATACAAAGGTACCAGCTCTTCTGCTGAACTTTCCAGTTTATTTAAATTGCTAACTTGGTTTTGTTGGCCCAGATTTTGATCAAAACTACATAATTTCAGTTTTAATGTTAAATATACCACTTTCTCAAGCTACTATTTACGTTTGATGATTGTAATATTTGATATTTTTATGTTTTTATTTAAAAATGTATATAATAAGCAATTGTTTGGACAAATGTTATTTGTTAAATTTGATTGATTAATTGCCATATGAGGTGATGCAGTGGTGCAGTAGGTAGTGCTGTTGACTCACAGCAAGAAGTTCGCTGGGTCGCAGGTTCGAGCCTCGACTGGGTCAGTTGGCGTTTCTGTGTGGAGTTTGCATGTTCTCCCTGCGTTCGTGTGGGATTCCTCCGGGTGCTCCGGTTTTCCCCACAGTCCAAAGACATGCAGTATAGGTGAATTGGGTAGGCTAATTTGTCTGTAGTGTGTGTGAATTTTTCCCAGAGATGGGTTGCGTAAAACACATGCTGGATAACTTGGCGGTTCATTCCGCTGTGGCGACCCCAGATTAATAAAGGGACTAAGCCGAAAAGAAAATGAATGAATGAATGAATAATTGGCATAAGCTGTAATTAAACATTTAATTGCTTGACAGCTCAAAAATCAATTCCTTGAGGAGAAAAATCTATGGTACAGCAGTTGGTTAAGAATAGCTCACCCAAAAATGACCATCATTTACTCACCCTTGACCTCTTTCAAGCGAGTATTTTTTGTTGTTGTTGTTGAATGTTGGAAAAACAAATACTATACTAGTCCATAGTTAGAGATTTCCAACATTCTTCAGATTATCTTCTTTTGTGTTCAACAGAAAAAACTGGTTTGGAACAAGTAATGGGTGAATTAATGATGAGAGTATTGTCATTTTTGAGTGAACTATCCATTTAAGTCTTTCACATGTAAACTCTTGCAGTAGCTGTGCTCTACTAAAAACCTTAAAGGCATCGGGCTGAAGTGGAGAGAATGAAGACATGGGTATTTAGGAAGTTTTATTCTTCCACAGTCATTTTATTCTTTCCTCTTCTTCTTAGGAAGTCAGTGAAGGTATGCATTGCCTTTTATGTTGCCCTTCAACTAAAAAAATGACTTCCAAACTCTGCACATGTCACTGTATTAGTATTGCAACAGGCAGCTTCATTAGATCCTTAAACAACCATTTGAGTCATCAAAATAATAGTCTATAGTTCAAAACGAATGTGTGTTTATTTCTTTATTTATTTTTTTAATCTTTCATAGGTTTCTACTAAATATTTCAACAAGACACGTCATTTATGTTATATTATACAATAGGCCAAGCCTTTGAACTACTTATCTGATATCAGGAACTGTCTATCTTTATTTCTATTTTCTTTCTTTCTTTCTTTCTTTCTTTCTTTCTTTCTTTCTTTCTTT
>CAIGQZ010001336.1:32118047-32152091 GCA_903798205.1 Danio tinwini
TCTTTCTTTCTTTCTTTCTTTCTTTCTTTCTTTCTTTCTTTCTTTCTCAATTAATTAATTATTTGTTTGTCCAGTCCGCCAGTAAACTATAAATTCTATACCTGGCTTCCTGGTTATGCATAATAATGCAGTGGTGAAAAATCTAGGTGTATGTAATGAAGTTTGATGGAATCTTAGGGTGTACTCACACTAAGTAAGGTGTCACTGGGTGTCTTGAACTGCACCCAGATGAACTTTTCCCCCCTACCCTCTTCTCTCTCTCCTCACACTGCAATTGTACCTTCGATGATGTGACACTTCAGTTTTGAAGAGAATTGCTCTCGCTCAGTAGAATGGCGATTGCTTTAGTTATATTGTTTTGCATTATTTTAAGTAATTTGGCCTGCAGTGACACACTGTCAAATTTTTTGCTAAACAATTCCACCACATTTGACATTTGCTCGAAAATTTTTATGAAAGTCATCATGCTGCACATATTAGGAAGTTTGCTGAAGGTGGAAGCTGACGTGCAGTGAGGGGGTTACATATTTAATAAACAAAGACAGTTCGCACTCATTAAAAAGTAAGAATGATTAATAAATCTATATGAAACAGTCCCCTAAAAGTGACGTTCTGTCTTCACTTTCACACTCAGGTGTGCTTTACACTTACATTACAAGCGTACCCTGCCCAAGCCCAACCAAACCTTGCTATGGCACACCTCTTCCAACCAGACCAGGGCTGGCCAACTGAACCACACCCGGGCATGATTCAGAGCACTCACACTTGTCAAACGTAGCGGGAAATGTGCACAGGCACGGTTCGGATAGCCTAGTGTAAGTGCCTTAAGATCTTAGTGAACTGCCGGTCACATAAACAGACACATTCTCCCCACTCCATGGGACTTGAGACCAGTGTGGGGCACAGGTGATGCTCGTCAGTGCCTTCCCAGCAGGCACACAACATCATAAGACGTTAATATTAGGTTCAATTTAGGTCATGATGTCAGGTGTCCAAGGACAACAATATTTTTGATGTGACGTCAAATGACGTTGATAGTTGGTTGATTTAAGATTGAGTTGAAAAGTGACCAAAATCCAAAGTTGAGTCAACATCTTAAATCAGCGTCTTATTGATGTCAAATACTAACATTTATTTGTCAGGTATGGCAACCAAAATCCTATATTTGATAGACGTCAATATTGGTAAAGTCCACACAACGTCAAACTGTAATATCATTAGACATTGATATTTGGTTGATTTTGGGTTGGATGTTGGACATTGACATCGACCTGACATTGGGTTCTGATTTCAACCCGATTTTCATTTCCAAACAAACTGCAACATCCCATGATGTTGGGGTACAGTGTCAATCTGATATCATGTTAATGTCCTGTGCCTGCTGGGTTGCTCTGTTAAATGGCTTTCAGCTACACAAAAGTCTAAAACAAAAAAAAAGCAAAACATTTGATGGTTAAATCCTGCTTTTTTTTTCTTCTTTTTTTTGAGAGTTCTAGCAATAAATGTAAACTTCTACTCAGTTTTTTTTAAACCTGAATAGGTTGGCACCAACAGATTGGTTCACATTAGTGAACAGGTAATCCTTTGTTAGGCTCCTAAGATAATCCGTCCGACTATTTTTTGTAGTTCCTATCTAGATTAAAACTTATAAGGGATTGCGCTTTCTCAGTTGCTGCCCCTAAACTTTAAAATGCATTGCCTAATTATATAAGAACTGTACAGTTCAAACACCTTTTAATTCTATGCCTTTTAATTCCACAGACAATTTATTTTAGACTTGTCTTTTTGTTCTATGTTATGTGTCATGTCTTTGCCCATTGTGTCCTTATTTGTACAGTACAGCACTTTAAACATCCTCAGCTGTGTAAAAATGTGCTTTACACATTATAAATACAGAAATTAAGCCATAAAAGTCATCACTACTATGTATGCAGGCATCCAGATAACAAATGAAAAGAGAAATAAGCAGATTTTACAAGGAAATCAGCTGCAAAAGCATGTAGACCGTCTGCTCACATGTAATTTGGGCTTAGGAAGCAGCAGCTTCATTCTATCACAGACAAAAGCAAAAAAGCACCAGAATGAGAAACAAGGCACGTCCGGCAGATCACAGGAGTCAGTGGTATCAAAGAGGGGAAAATCTGAACCGCTTAAGTCTGTGATGGTCAGGGCAGATAAAAGTCACTTTCATCAGGTCCAATTAAAAAAGGGAGAGGGCTACTGTTCTGGGACCCTCTTAACTTAATGGAGTATTTTCATACTCCTAATGTTAGTGTGTGTTCAAAGGCTTGGCCTCACGTCACCAACTCAGCTTTTAGAGACAATCTATAGAGGCAGCAGGAAAAACAAACCAATCTACAAGCAAAAGGTCAAGCCTGCGCAGATATTTAAAGCAGCAGTGCTGTGAATGTCCTTGTATTTTTCATTTTTGTAAGATTTTTTTAAATACAAATTCCGAAAGAATGTAGTTACAACTGAGCTGATTATATAGGCAATAATCACAATGATGATGATGATGATCAAATAAAAAAGTACAAATTAGCAAATCATAAAATAAGTTATTGATACAGAATATGCATCAATATATACTGTAGATAACTTGGATCTTAAACGCTTAGCAAAGCAAAATTTAAACAATTAAACCTAAATATACATGTACAGTTGTTTTGAAAAGCAAAATTACAAAGATTTTAAAACTACATATGCATCACAAACTAAATGAAAAATACAAAAATAATTAATCATGCTTTTTTCTCTTAGCTAATTAGGCAAAACAATAATACATAATAGCTATGCATTATGACTTATATCTTAATGAACCTGTTTTTCTTAGTCATATCCCACCTTGGGCACAAAGTGAGCCATGCAGGACTACCATGAGGGCCTTGTTTTTAAGCGATGATTTTAGCAGACTTGTCAGAGTTTATTATGCTCAGCACACAAAGGTTTATTGGCCATGGATCTGCTATTATCCGCTGTGCGAGTGGAAGGTGGCAGTGCGGGTGAACAGATATGTGTGGCAGCTCGCAGGCAGATAGAGAAGCTGTACTTCCACACGGTGGGATGAGCCTGAGGCGTTTCTCTGTTCCCTGGAGAAATCCTCCTCCAACCTCACTCTCGCTCAGCCTGCCTGATCCAAGCTTGACAAGATGAGGCCAAAGCACACTCACATACCCCTGTGCTTAGATTGCACTGGCTCGCATCAGTGTCTCACCATTAAGTCATGTTTCTTAGTAAGGTTTGAGCTAAAAATCTTATTTTTAACATCCCCAAATTCAACTTTCATTTGTACTACTATTTATTTTGTGTTTATTACATGTGCTAACACTCTATGATGGGATTTTAAGACCATTTATAATGTTAAAAAAAGGGGGATCCACACAAGAGACCTTTTAGACTTCACCCACCTTACACGAACAGCTGCCTTTTGCACATTTGCACTTGACCAAGGCAAAGCTGTCAGGGAAGGTCCTCAAGGGAGCTTTACTGCATTAATGAAGTGGGTGCTGGAGAAATATTGGATCTTGTTTCAGCATCTTCCCCACTTAAAAGGCCATCACTGCTTCATTCCAGATACCAGCATGCCACCACCCAGCTGTGTAAAGCAACAGCAAGAGCCCACCATAGACCGACAGCCAGAATCTGCCACAGTGGATGAGCCAGCACCATCAGGAGCAACTGAGCCTGCCACTGCCCCATAACTAGAGCCTCAAATTATACATGACAAGTTCGCGAGCTGGCAACACTGTGCATTGATGTGGGAGTACTAATGGAACTTGTGGGCATGGAGAGAAAGCCCTATTGATATCCCAGCAGCTGATGGTGAGCTGATTTCCCAGGACTATATGAAAATGAATTTACCCCATACAGGTACTTCATGTCTCCGCTGGCCCCTATCGCTTCATATGTCAGTTTGTCAGCCTGTTCCAAGACTTATTCACCAATTAGATACAAGACTTAAGATTCCCCACCCAGTCTCCCTCTTCCATTTCCTCTGATCACTCCAACTTCCATCCCATCTCAACTGGTCTGTAATATGCACGTGAGGGAAATATTTAGGATGTAAAAGTAACTCAAAATGAAAACAAAATAAAGATTGAAACTATAAGTTTGGGGACAGAATGTTTGGATCGTTTGAATCTAATTAAAGTGTTACAATGACTTATCCAATCAGATGGCCTACAAGACATCATTATTGCCACCAACCACCCTCTTCCACCTCCTCTCATCACTCCAACATCTGTCCTATCCCAACTGGTCTTTGTCTGTCCCTCTGATCAACTTCAGCTAGATCAGTAGCCAGAGTTAAAGTCACCAGTGTTTTTGGGAAGTCAGAAATGTTCCAGATTTCTCCAGATTTCAAGCCTCAAATTTCCCCTTGATCCTATCACTCAATGGCTTGACCTTGGCTCATCTTCATTGTGGCTAACTATCCCACCAGCTCTGCCAGGCTCCATAGATCCTTCAGCTCTGCTTTGTTCAGTCATCCATCTGCCTTCTCCTTTAGACTCTACTACTCTGGCTGCTCCTTGTCACTCCACCCTTTAAGCTCCTCCTCCTCTACAGCTTCACCTTTGTCTTTGGTCACTCTGGGCTAACTGCAGTCTTCTGTATCTCCACCTCAGCCTTTCAGACCCTCTGTGTCACCCTGAATTTTTCACTGCTGTATGTTTCTTTCTGTACGACTCATTCTTTAATCTCTATGCTTTAATCTCTTCTGAGGGTCCCTCAGAAGGAATTAGGACATAAGAATGAGCCCTTATTAATTGAACACAGCGTATGACACCTTAAAGGTGCAGTAGGTGATCTAACAGAATGCTAACCTGTTAGCATGGTTAGAAGCAGGGCCGTGCACAGACATTTTAAGGGGCAGTGGCCCAAACCAAAAAAAAAGGGCACTAAGTGGGTGGGTTCTTGCAAATACAAATTTTCCAGTTGTCATAAAAATACAATTAATTAGAAGACTTAAAAGTGTGACAGCTAAATGTTTTATATGATAATTTACCTGCTGGCTTGCTGGAGCTTTGAATTCATGTTTTCAGTGTTAAACTACCTTTAGCAGCCTCCCTTCATTCTTTCTCTCTCTGTCTCTGTCTTCTTTTTTGTGAAGCCATTGCTTTTTTGAGAATTTTTTTTTGTCTACAAAGTGTGCCAACAGAAAATTGGACGCAATGGAGGGGGGGATCATTTATACTTCTGCGTCAAGCGCAATCATATGCTACGGCGCAGCCTACGCGTGGACACATAGCCCTCGCCGTGGCCGTCGGCGACGTTGATGCACACCTCTCAAAAAATGTAACTTGTAGCACAAGCTCTGTGATTGGTCGGCTTGGTAACGCTGACGAGTGTGGGCAGAGGTGAGAGCCGCGCAAGCGTGATGCAGCGAGTGTTTACAAGTGTGGAATTCTGTGAAGGAGCTCCGGATGGAGACTGTGGTTTTGTGTTTGTTGCACATCCACCGGATCCCACCTCAAAATGAGCGAGTTTGAGCCACTTGTACATTAAGGAAGCGTTCAGAAAAAAACAAAACACCAGCAAAGAAACTTGACACAGAGGAACATAAACACCTACTATAAACTCCTACCCCCCTGTGCATGGCCCTGGTTAGCATAAATCTCTGAAACACAGTCCCTCCCCTGCCGTCCAAAGCCACGCCTCCTGAAAACATGAGCGTGCACACCCTAAAGATGACAGCAGTACCCTCTCTCATGTGTTGAGCTAAAGCTAAAGCTTGGACAGTGGCATGCAGGAATTACACTTATTACAAAGCCATACTTACATGCTATTTCTGACAGAATATTCAGGGTAGCATGGTAAACATTATTGGGAGCGCGTCACAGTTCGTCATTGTTCAAAAATGAACCAATGTAAATATATATAACCAATTTCACTTCAGTAAATCAGGCTAGGTGGAACGGCGCTATTTATGATATTTTGTTGTTAAACTAAATAAAATCGACAATATCGATGCTGTAAAATGTACCTTATGAAACCGAAAATAGTCACATCAATATATCGGCAGAAGATTTCAGTGGCTGAACAACACTTCAGTGCAGATATAAACCATTTGTAACAACAACATCTACATCAGCTTTGCGTGACTAAAATAGTTTCAAAACACAACATTACCTGTCTAAAATAAATCCTTCAGCCATGGTGTCATCCTTCCTCCAGCGTGCAAAAGTAACTCCAATATTGATTCGGGATTTTAAAAAGTTTTTATTCAGCATGTTTTTACATGTTTTTACTATTTAAAAATACATTTACTTTAATTAGTACTATTGGAATGTGAAGAGACTTTCAAGCAGCACAACAAAATGTTTTTCTGAAGACAATCACCTACTGCACCTTTAATTTCCCTCTTAAATTGATCATGGTCCGAAGTATCTATCAGTTGTATTCTTCAAATACCTTAATTCCAAAGTGGCACTTCAAAATGGCCAGATTTAAGCACTTCAGTTTGGAATAACACTTTGATATAGAAGTCATGTTTGTTTTCATTCTGAAGTGCCCTTGGGAGGGCAACATATACCCGTTTTGAATGCACCACCCAACTCTATCTCTCAATTGGGCTCCACCTCCATCTGTTAATCAGACCCCTGGTGAGTTCAGCTCTTCTCCACCATGGGTTGACACTGCCTAAACTTCACCATGGGCTTTTATCCCACCTGGGCTCTGGGTTATTGGGTATCTGGCTCCTCCCTCCATTGTTACCAACTTACAGTAGTCATCTGGTCTGCTTTTTGTTTCCTATCCTTCTCCTGGCCTCTGTCAACCTCCAGAGCTGCTGTGTTTTAAGTGTCTCACCATAATAAACTCCAAACCTCTGAGTTTAGTAATCAGTGTATATTTATTTCCTACAGTTTTCTGTTCATTGTCCAGTATTGTTTGTAATATTGCTAATACTGATGTTTTACTTCAGCTCGTTGCTAAGTCAGTGTTTATTTTGTTTGAATGTGCTGTATGTAAGTTTTTGACTCTATTAAGGGTAAAAATACCATAATATATTTGCAGATATTTAAAAAACATGCCAAGTGAACATGTTTAACTGAAGAACAATGCTGAAGTCAGATATTCTGCTTTGAGAATGTGTTTTTCGTGCCAGAATGCTGTCTTTGTTATATTTCCAATTATATTTCAGCAGCCTGGGTTGCTTTGGTGGAAAACCGCATATTTCATTCTTTCATTCAGAAAGGTTCTAAAAGCATGCATCTGTTACTAAAATGTGACCAGACTTTGAAATGAGACGCAGATTCAGTTCCACATGAGGTGGTTATTATTTAGCAAATAATATAAATATTACAAGCGTAAACATTAGATGGGTTAAATTGTAGGTTAAATTGTAACCGTATGTAACAACATGCTTTGTGACGAGATACACAGTAATAAGCAATCTGGCTCTTTGCACCAGACAAAATTTAAATACAGCCCTTCAGAAGCACAGAAAATGCACTCACTCACTCACTCACTCACGGTAGGGTTTATAATCTATTTAATACATATTAACCCTCTTTAACATTATTAAATGTACATGCTAAATCACTCATATGTGTATAGTTCCAATGTTCAATTTTGCCGTATTTTATTTTCAAGATCTGAGATGAACTATCTGCTGCTGCTTTCAGTAGTATGGCAATAAATGTCATGTAAAATGGCATTCAAACTTACATTGTTAGCACTGAGGTGTACCTGAGGTGATCATTGTCATAGTTTTCTGACAATTCTAATATATCAATTTGAGGTGTTGGTTAGGACAAAAACTCCTTTTAATTTGGAAAATATTCTTTCTTTAAGATGTCTTTGATTTTATTTAGAACTTTTAGAAAGTTTATTTTAGGTTTAAATCACTTGCTCCTGTCCTCAATCTGGCAACCTGCGCTTGCGTTTGTTTTGATCCAGGAGTGCAATACCTAGTTCAACCACTGGGTGTCAAACTTACACACTGCACCTTTAAATAGATGTAATAAAATGACTAAAACTCCATAAACATAAAATTTTCTTGCATAATACTACTTTTATGTAAAACATACCTATATTCATCTTCAGACCAATCACATCCATCTGATCAGTCACAGCATAGACTCACAGAAAGAGTGATTCTTTAAATGATTCATTTGAGGCACTTTGAGCAATCAGCTAATGTAAAATGTATATCATTAGAAAATGAATGTGCGTTTGGATGTATAAAAATCTTCTGTAGGAGACCTCAAAAACTAAATTAAGAAACTTTCAATGCCCTTAAAGTGTACTTTAAAATGCCTTGACAGTACAAATGATGACAAGGAATCTTATTGTTAGCTTATACTTTTTAAAATGAGAAATTTAATATAGTTTGAATATATTAATAATGGTTAACTTTAATTATCTCCTCCACTTCTATAGCCATACCTTGCATTGTATGTCTCACCAGTCTTTTGTAAATGCCAATATTACGATACACAAAGGTATTCTAGGAATCCTGAATGCTGTTTGTGTCTTCAGTTCCCTTCTGTTGTTTTTCACAGGTAAGGCTGCCAGAGTCATGCCACATTGACTTTCGTCTCCAATCTCAAGGTCAGAAACTACAAGAAAAGCTGTCTGCGCAGGATCAGACAGGACAGAGGAACTGAAGAACTGACCCCTTGTCTTAATGAATAAGAGATGACAAAAGCATTCATTATTCACTATGTGCAGTGTCGAGACACACTCCGAAACTTGTAACTTTTGATGAAGTTGACACGAGACATCATGGAAATTCACATTTCTGTCTCAGAAACGCAACCCATAAAACTTGTAGACTTACTTATCATCTATACATCAATCACTGAAGGAAGAGCCTTTCATGTGATCTCAAAACACTTTTTTTATGCAGCTTCAAAAGGTTTCAAATGATATAATTTGAATTCTTCTTGTATTTTCAGTAGCTCAGCATTGTGAGGAGCAACAAACAATTTAATGTGAGCGATGACTGGGAATTATGAAAGAAAGAAATGTGGAGAAAAGATCTTAAGTACCTTGCAATCCCCATTTGGAGATTAAATCATCTACTAGTTTAAACATGGGTTCTAAGTACGTTAACTTTGGGTTGGTTTGATTTAAATCAAACTGTGATAGTAATGGAAATTTAAATAATTTGGGTCTGGTGGGAAACTAAATTATATTTATTATTAAACTGAGGAAATACTTTTAAAAAAGACTTGAAAAACTGTATAAAGTAGTAAGTAAAAGTTGTAGGTGAAGTATCATGGTTTGAAGTTTGTTTTCTGTAGCAGGACTTTGGCCTTATACAGACACACAGCATTCATTCATTAATTTTCTTTTCGGCTTAGTCTTTTATTAATTCGGGGTCGACACAGCGGAATGAACCGCCAACTTATCCAGCACATGTTTTATGCAGCGAATACCCCTTCCAGCCGCAACCCATCTCTGGGAAACATCCATACACACTCATTCACACACATACACTACAGACAATTTAACCTACCCAATTCACCTGTACCACATGTCTTTGGACTGTGATGGGGAAAACCGGAGCACCCTGAGGAAACGCACGCAAACTCAGGGAGAACATGCATACTCCACACAGAAACGGCAACTGACCCAGCCGGGGCTCGAATCAGCAACCTGCTGTGAAGCGACAACACTACCCACTGCGTCCCCTGACACACAGCATAGTAAATGCAAATGTTTATCAGAAGCTCATTCTGCAACATGTGATTGTGAGAGATAAGTGATGTCCTGTAGTTACAGATGAGCTGAAGTCATTCACCCAAGAGGCTTCAATTGCAACACAATTTTGACTGTTGCAAACTCTTTGAAAATACACTTCACAAAGCTCAGACCCACTTCTCTATGTCTGAAAAACTTTTAGTATCAGCCATGACACTCCCCCTATCAGTTTGTGCACTGCAAATGATAAATATATTTCTGGAAAAATTACAAACTGATTTCAGACCGAAGATCCGCAATAAAGATAAAGGTCTGCAATATGCCCGTGAGGGAAATATTTAGGATGTAAGAGTAACTTTAATAAAAGAGTAAAAATTAAAACAAAATAAAGTTCGCAGCTATAGCCTACAAGTCTAGATGTGGGAGGTTTGGATCATTTGAATCTAATTAAAGTGTTATAAAGTGACTGCTTACATTGACATCAATGATTTACCTTAATCTAAATAGGACAATAATATGATTAAGGTGTTTATATAATGAGTTGCTTTTAGAATGTTACAGTACATAGATGGATTAACGTCATTACATTGCCATGCTATACAATTTTTCCTCTGGAGTTTCATGTCATTTAGGGTGTTTCATTTTTAATTGACTTTAACCACAGTTAAGTAGTTTCACTTTCATTCACCCTTTCGAGACAAACTCTGAGGTTTTTGATGAGAGTATAGCCACTGTCACTTTGGTGCCCATGTAAGGACTGGGAGACTGTTATTTTAATGTAATTTGATATTGCACGGTGAATGGAAAGAAAACTTCCACATTTTCCATTGTGATGAGTCTCCAGCAGTGAATTCACTTGCGTGCACTTGTGACCTTGGAAATGAGGGTGTCTGTGGTCATGTACTGTCCTTATCTGGGTCTCCAGGTCTTCAGGTAGTTCACGAGTTATGTTGTCACATCAAATCTCCATAAACTAAAGATCCACGGGCTGTCCCGGTCCAATAGCAGAAAAGATTAGTTCATCTGTCTTGATATCTCATGTTTTGAGGGATCCATTCAGCAAGTGACCGCACCATTGATTGACAGTTGATGGTGAGTTTGTTTACACAAACATATCCATTTCATACACATAACATATAATGGTATATTGCCCAGCCTTTACATGTTAATAGCAAATGTTACTATAATATACCTGGTTAATCGGACTGTTTTGCTTGTCGGACAAATGGGGGACAGTCACGGAGGCACAGAATATTGGTATTATGACTGGCTGATGTCCTGACATTTTATCCTGCCTGTCAGATTATGCTACCAACACTGTATTTGAATGGTTCTAAGGTTGGGGTTCGAGATTGGGGTAGGTTAGGGAAATGTTACAGCTTCGTATCACACCACTGCACATTAAAATTGAGGCAGGTAGCACAACTTCATTAAAGGTCATCAAAATGTGCTACTTATTTTTTGTAGGAAAATCAGATTGCCTGTGAATCAAACTGCCAGTAAAGAGTCATTTGTAAATTTTCAGGAATACTTTATTTTATGTGCATTCACACTATTAACAAACTCTTAGCTAAATAAACTAAAAGCCAGCTATTAGCTAAATAAACTACTAGTTAGTGGCTTTTTAAAAGTTAGTACACTCTCAGAAATAAAGGTACGCAAGCTGTCACTGGGGTGGTACCTTTTCAAAAGGTACACATTTGTACTTAAAGGGTCCATATTTGGACTTCAAAAGTATATATTAGTACCTAAAAATTTTAAGAGGAACATTTTTGTACTTTAAAGATACTAATATGTACCCTTGAGGTATTAATATGAACCTTTTAGGTAAAAAAAAAATGGACCTTTTGAAAAGGTATGACCCCAGTGACAGCTCACGTACCTTTATTTTTGAGAGTGTAAGGTAGTAGTTGGCTTTAGGTACTGGATAGGATTAGGAATGTAGATTAAGATCATACTACAGTATATGATGTATTATTATAATAATGAGCTGGCAGTAGTAGCTATTAGTGTGAATTGTGACAAACTAAAGTCTTACCAAACTTTCTTCAGGCAAGCTATTGCTTTTCTCTAATTTTGATCCCCATGTTTCTCACTAAACAAAAAGTTTGTTGAAGTGACTTGTGATTGTTATACTATGCTAGTAGAACACTGTATCACAAGCAATTTATACCCACATCCAAAATTCCTTTAATTTCAGAAAAAAAAGAGAAAGGGATACTTTTGACTATTACCATAAACAAAGGCTTATATCAATAAAAAGATATCAACATCAATAACAAATACATAAAATAAGATACAAATTTAAAACCATTTAAGACTTACTTTTGATAACCATCTTTGGGGGATTCACATTTAAAAAAAAATCATTCCTTTAAAGAAAACAGTTGTCTGATAACATTAAAAATAGGGCATTGCAAAAGTATTTGTTTGACAGTTTTGTTGTAATTTCAGAAAAAGATCAAGTGCTCATAAATTGTTCTCTATTTAAAATCCACGACAACTATATATGTAATAACGTCCCTTTTTTTCTATTTTTAGAATTTGTCCCAAAAATGCAGTTAACTGAATCATCCTAACTGAACCAGGATTAAATATACTGTTTTGGGAAAGACTGGATATGTTATGCCATTCTAAAAAAACAAATAATATGTGTTCATTTGACTGTCATTGATCAATCTGCCTCTGTAACATGGCTCTGACCATACAAGGTCTTGACTAATATATTCACTTGTATGCCTTGAGGCTTTAGAGGCAGGAATAAATGACAGCACCCTGATCTTTAAGCTAAATTACTCAAACTGTTGTAAGTATGGTGGATGCTTACACCATGTGCTCAATATTGACGGATGTCAGGGAGATTATTGATCTGATAGATCCTGAAAAACAACAACACCGTCAACAAAAAACTAAATAGCACAAGCCAAGTAAAATTACAAATGAGATCTGTTTAAAATGTTTTCTTTCTTCCTCCTCCTCTTCTTCCCATTTTATATATTTTTTGTATCTTTTTATACCTTTTTAGAGGTAAAAAACATCTTTTACTTACCCAGAGAATCCTCAACTGAACAGTATACATAGTGTTGCCAGATTGGAAAAACCTAAGTATCGTACCAGAACCTCAAAATGATCATATTTGGAGGACAATTATCATACAGTATACAGATATTATCTAGACAAATAGCGTTTTGACACAACGTGCAAATTACTACAATACATAAAAAATAAATTTATTAAAATAGGCGTACCTTAGTGGGAAGGTTCACAGTCCACCTCCAAGTCGCTGTCATTAGACACCTGCATGTTGCCAGATGTTGAGGGATTAATTTTGCAGTACAAATTGGTCCGCAACATAATGCTGGTTTGCTTAAAAGCAGTGCACCCTCCCCAATTTTTAACACACTCTGAGGTGTGCACGAGCCTATTCACAGTATCTGTAATGAGCTGATTTTCATGGCTGTGTTTTAATGAGATTAACTTTGGAAAAAACACATTCACATAACACATTTGAATGGGGAAAAACGAGAACATCAAGGGCAATTTCCTTTTCAGCACAATTTTTTTAATACTTTATTGCTTAATTGATCGACCTCAACATGAAAACTACTGACCTAAGCACGGCTGTGGCAGCAGGAATGTTAACTCGTGAGAGAGAGCCATTCTCCACATTGATTGACTGAGAAAATGTGACGTAAGATGGCATAGAAAACGTGCCCAACTCCACGTTCTCCTCACAGACAGTAGACAAAGGATGCAGCTAGATTAATAAGTATAGAAGCCCTAAGATTACAATGAATTTCTGTTTAAATGCCATAAAACTCTGAAATTATCGTACATTATAGAACTTTTTTCATTGTTGATCGTACATCATACAGAGGTCAAAATTATCGTACAAATACGATAATTATTGTACGTCTGGCAACGCTGTACAAATACGATAATTATTGTACGTCTGGCAACGCTGCTACTACATGTCTACTACACATTAATCACATGTTAAAGAATATATTTAAAAACATGGCTGGTTTAAAACAAATAATATGTTGAAAGTTAAAATTTATAGACATTTTAAGAAAGAATGAATTTACCTCTTGACAGAGTGTTGACAGTTGACTCCAGAAAACCAGCAATGAGCTGCAGGTGCTTTGTCAGTTACAGATTTGAAAAACTAAAAGGCGGGAAATTAAGAACCCTAAACTCACATAAAGATCCATTTCAGCATAAAAAGGGTTTTTCTAGAAGATACTTTTCTAAATAGAAGTATTACTATGTGCAAAGAATCTTATTTTATTGAGTGTACAGTACTGATACTAATTTTAAAGACTATAACCTTTACTAACATGACATTTAGAGTGACAGCAAATGCCACAAATGTATTCAAGTCTTGAAAATAATGGATTCAATTCAAGATAAATATTAATGAAAAAATTTAAATATAATAAATACTCTTTTAGATTCATCAACAGGTGTTATGGTTTACGGATCCGTGTTCTCATTCTGTTTGTTGTGTTTGTCGAGTGCGTGTGTCTGTTTACCTTTTTTTTCTTACAGCATGCTACTTTGTCAGCTGACTTGTTTAGTCACCTTTAATAGAAGCCTGGAGCCTGTCAACATGATGTCAGATTGACGTTGTACCCCAATGTGGAGAGACATTGCATTTTAATTTGCAATGAAAATTGGGTTGACATCAGAACTCAAAGTCAGGTCAACATCAATGTCCAACGTCGGACAGACATTGCATTTTGGTTACTTTTCAACGCAACCTAAAAAACAACAAATCATCAACGTCTAATGATGTTACAGCTTGGTGTTGTGTGGACGTTATCAATATGACGTCTATCAGATGATTTTTGCTGCCATACTTGACGAATAAATGTCAGTATTTGACGTCAATATGACGCTGGTTTGAGATGTCTCCCGGGAGACAGCATGCCAAACAAGAGCTCATAAAACCCTCAAGCCCGGGGCTCCCTACCGTTTGCAAGGCGAGAGGGGAGTTTGAGCTCAGGTAGATCGCGAGAACTCCCCAAGATGCCTCAATTAGCTCGGGACAGCAGCCGCATATTGAAGAACCCCCCAAAAGGCAATAAAGATCATAGCCATAACCGGCTGCTGAATGGAAAGTGTTAGAAAGATGTTACCTGGAGAGGGTTTGCAGGAGAAAAGATGGAACCGGTGCAGAGTGTGAATGGTTTAGGTTAGAGTGATCGCTGCCAAAGAAGTGGTGTACTGGCAGCCGATGTTGCAAATGCTCCCATAGCAGTGTTTAACTGCCGCGACCGGGCAGGAGAGTGAGACAGATGTAATAATTTGAATGCAGGATGTATGAGCTCTGCTAGAAAGACTCTTAAAATGACAGTGATGAAATGTCAGGACAGCAATGGAAGTCAATGATAACAGGTAAATATGCTTCCGCAGAGGTGTTTAAACTGCTGTAACAGTACTGGGCAGTGTGTCAGTAGTGCTATATTAACTAGAAGTGTATGTGAGCTCAGCCAGAACGTCACTGCTGCGGCAGTGGTGCAGAGAGGGGAAATAAAGCTCAGCAGAGCTTCTCTGCTGTTGCAGAAGTACGGTGGAAGTCAATATGGAAAGACAAGTATGCTTCCGCAGAGGCGTTTTAACTGCTGTGGCAGTGCTGGGGAGTGTGTCGGGAATGAATGGCCAAATAGAAGTATGGACCCTATTTTAATGATCTAAGCACAAAGTCCAAAGCGCAGGGCACAAAAGCATTAAGGGCTTGTCAGAATCCACTTTTGCTATTTTAAGGATGGAAAATTCCGCTTTGTTGTCATGAATAAACTGAAAAAGTCGCCCGAGATGAAGAAGGCATGAAAGCAGTGGTTTTTATATTTATGTAGAAAGTAATACTTTTTGTAATATTTTAATTCTTTAATTCTTTTTCATTCATAAAGATATTTGCGTATTGCTCATACAGTACATCCTGTGTGTTTTAAGCAATGTTTAAGCAAGGCGCACAACTAATGCGCTCTGCGCTAGACTTTAGACCCCCTCTTAACACGCCTCCTTTTTTAGACCAGAATGCCTATATGCATTTGCTATTTAAACAGCGTGGTGAAAAACATCAAAACGACACCTGCATCCAGCTGAAACTAGCAAAGAACAATTGTGCACCCCTTGCGCCGGGTGTATGATAGGGCCCTATGTGTGAGCTCAGACAGAGCATCACTGCTGCGGAAGTGGTGCACCGGGAGAATAAGGCTCGGCGGAGCTTCTCTGCTGTTGCAGAGGTGCAGTGGTAGTCAATATTGGAGCATTATGGGTGCTCCTGTAGAAATGTAAAAATATTGTCAGTAGTGATATGTAGAGATGAAAGTGAAAATGGCTCAGCTAGAGCGCCACTGCAGTTGCAGTGGTGTAATGGGTGAGTGTAGCTTTGCAGAGCATCTCTGCTGTTGCAGAGGTGCAGTGCTGGTCGGTATTGGAGAGTTATGAGTGCTCCCACAGGAATGTTAAATACTGTCAGTAGTGATATGTAGAGATGAAAGTGAATAAGGGCTCAGCTAGAGCGCCACTGCAGTTGCAGTGGTGCTATGGGTGAGTGTAGCTCAGGGGAGCACCTCTGCTGGTGGATTATTAATGCATGAATATGTTGTGGACTTATGTTTTACAGATTGGATTAACTGGACCCTTGCAGTAAAATTACTTCAAGCTGTTAAGATGTTATGGATCTGTGGACAGGCGGGATGCTTGAGAGGTGAGTTTTTTTGGTTGAAATCATTCTAGTCATGCGAGTCTTGTCTTTCAAAAGATTTATAAAATGTTTAGTCTTTTTTGGAGAGTAGTTATTTTTGCTAGGCTTCCCCTTTAAGCATGCTATGTACATTACCACAGGTGCACAGCTAGGAGAGTGGTGCAAGTTCGGATTCATTGCAACGACTTGTGTCGCTGGCATCCTGAGAGTTAAGGCGGGGTTCGTGGACGGGGATCTTGTTAGATATCTGGGTTGAAGACACAGCGGATGCGTTGGGTGACGGTGTTTGAAGTGTATGGAAAAGGAGATTATGTTGACAGCATTATGGTTAAATGGTGAAAAAGCTGGTAGGCCGGCTGGTGTCTTGCGGGACCTCAGACTCGATTGTTGTCCTGTCATGGCTGGATGGCGCTAAGCCGCAGCTAAAGTCTCGGGAAGAGCGGTGCTCTGGCTGAAGTTGTAGTTGTTTGTTGGTTGGTTCTCTCCATACTGATAGTACTGATAGTACTCCATACTAGTGCAATGCTGTAGAAGCTTTTTGGAGCTAGAGCGTTTTTGTAGCTGGAAGCATTCTTTAAAACGAAGATAGCTGTGATATGGAAGTTAGGGTATTTCAAGAGTTCCCACTTAGATATGCTTAGCATTTATAGCAGGTTCGGCATGCTGTCCCGGGAGAGAACCCGGTCAATAATCATATCAGGGGATCTGAGATCAGGTAGCTCTCGAGAGCTTCCCCTTAGAAAAGAGAGGAAAAGGAGGAGATGGGGTGGAAGGGGGGATTCTTCCAAAATGAAGATAGAGCAGTAGGGAGAAAACGATTCATTTATAGCAAGCTTGGATCACTCTGATTGGACTATTACTGATTACAGATGAGCAGCCAGTCGTGCTCAATCAGATCATGTGCTCCTCTCGAAATTAGTTTATGAAACTTCACTTCAAGAGTTCCCACTTAGAATGAAACGTTCCTCCTCTTATTCACAGCAGTCAAGCGGGAAGTTTATTATTAATAATAATAATAATAATAATAATAATAATAATATAAATTAAACAAAATAAATAATAATAACAATAATAATAAATATAGCAACTGTTAACATCAACCCTTAAACTAAAAACCCTTGTCACCCCTTAGTAAACTGTGTGAATGGAATGTTTGTTATGGGATTTACTTTAAATAATGATTAAATAACATTACGTTGGAATCTTAACATAATTGGAGAAAAAAAAGCATATCTGTCCCAATTCATTCACAAAGTCTTTGCAACCATTTGTGTACTGTCAAGAAACGGCGGGGCCATCTCAAGTTTCGGGAAGCTCATTGGATGTTGACACTTCTCCTTCAGCTATTGGCTCAATGGAGTGTCAATCAAAAGTGCAAAGGTCGGCGGCCATTCTGTTGACCGATATCTCTCTAGTGTTTATGCCTGGGCCCGGTTTTTCAAAATGTTTAATCCGGATAAAATTGATTCGGATTTAGGAATCCTTTTTCTGCGATCCGTGATCACGTAATCCAACTTACTTTTTGAGCCAGTTTTTCAAAGCAACATCGGATTGGATCAATCTGGTCCGGATAAGAACATTTCAGGATCACTAAATCTGGATAACCAGTGCTCAAACAGGATAGAAAATCACAATGTACAGTAGAACTATAGATATTTAAAGAGCAACAAGTAAAATAGCCAATGTGAGGTCAATATAACTTTATTTTTATTTGAAATGAAAACACACACATAAAAAAACCTAAAAACTAAAAAAAAGTTTCAAATATAGATGTATTGAAAAAAAAAAAAGACTTAATGCCAAAAACTCCACAATAATTTTAGACCTTCTTATCTGATGTGGAGAGACCAGCTCGTCTGAGCGTAGCCTTTAGGAGGCGAATCTCAAGTCCGGCCTTGGTTTGCTGCAGTTTGGTCAGAGTCAGTTGTTCCTCTGCCAGATGAAGTTGTGGTTCTGCACTTTCAGTCTCTTTTTGCAGTTGTTGAAAGTGATTTTAAAAATCAGTGATTGCCGTTCTTTAATTTTTTTTGGTTATCCTGTTATCATTGCATGCATCACTAATAAATATTCTAAAAACAAAAATATTTTTCATTGTGATTAGTATATATATTTTAATTAGTGACAGAATGAAATTTATTGTTTTTGGTCAATTTTGACAGCTGTTTGGGGGATTATTTTATGAGGCCAAACTCTTTCTACTTTGCTGTAGGCCTATACTAACAGGCTGAATACGTTAAAGCCTACCTGACGGATAAACAAACACAATTAAAACTTATGAATAAATAGGATCTCTATTTATCTCCCTTTATCTCTCTTTTTTGTCAGACGGCTCACTGGTTTGACTTTCATTCATTCACAGTCATTCATTTTAAAAAGCACCCCACAGTTTGAAACCCCCCGCTGTAGAGGATTATAGGGGATGGGATATCGTGAAGACACAAATATACTTTAATCTGCATTGTAAGGGAAAATAAATTTTTAGCAGATGCCTGTGTCCAAAGCGACTTACAAATGAAGAGGCATTCAGCAATTCAACATGAAGAGACAATACAAACAAGAAGTGTTCATGGAATAGAAAAAGGTTTTCAGTTGTTGCTTTTTTAGGATACTAGTGAACCAGCAGTCCATGTGGGAATGGGAAAATCATTCCACCAGTAAGGAACATTGAATGAAAAGGTTCTGGAAAGTGACTTAGAGCTTCTTTGTGATAGTACCATGAGGTGGCGCTCAATTACCAAACTGAGGATCCTGGAAGGGGTGTAAACTTTCAGAAGCAGAAGGTATGAGGCTGAAGAGTGCTGATTAAGTGGCTGTTCTGTAAGCAAGCATCAAAGATTTGAACTAGATATTAGCCTTAACTGGTAACCAGTGCAGGGAGACAAGGAGAGGTGTAAGATGGGAAAACCAAACAAGTTACAGCATTTTGGATCATTTACATCATAGAGGTTTAATGGTGCAAGATTGGAGTCAAGCTAGAAAAGCATTATAGTAGTCCAGTCTAGAAATTATTTGGACTAGAAGATGTACAGCATGATTGGTTAGTTTAGACCATAGGTTTCAAATTCAATTCCTAGAGGGCTGCAACTCTGCACAGTTTTGCTCCAACCCTATCAAACACAACTGATCCAAATAATCGTGTGTTCAAAAGAGTCATGAACACCTTCATTAGTTGAATAAGCTGTGACTTTGAGACCTATGGTTTAGACCAAATCTTGTGCTGTGTTCCTGTCATTTTAAAGACTACTATAGCAACCTACAATGTGCTAGTCACCAGCCATTTGTTAATAAAGGAAGGATCAGTACCCAAGACTAGATGTACATGGGACTTTGCCATTACCCAGTTATTTGTACAGCTGCTTTCTCCTCTGAATCACAACCTGTAAGTCTGATTAAATGGTTGCCTTCTTGTTCACTGTTAACAGTTTGTCTCTGTTTAACTGGCTAAAATGGCTTTCACACAGAACACGGAAAGCTCTGTGCTATATAAAACTCATTGATTTCAATGGGTTAAGCAAGTCACCATGGTCAAAATTAAATAATTTAGTTAAGGGTTTTGCTGCTTCTTTGATGATGAATAGAGCAATATATTGGTGTATAAACTTCAGTGCTTTATCAATACATTGGGTTCACATATACTGTATACTGTCCCTGGCTGCATGTTTCAAAACTTAGAAGCCATGATGGGTATTTTGTTTTCTGACTTGTGCTGCAATCACAACAGACTGGGTCATCAGACATTCACAGCAGATTACCCAGCAAGACATTTTGTCTTTAATAGACGTCTATTAGATATCTAAATGTAGACAGCTTGGCTAGAACAAGGCTAAACCTTAATCTGTCAAATAGACAGATTAGATAGACTTTATATGTGTAGTCATTCATTTATGTTTATTTCATGACTATTGTTGTATAAGAAAAGGAAAGTGTTTTTGGACCTTTCATGCATATGAGCCTGTTGTTAGGGACTCTCAAACCAAAATATGACCTTTTATAATCCATAATGGGTTCACTTTAAGTCAGTAAACTTTTGAGGACTTCCACAGCTAAACAAAAACACAATTGATTGGATTGTTTTCATAGTGTGAACACTCATGTGGATGGAATACCTTGAAAAAGGCACACAGTTTTCAAATTGTAAATTACATCCCCATTTGTTGGCAACAGGGAGAATACCTTGGCTTTTCAGGGTGGAATTGATTTTATTAAAATGAAATATTCAAATTTTTTGGCATGAATCAGTGGTTATTGTAAACAAACATCAAAAATCCATTTGATGTAAGAATTGACTAAAGAAAAAGCAATCAAGGCCACAGTGTCTCCTTCAGGTCACACAGGTACTTAAAGGTCATATTTCATATATTGTCAACATAGAAATGTCAACATCCTGTCAGCCAGATCTTGTTCAGAGCTTTATGATATTAGCATGTCCCCTTATTTAAAAGCAACCTTCGGTTTTTTGTATAGCATGTCTTTTATCTGCTTCTCAGTCACTCAGAAGTCTCAGACTTGAAAGAGAATGTGACACTGTTTCAATTTCACATTTGATCTCTGAGCTCAAGTATAAGCTTATCTTATCTTCATACCAAACACTCGAATCCATTACCTCACCATGCTATGTAAGCTAAAAACGATCAGAGACCTGATCTTGAGGAGGCTGTTAAAGCAATATTTTCTGCTTTTATGCATTCAGCTTGAAAATCATGTAAAAAAGTGTCCATGTTATATTAAAAGACATAGTTGTTATACAAAAAAATGAGAACATTGCACTGCTACCTGTTATTTACCTTTAAGAAATTGACATAATTTTTAAAAAATTATTTCAGAATCATTTTGAGTCATAATTAATTATTTTTGTTAGGGCTCTTTTTTAATGATAGGCGCAAAGTCTAAAGAGCATGGCGCAAAAGTATTGAGGACATGTTTGAGTCCACTTTTGCTATTTTAAGGACAGAAAAATACGGTTTGGGCCAGAGTGCAGGGTTGTGTTTATTTTCTAAATGAGTTATGGGTGTGTTTTGAACATAACGTGCATTAAACCAATCAGAGTCTCATCTCCCATTCCCTTTAAGAGGCAGTTGTGTTGCGCCACGGTGCATTTGCTATTTACATGACGGTATGAGTTTGTAAGTGGAAAAAATTTACTAGCAAGAAAACAGTTTAACAGACCATCTGCGCGAGGGTAAAAAATGAGCCTCCTCCATTTAGTCTCTTTTCTTTATCTTTATTTTACTCTTTACTTTACTCCTTTACTTTCATGGAGTAAGGAAACAGTGTTGCACGCACTCTGCTGAAGACAACACATTTAATTTTGGTTGTCAAGCGCAAAGATTTGTTTCAAAACTATTTCTAAATTCAGTTCTAATTTCCAGCAAATAAATAAATTAACAATAATAACAAAATGTGGTCAAAAAACTGAGTTATATCCAAACACATGTCCTATTCTTATGCCCCATATGGTGATGCGTACGTCTCTAAAACCCGACAGGTGGACAAATCTAAACTTGCTTTTATTAAAACAAATATAAATATGCACATAATAAATAATACTGCTAATAATAACATTATACAAATGCAAATTGTCACAAATAAATTGAAAAAAGCCCCCTGAGGTGAAGAAGGCACAGAGGTAGTGGTTTTTATACACTCTCAGAAATAAAGGTACACAAGCTGTCACTGGGGTGGTACCTTTTGAAAAGGTACACATTTGTACTTGAAGGGTTCATATTGGTACCTCAAAAGTATAAATTAGTACCCTAGAATTTTAAGAGGAACACTTTTGTACTTTTTAGGTACTAATATGTACCCTTGAGGTATTAATACTGACCTTTTAGGTACAAAATTGTACCTTTTCAAAAGGTACCACCCCAGTGACAGCTTGCATACCTTTATTTCTGAGTGTATTTATGTAGTAAATAATAATTTTGTAACATTGTAATGCTCTATTTTTTTTCACATGTAAAGATATTTGTGTAATTCTGTACATCCTGTGTGTATTAAGCATTTGGACCAGCATAGGCATATAACTAACGCACTTTGCGCTGGACTTAAGACCAGTTTTTACTTGGTCAATGGCGAGGTCTATTTCAATTATAAAATAACAACTCACCAACATTGTGCCTTAAAACAGCTCTTTTATAGACCGTAAAAAAATTAGGGTTGCGCTGGTCTGAAAATAGAAACAAATCTAGCAAAACACGTCTTGCACCTTATTGCGCTGGGTATGTGATAGGGCCCTGTGTTTTTTGCCAATTAATGTAAAAAACAGAATATGTAATTCCATGTATTTTGTGTACAGTACATAAATATAGTTAACAGAGCAACATGCTGTAGCTGTAATAATTATATTATGCAACATTTTGCTAATAAATAACTCTGAAGTCTGTTTAGTTTTCCTTATCTATTTCATTTTTAAAATAATACAAGCCTAAAGGCGTATTTAAACGAAAAGGTAATGGACACTCAAATGCAGCAGATATTCCTGAGTTAACACATAAAGGAATATAACTATACTGTATTATTGAGGTCTCATGTACTTGACGACCCAGCTTACATTCTGAAGTGCACCAACTGACTTGAAAACAGCAATTTGTTTAGAAGTAATGCTACCCGTGACATGACACGCATATCTGAGGAAGAGTCAGTCATGGCATTTTTGAACATTTGTGAGGTAAACACGGTTTCGTTTTTGTCTGAATTCGCTTATATGACACCTGTGTATTTCACAGGAGCTCTGCTGAGTCGTGGCTCTGATGTCTGGGACTGTTTCAATGACAATTTGCTGCACACCATAGTGTTGTTGTGTGTAACATATATAGTGTCAAATTATAAAAGGAAAAGCATTGTTTAGAAGTATCCAAAAACAACACAAATATCTGAGGAAGTGTCAGTTGCAAAATTTGGATTGTTTAATTTTTATTTATTTTTTTTTTTGTTCACATTAGCTACTTTCCATCCACCTATTTTTATGCACATTTTGGATATGCAGATTCGATTGATGTTTTGATCTTATCTGTACAATCAAAACTGAAAGTGTAACTTTACATTGTACATTTCAGCAATATGAGGTGAAGACTCGTCAAAACGCGTATATGTAGTCTTCGACCCCTGGGGGTTAATGTCACCTTTATAGAAGATTATTTCATAATGCTATACTGTAAATGGAAGAAACGTCAGTGCACAGCTTGGTAGAATGAGACCTGCCGTTTTAAATAAAAGAGCCAATCAGCAGTTGGTAAAGATTTTGCATCCGAATGTTTACCTTAAGCCTGGCTCACACTGTGCCATTTTGGTAACCATTTGGTCATCTACACTAAATCTGTGAATCCTAAATGATACCTGTAATCCTCCATAAAGTCTTAAAGGTGCTGTATGTAAGTTTTTGACTCTTCTAAAGTATAAAAATACCATAATATGTGTTTAGATATTTAAGAAGCATCCGAAGTGAACATACTTGTTTAACTAAAAAACAATGCTGAAGTCTAATATTCTGCTTTGAAAATGGTTTTTCCGTGCCAGAGCGCTGTCTTTGTTTAAGTAAATTTAACCTGCACAATGCCAGTTTAGCCAATTATAATTCAGCACCCCGGGTTGCCTTGTTGGAAAACAGAGTATTTCATTCATTCATTCAGAAAGGCTCTGAAAGCATGTGTCCGAAATACAACAGTGTCAGTGGACAGTATCAGATGTCAAAATGAGACAGATTCACTTCCACATAAGATTATTAATCAGCAACTGATATAAATAACCTAACAAAACGTTTTGTAAAGAGATACGCAGCAATTTGGCTGTTTCCACCAGACGAAACACGACAGAAAATTAAATACAGCCATTCAAAAGCA
Organism: Danio tinwini; assembly: GCA_903798205.1. Classification (NCBI taxonomy): domain Eukaryota; kingdom Metazoa; phylum Chordata; class Actinopteri; order Cypriniformes; family Danionidae; genus Danio; species Danio tinwini. The sequence continues at coordinate 32,142,249 of CAIGQZ010001336.1, forward strand.
TAGAATATGCACTCACTCATGAAACGGTAAGGTTTAGAATCTTTTTTATAGATGTTAACCCTCTTTAACATCATTAAATGTAGATGCTGAATCACTCATATGTGTTTAGTTCTAAAGTTCAATTTCAAACGGTTTATTGTATTTTCAAGATCTGAGGTGAGCTATCTGCTGCTGCTTTCAGTATATGGCAATAAATGTCATGTAAAATGGCATTCAAACTCACATTGTTAGCATTTGGCACTGAATAAAGCACACAAGGTTTACCTGAGGTGATCATTGTCATAGGTTTACATATTCAGCTGTGAGAAATAGAAGCCATTTCTAATATATCAATTCGAGGTGTTGGTTAGAATCAAAACTCCTTTTAATATGGACAAACATTCCTTCTATCGCATGTCATTGCTTTTATTTAGAACAAAGTTTAAATCACTTGCTCATGTACTCAATCTTGCATCAAACGCATGCGTTTATTTTGATCTAGGAGTGCAATACCTAGTTCAAACACTGGGTGTCAAACTTACATACTGCACCTTTAAGTCATAGGTTTGACTTGTTTACCAATATCCAATTAGTGGCTATTGCGATCAAATATTTCCTAGGATGAAATTCTGGCAGAGCTATAAGTTTTCAGACACTTACCTGCCGTGTGACTTCTTTTTTTACAGTGAACATCAAACCAGGACCCAACAGAAGCTCCAAACCTGATAGCACAATTAGTGCAACAACTTTAAAACACTATGGAAAAATGGACATAATATTTATTTTAAATTTTCTCTCTGGATTATTAAGGCATGTTATGAGCAAAGTTAATGCTATGGACTGTTCATATTTACTGTGAGGTACTGATGGATGATGTCAAACTTGATGAGTCTTCTTGTGTGTGTCCATTTTGGATGTGTCTTACCTGTCATACAGTCTGACATTATGACAAAATTTGAGGTCTTACATTGTGATATAGGAATCATGTTTGTACAGTCAAGCTACAAGGGCTATTAAAAATTGTACAGTGTAAACCCATCTATAGAAACAAGAGATGTGTGCTTATGTCTGCACTTGCCTATTACTTGGACCAACCTAAAATATCCACTTTTAATGACATTTGATTTTAAGGAACAACATTTTATCAGGCAGTGTGTGTCAGATTTTACTGCTGACTTGAAATATGTTTTTAATTGTTGTCAAGTAGGTTTGAGATTCCACTTTTCTCCCAATTACAGAAACTGTTTTATGCCTGAAATTGCTACCCAGATGAACTGTAAAAATGGCTTGCTAGTGACATTTTATGCATTTTATAAAAAGTGTGTCAATGTAATGTCAATGTTTTTTTTTTTTGTTCTGAAAAACATCCTACCTCAGCATGTGAAATTAATTCGGACAGAGCTGCAAAAAGCTTAACAGGAGATTGCAACACTTCTAAAAAAATATGTTTTTAATTGATGTACTAGGAGGTCATGTTTTGATCCTCTGTTGGTCTCACCCGTTCAGGTAAGAGTTCACCAAACTTGAACCTATGCAGTGAAATACTGTATCTGTGATGCATTTGCATGGACATGGACAATACCTGTCTCAGGCCAAAGAGACCCTAATGAGAAAGTAGAATTCACTTTTAGATAACTTCAGAGAAATAAGAGAAACACATCAGTGCTACGAGCTCTAGTGGAGTTTAATGAACTCTGCATTCTTTCTTCATAAATATTAACATGATTTACAATTCACTATTGAGAAAAAAACTAAACATTTTTGTTTATGTAACAATATTGTAAACAATAAACTTAAAGTAAACGTCATTAATTTGAATTCCCATGTATACAAATAAAGTCATTGTGTCTCTTTTGTCATTTTGTTGCCATTTTGGCTAAACTCATCAATTTTAACATGCATTCACATCATAGCTACACTTCCTTGTGCAATTACAAACCACATATTAAACTATTCAACCCCATTCTTACAAATTCATTTAATGTAGCCTAGATGTTTGCTTACTTTTCTATGTTTCTTAGCAAGTTTATTCACATATTACACAAATTACTAACTGTCTCAATAAAATCACATAATAGGCCTGTTTCAGTAAGGAGGTTCAACCAACTCTGAGTTTTAAACTTGAACTCTGAGTTGATTTACCGAGAGATTAAAAACTCAGAGTTTTCGGTTTCAGAATAGCTGATCTGAGTTGGGTCAATAAACTTTGAGTAGACCACCTTAGAGTTAAGCGCGCACACCGCAACTATAAAAAGGCATTATCAATTTAGCGCAGATATTACAAGTTCTCCGTTATTCTCTGATATTACAAGAAATTGATGTGCTCATGCAAAGTTATAGCAATTATGAGCATATATTTAAAAAAGCAACACCACTGCATCAGTGAGACAGAGACAGTTAGCATGGGAAAACATAGCTGCTCAAATTAATGCGTAATTTTACATCTAAAAAATTTAAATATTTAAGTATAATAAAAAAGTTATATAATGTGTGACGTTTCTAAAATGTTTACACACAATCGCACTTTTATACACGTTGATCAGTTTTAATAGATTGAAAAGTGCTCTTGTGTGCCTCTATTATTGATAAAGTGATAGAGGTTGATGACATTTAGAATGTAAGCAGAACAAAAAAATTGTTTTTAGAACGAATAATAATCCCATTTATCTAGTCACAGCACATGTTGAAGGTCAGTGAATTTAAGCTAATTATTATTTAAGAAAGGACAAGCCATTCTAATATGTGACTTTGTTCTTTATGTGACTGAAATATAGACAATAGCTATGTTTCCATCCAAAAATATTAATAAAATGTATGTGCAAAACTGTAATATCGAATAAAAGAGGTGCAAATAAAGCAGCGTTTTTATCCAACGAATCAAAGAGAACAAAATCGACACATCCTGATTAACTGGCGCCAAATATTAACAGTAAAAACAGAATTTACTGCGGTAGAAGAAGCTGCGTCAATCTTTTCTTTATTTACTAGGCTAAATGTACTTGCGCCTCAGAAGATAATGTTGACACACAAGGAACACGTGGGGGCGTTTTAAAGCCATGAGACGTGGAAAACAGATGCTCTTGACACGCTCTGGAGGTAATTATTTATATACATTAATACTGAAATGGTTAAGGCGTTTTAGAATGACCAAAACAACATTTCAGATGTTTTACAATGTGCTCAGCGTGCTGGTTTGTCTATTCACACATTTTCATCATCATCTCTTATAACAAACCTTTTTTTCTGCATATACTGGAATTTGTTCAGTAAAACTGTTTTCATCGCAGTTTATGCACATCTTTTCTTATGGAATAAAAGTTTATCCTACTCCGTAATTATGTGCATGTTTTTTATGCGTATTTTCAAAAGTTATGTGCATCATGACGTTTCCATCAATCAATTATTTTTGCATATCCAAAATGAGCATTAAAATAGGTGGATGGAAACATAAGGCTAAAGCGAGAAATACTATTAGTTTTTTTTTTTAAAAAGGGGAGGTTAGAGAATAAAAGTTAGAGAATAAAACCTGCTCCTGACCAGGTTAGGTTCACAGAGTAAGTTACCACTAACTGACTCTGAGTTAAAGTTATCTCTTTCATAAACAGGCTTGACTTATCCTGCTTTTTGGAGTTTGACAAACCTGCCATTTTGAAACGGAAAATCCAGAGTTTCTCTTATTTCAGGGTTAAAATGCTCTGAGTTTACCTAACCTCCTTTCTGAAACAGGCCCAATATAACCAGTTAATCAAAACAAACTGTATTTATCTGCAAGCACATGTATAACAAAACGGTTATAAACTCATTTCAATGTAATTTTAAGTGGTTACAAGCCACATTTTTCTTACCTGTATTAATCATCCACATGTATAACAAAACAGACTCGTTTAATGTCATTGTAAGTGGTTACAAACCATATATTTCTTACCTGTAGAAGAGTAGAAGAGAGTCCCCATACGCGCATGGCACGCGGGCACACAGCGGGTGACTGTCACTACGCTGTGTCGCCACGCCCTCAGCCCCTGGAACGATCCCTCGTTTCTACAGGCCTGAGTGCCTCTAGGACAGGTGTCCAGAAATATTGTTGTTTTGACAGATGCTTCCAGCACGGGCTGGGGGGCCGTGTGTTACGGGCATGCAGCCGCGGGCCTGTGGAAAGGAACCCAGTTGCATTGGCATATCAATCGCCTAGAGCTGTTGGCAGTGTTCCTCGCACTCCGCCGTTTTATCGGTGCTGGAACGACAACACGTGCTGGTCAGGACGGACAGTACGGTGGCAGTGGCGTATATCAACCGCATGGGGGTATCCGCTCTCGTCGCATGTCTCAGCTCGCTCGCAGTCTGCTCCCCCGGAGTCATATACGGCCCAATCGCTTCATTCAATTTTTCCCCACCGAGCTCAACCGTGCAGCCCATTCGCTCTCACGGCAGTTTCGCCTGGGAAAATGGAGACTCCACCCCCGACTGGCCAGCTGTTATGGGCTGCGCTTTTCTCTCTAACTCAGAGATTTGTGCGCTCTCGCTTGAGTTCCCCACTTGGCGAACCCTGCAAAGTCCACTGGCTGGCCCCGGGGCGTGCGTAATACGCATTTCTCCAGTGAGCCTACTCGCACAGATACTGTGTAAAGTCAGGGAGGTCGAGGAACAGCTCTCGTATTGCGCCTCTCTGGCCCAATCGGACCTGCTTTCTACTCTCCTCGTGATGGCCCCTCCCTGGCACATCCTCTGGAAACAGGGGACAGGCACCGTTTGGCACCCGCACCCAGATCTATGCCTCACGTATGGTTCATAGATGGAGTGCGGAGGACTTAGGTGATTTACCGATTAGGTGGTTAACACTGTCACTCAGGATGCTCACACTCTACTAGGCATGCCCACGCCCTGAAGTGGAGTCTATTCGCTGTGTGGTTAACTTTTTCCCCGAGAAGGAAACCCCGAACATGTCAGATCAGAGTGATGCTATCCTCCTTCAGTTGCCTGGAGATAAGGCTGTCCCCTCCGCTCTAAGGGGTTGGCGTTACGATCATCCTCGCTCTAAGGATGCGGCATTGGCGGCGTGCTGAGAAGTATCGTCTCATCATCCAGTTCCCAGAGGCGCGAGACATAAATATTAATTATTCCTGTTTCCCTGTTATACCCACTTGGAGATCTCTCTTAGGAGAGGTCTGCTCGATCACTCGACTTAGTAGCTTAAGATTTCTGTCCAGGTAGACAGCTCTGCTGGTCGCGTTCACATCGGCCAAATGGGTGGGTATCTGGGAGCATTTTCGGTCAGCGAAATGTGCCAGCGTGTTGGGCCGGCCCACTCTCATGTTTACCTGAGACCCCTGCCCACCTAGGTGCTCTAGGTTCCTACAGCATTCTTTCAGCTACGTAGTGAACCTGCAAGCGCTGCCAACGGAGGAGGCAGACCCAGCCCCTTTATTTGCTGTGTCCTTCGCGCTTTGTGTATTATACGAACTGTACTCAGCTCTTTTATCTGTTACAGTGATCTGCAGAAGGGAAGTGCCGTATCCAAACAGAGGTTGGAACATATCCACTGAACTGTGAATGCCATCTCCCTCGCTCATCTGAGCCAGGGCGAGCCATGTCCCCCAGGAGTGAGAGTGCGCTCCTCGAAGCACATATCCTTTTGGGCGTTAGCATGCAGCGCCTCTCTAACAGACACTGTAGCACTGTGGGCTGGGCGACACTTTGCGAGATTTATTAATCTTGAGGGGAGCCGATTTCCTCGCGGTAAATGAGAAATTCGGTTAGGTGTTGTAAAACGCTTGCTGCGCCATTCTCTCTAACACGGAGATACGTGCGCTTTTTTGCTCTGTCAGTAAAGTTCCCCGCTGGCGAACCCTGCAGATATTCCTCTGAGGCCCCCAGCATCTGACTCAGTGGAGGAGTCAGGCGCTGGCCCGTTACGTTATTGGTCTGCCCGCTGGTCAGCCCGCGTTCTGGGTATAGGTGCCCGCTATGTGCGATCCCCACAAGGCGATCCCATATGCTTATACTGACACAGTGCAGTCCCCCCTTACAGGCGGACCCGTGTCTTCCCTCACCGCTAACCATCTTATATTCATATGCGTACTCCCCCTTCTCAGGGCTAGTCCATATGCTCTCTCGCCACCAGTCTCCCCACTTGGGTAGCAGGTGGCCTCCGCAGCGTCCTTCCTATCGGGACTGCACGCTCCCCAACGTACTGTCGTATTAAATTCCTAGAAATTATTCTAGACGCATTTGCGGCTCCCAAAAAATATATCTAAATCTGTGAATCTTCTGTTGAAGTGGGATATGTAAGGGCCAGGGAACACGTTGGAAGGCCGTGCCTCTGGTGACGCAGGTGCGCTCACACTCTCTTTTGCCTGGCAAACCTCTCATCGAAGGTAAGGTTCAATCATTATGGCGTTTTCCAAACATTTCCCCATAGTGGAAGTTTCCACATAGCATTGAAGTTCCCCTCCCGAAGGGGAACGCTCCGGTTACTAAGGTAACGCTCGTTCCCCGAGGGGGGGAACGGAAATGCCATGTTCCTTCGCCATAATGATTGCCCCTTAGCTGTTGAGGTGAAAGTCTCTTCTCTTTTCTCTTCTCCAGATGAACTTGATGTGCTCATGCAAAGCTTTAGCAAATATGACCATATATTTTAAAAAGCAATTGGCTAAACAGAGACAGTTAGCATGGGAAAACATATATAGTGGAAATTGGCCGTAATTTTGAAGATATTTCAAATTTAATTGCATTAAATTACATAAAATATGCTACTGCATAGTTTCTACAACAAATTTGACAAAACAAGAATGCATTTAACCTTAGCTTAATGTTCAGTGGAAAGTTTAATTTAAGGTTCTTACACACGTTGATCAGTTTTAATAAATTTAAAAGTGCACTTGTGTGTCTGCCTATATTATTGATCGAGTGGTAGAGGTTGATATGACATTTAGAATGTAAGCAGTACTAAAAAAATAGTTTTTAGAAGGAGTAATAATCCCATAAGTTAATCTGATTAGTCCCTGTCGAAGGTCAGTGTATTTAAGCTAATTATTAAAAAGGGACAACCCAATCTCGTACATAACTTTGTTCTTTGTGTGACTGAAATGTAGGCAATAGCTATGTTTTCATCCAAAAATGCGAATTAAATTTATGTGCAAAACTAGAATACCGCATAAAAGACGTGCAAATAAAGCAGCGTTTCCATCCAATGAATCAAAGAGAACAAAATAGTAACTTCCTGATTAACTAAATATCAACAATATCAACAGTAAAAACAGAATTTACTGTTGTAGAAGAAGCTGCGTGAATCTGTTCTTTATTTAATAAATTACTTTCACATCAGAAGACAATGCCGAAACACAATGAATGTGTGGTGGCAATTGAAGCCATGAGACGCGGAGAACAGACGCTATCCACACGCTCCAGACTCTCTGGAGGTCATTGATAATATAATAATACTGAAACGGTTACGACTGTTTTCAGAATGACCAAAATAATGTTTCAGATGTTTTACAATGTGCTCAGTTAGTGTAACCGTGGTTAGCAATGTCGCCTCACAGCAAGAAAGTCACTAGCTCAAGTCCTGGCTGGGCCATTTCTATGTGGAGTTTGCATGTTCTTCCTGTGTGAGTTTCCCCACAGTACTAAGACACTAAGACACTGGATAAACTAAATTGCCTGTAGGGGAATCTGCTGTGTAAAACATATGTCAGAGTAATTGGCGGATCATATTGCTGTGGCGACCCCTGATAAATCAGGGACAAAGCCAAAGGATAGTTAGTGAGTGAGTTAAAAGTAGGCAGTCATTAAATAATCCATTCATAAAACCAATTCAACAGGCACAAAACAAGTAATTTAAAGAGAGAAAAAGGGTCTGGATGCAGACTGGGTGCAGCTGCAAGCTGAGGCATGATACTTTTCCTGGTGACGTGGAGCCAATCCGGGAATCACAGCACATTATGTTAGCTGACCAATAAGAGCCTCTTGAGGGCGAGCCTTTCAGAGGAACTAGGAAATATGACAGTTGTTTTCATGTTAGCTGCAGCAATATATAATCAAAGTAAGATATATGAAAAAAGCAATGTCATGTTTTTACAAATGAAGCATGAACACACATTGCTTTGCTTTGCATCATATCAAAAATACACTCTGGACATAATATGTTTTTAGATATAATGAATTTATCAGGACATACAGTGCTTGCCTCTTGCTTCCAATGGACCCCATGTAAGTATTCAAATTCAGAAAAACCTCTTGCTTCAATTAAATTGAACACTATTACACAACCTTTTCTATATATTATAAAGTAATTTAAAAAGACAAATTATTTATTGATCACAAGATCTCTTCCACCAGAAAAGTCATTCCGATGAGTTGAAGCCAAGCCATGGAATCAGTGGAGGACTTGATTAGGACTGTTCTCAACTGTGCAATGTCGAAAATGTACCTGTTCAGCTACTGAAGTGATTCATTTACATCAGCTAAAAGAGGGTATAGCCTGTAGTCAGACTCAATTCATCAACAGCCCGTGAAAGAGCAACAAGAAAATGGTCAGGCCTTTTGACAAATGAGCCTGTCCTTAGTGTGATCTTCAGTCACCGTGTAATAATAGATTCACAATACAAGCATCATACATACAGCGTTTCCAAATTGTTGCTATTAACCTTGTAAATAGACCTACCAATCTTTTGCATGGCACAATTATAACCTGCCTAGTAGTTATCCATGCGATGAGGACAAATCTAATTACCACAATGTCAAATAGTCAATACACATAAACACAATGAAAATTCAATATAATAAAAATTAAATAATGACCTTTAAGGCAAAACTAAATTATATTTATTCATTCATTCATTTGTTTTCTTTTTGGCTTAGTCCTTTTATTAATCAGGGGTCACCACAGCGGAATGAACCGCCAACTTATCCAGCATATGTTTTACGCAGCCTGTCTAAGCAAAGTCACACCTTACTGTCCTAATTAAATAATTAAAAATCAAGGCATGATCATATTTTATTTTGGTAAAATAAGTGTAATCTTTGCCTTTCATATAAGCCACTTCACCAAATGATCAACTAAAAGTCAAGTTATTATTAGTTATTCCTAAAACTTGGATAGGAGACAAGACTTTTGTCAGGTAGTGTACAGTATTGTACTTTAGTCACATAACTGTATTGTATGGGCTCTACATCACACTATCAACTGTATGAGATGTAAAATGAGTTCTTACACATGTCTAGAAAGAGCAGGTGTGTTAAATGGATAAAAAAACACATTTTTGTTCCCATTATTAGTTAGTCTAATTAATGTATTGACACCCCTTATACATATTTACATAACAACCCAGAGCTAATCCACCAGTAAATAAAAGATAAGAAATTGTTTTTCTTGCACTTTCTGCTGAAGCTGTGTTTAAATGCATACATCGCGGCCCCAGAGGAGCTGTATCTTGTTTAGACGCTCTTCCAGACAAGAGGAGGTGAAAGACTGAGTGCTGAGGTGTCTCCAACAAACTCGCTTCCACAGTTGCTCTTTCTGCCCGCTGTCAAGAAGAGACTGGCAGTGGAAATACACAATCCCTCAGGAACTAGTTACAGAACAAACAATATGAGCCCCGCTACCTTAAAATGGCATAAACAGCCGTCTCCTTGAGTCTACCATGTACAATTGCAACTCTTCCCGTAAGCACATTGAGTCAATAAATAGGGGATAAAACAAGTTTTAGTTAGAGTCAACAGTTTTCTCAGAAAACGTTGTTTCTCACGTCAATAGGAACACATTAAATAGTCTTTGTTGCATTGTCTACAATGAAATACAAGTCAAAGTAAATTTAGAAATCACTACTTTCTTCTTTTATTTTATTTTTTTCTGATTTGAGGACTCAA
>CAIGQZ010001336.1:32155057-32168127 GCA_903798205.1 Danio tinwini
AGATAGATAGATAGATAGATAGATAGATAGATAGATAGATAGATAGACATACATAGATATTTATACTTGCATAAATACCCATTTCGACTTTTCAACCTGGTCTCATGCAGTTTTAAAATGAACATGCTGCCTAAAATGGCGGTTTGTGTAATTTATAAAGGCTAATTGCGCCAAAGTCCCCTCTCATTTAAGTAGCACTTCTTTTGTAATTTCATCAGAAGACTACGCGCCATTGGCATGACCAATGAAATGTCACCCATCTCATTTCTTAGGTTTCATCAGGATGTGAACGTCTGGTGCTGCAGTCATCCTGCTGTTGCCTGGACATGCATGATTCATTCGTTTTAGACAGAGATGACCTTGATCTCATCCTCTCTGTCTCTTTTACTCTCTCTCTCTCCTCTACACTAGATGAATCACACTTTCAGGAGTTTGATGAGGAAGTCAGTGGAGATGCTTTTCCCACTGTTCAGGAGAAATCAAAATCCAAGCATTTGTTCAGTGACAATAGCTAATTGTGTGCAAAGAAATTGTGTAATAGGCATTGCTACATTAAATAAAGAAAGCAGGCAACAGGCACAGAGAAACCATGAAGAGATGGCATCTATTAATATGATGCTTTCCAATACATTTGCTACAGAAAGGTGCATAATATCATCAAATTGCTCCTGACTTTCAATAGTGTCATTTAATGAGCAGGAATTTCCCTATGAAAAAAAAAATTACTCTCCATAAAACTGAAATGCTTAATTTATTCACATTGTTCCAAACCTGTCTTACTTTATTCTTAGCAAAATACATAAAAGGGGACATTTTAAAGATTGTGCTATTTGCTCATTCCCATTTTATCGCAATGAATGGAGACTAAAGGGTCAATAATATTTTCAATTGCTCAAGGTGATGTGTAAAAATGTTTCCTTGGTGGATTTTTCCCTTGTTTGAATGTCACAGGAGTTTATTGTCTTTCATTGTCATTGGCTTTCTGCTTACCAAGTCCTGGAAGCTCGATTTGAACTTCATTTTGGTAAAATATTAATTAAATATGATACAAGCATGATTTAGCCATGAAAAACAATAATTTAGACAATGCAGTGTATGGTTATTTGAAACATGTTCTTGTTTTCTGCCAAACAGTTAATATGTTATATTAGGTTCATCCCAGTTGGTATGCTTTTGCACTATTTACTATTTTGTTCAGTTTTTTTGTGTAAATAATGCAAATAGTGAGTTCACAATAAAACTCCAAAATTAAAAATGCATTTGATATATATGTGCTGCATCAGAAAAGCAACGTGTGTTATGTACTTTCAGACAATTATGAATAACAAAAAATGTTCTACTTTAGATGTAAGAGTGGCTAGGGAAGAACTCATTCATTCATATATTTTATTGTCAGCTTAGTCCCTTTATTTATCTGGGGTCGCCACAGCAGAATGAACCGCCAACTTATCCAGCACGATTTCACGCAGCGGATGCCCTTCCAGCCGCAACCCATCTCTGGGAAACATCCACACACTCATTCACACTCATACATTACGGACCGGAGCAAACCCACACGAATGCAGGGAGAACATGCAAACTCCACACAGAAACGCCAACTGACCCAGCCCAGCCAAGGTTCGAACCTGCGACCCAGCGACGTTCTTGCTGTGAGGTGACAGCACTACCTACTGCACCACTGCGTCGCCCTAGGGCAGAACTCATTAATTCATTAATTTTTCTTTGGCTTAGTCGCTTATTTATCAGGAGCCAACTATTTCAGCATATGTTTTACACAGCGGATTTTCCAGTATTAACCCAGTACTGGGAAACGATACACTCTCACATTCAAACACACACTCGTACACTACGGCCAGTTTTGTTTACCCAATTCACCTATACCGCATGTCTTTGGACTGTGGGGGAATCCAAAGCAACAGCAGGAAAGATATGTGAACATGGGGAAAACATAAACTCCACACAGAACTCTGCACAGAAATGCCAACTTGCTCAGCCAGTGCTAATCACTGAGCCACCGCGCCACCTAGTGCAGATCTATATAATGCATACGTGCATAGTTGCACGATTTGAGGCACAACTGTTGAAATTGTTATGCTCTGTTTGTCACAATGATATACACAGGAGACCCAAATGCAAGTGAATGCAAGATGATTTATTAAAGAGTCACAACTGGTATAGATCTCACCAGATATAGTGTGGAGCAAGGGTGCTCACACCAGGAATTCAACACGCTAAAACAGCGGTAATAGTTCATCCGAGAAACAGAGCTGAAGTTAAGCTGTGATCTCACCAGATATCGAAGGAAGGGGAAGGTAGCGCTATGGAGCAACTCTCAAGAAAATCGTCACGTTTACCAGCGGTAAAGTTCATCAAAGTAGCGATTCGGCATGAAGTCCTTCACTGATATAGTTGTCGGCAGTGCAGGCAGTTGTAACAACATCAATGAAACGGAGACGTGCATAAGGTCCAAATATAACAGACTTATGGCGAAACACCACCACCAGATCAAGCGAGAGCACCTAACAGGAACAGACACAGGACGAACAAACAACGGACTGATAACGCTATCTACAATACACTGAACATATAAACAACAACAGCTGTGGCTGATAGAAAACAGCTGAGTGTTATGAGTGGTAACAAGACACGTGACAACCCAGCTGATGAATGTAAACACACACACACACACACACACACACACACACACACACACTCACTCACACACTCACACACCACGCGGTGAAGATAAATCCAAACAAACACACTCACTTCCCACACACACACATGCAAGAAGAACAAATAGATCTACAACCGTGACACTGTTATTTTAGTTGTTATAGTTGTTTTAATCTATGTTTCACTGATTACGCCCACCAGTTCCTTGGTTAGTTTATTAGTCACTCTGTGTATTTACAGCCCTCAGTTTGAGTTGATCTTTGTCAGTTATTGTCTATATTCATGAGTTTGTTTTTTCTATGATTATTTCCCCTGTGAGTTGCTAGTTGAATTATCATAAAGGAGAATTTTATTTTGAAACATCCTTTGTATTTTCCTGCAGCCACATCATGACAAATATAAAATGAATCATACCTTTCAGCTTCATGAATATCAGAAACTGCACCAGTATCATTTTGCAGTTTTCCTGATAATAAAGTAGATGTAAGCTCCATATTCTTATATATACAATTAAAACTACCCCCACTGTTTCTACATATACTGTATAAAGCTCTCAGCGACAGCCTGGTTACACACGAAACAGAGAACACTGTGATTCTAAATATACTTTTAAAGTGATACTTTTAACAGCAGAACATTTTTGACTAAATCATGCAATATGATATGTGAGCTTAGCCAATTAAAATTGTTAGTAAGTTTTGAGGAAATCAAAAAGAAAAGTAGTTTTTGCAACGTGCCATATTCCACTTATACCTTGACATTAATCTCAATCAAATTAGATTGTGAGATTCTTGTGTTTAATCATCCATCAAGTGAACATTGTTTGATCCTTTAGAAATATAGCAAGACTCTCTTCAACAGGATTTGAGGTATTATTCATGCTTGTTGAGCAAACAGAATGAGTTTCACAATAAAGTTTAATACCTCTTATTAAAGGGGATTGTTTAAATCTCTACATGTTAATATGAGTAAAAGTAATAGCGAAGATTTAACATACTATTTAAAAACAAGCAGCTTTACCTAAGTATTTAATAGCTAGTTCCACCATTTTGTTCACTCACTCACTTGCGTATTTTTTTTGTTTCAGTCAGTTTCTCTCCTGTAGGGCTACTTAAGGACAGAAGATTTTTTCAACACATTTTTAAACATTAAGTAGTCATTGGACAAACGTGATTTGTTCTGTAGTTAATCAAAATAATATTATTTTTAAGAAGGATAATAATATTGAATTAAAAATATATATATATATATATTTAAACTGTATAAAAACTTTTAATCCAGCTAAACTAAATCAATCAAGAATTAGTAGTCGCATTTATAGATGGGGCTCACTGCTAGCAGTAGGCATAAGTTGTAGCAATAAGTACCAATGTTGGGGGTAGCGGAAGTTATGTAATAATATGACGTTTCTAAGTAACGAGTAAAGTAACGCATTACATTTAAAATAAAAGTAATAATATTTGAGTTTTTTGAAAATGTAACTCGAATTACTTGTTAGTTTAATTAATTAGCTTTCAAAAAATAAATCACTTGATTAAAATTAAAGTAGTCACAATGAATTATTCAGTTGATGAATGAATGTGTTCATTACTTTGAACGCATTGAAGAAAAGGATTGAAATGGACATTGATTTTACTTAAGACAAATAGTACAAAATAAGCAAACACATTGCTTTAATTTTTAATTAATCTATAAATATGGCACGTATATCTCTGGGCTTAGGAGGTTCTCAGATAACATTATCGTAAAATATAATTTTTGTGTTTTTTAAAAGTAAATAAAGGTGTAGGTTACACAGTGTGTTTTTAATTGCAGGACTCCTCTATTAAAAAAGAGAGAAAAAAACAAGTTCTGAAAGAGATCAAGCCTTAGACAGGTAATAAAAAGTAACGCAAAAGTAACTCTAATCATTACTTACAGTTGCAATCAGAATTATTGAACCCACTTTGATTTTTTTTTTCTTTTTTAAAATATTTTCCAAATGATGTTTAACAGAACAAGAAAATTTTCACAGTATGTCTGATAATATTTTTTCTTCTGTAGAAAGTCTTATTTGTTTTATTTTGGCTAGAATAAAAGCAGTTTAAAATTTTTAAAACCCATTTTAAGGTCAAAATTATTAACCCCTTTAAGCTATTTTTTTTTCCATAGTCTACAGAACAAACCATCATTATACAAAAACTTGCCTAATTACCCTAACCTGCCTAGTTAACCTAATTAACCTAGTTAAGCCTTTAAATGTCACTTTAAGCTGTATAGAAGTGTCCTGAAAAATATCTAGTCAAATATTATTTACTGTCATCATGTCAAAGATAAAATAAATCAGTTATTAGAGATGAGTTATTAAAACTATTATGTTTAGAAATGTGTTGAAAAAATCTTCTCTCCGTTAAACAGAAATTGGGGAAAAAAATAAACAGGGGGGCTAATAAATCAGGGGGTTGAATAATTTTGATTGCAACTATACTTTAAAAAGTAATGTAACTACTTACTTTTTTGGGGAGTAACTCAATATTTTAATGCATTACTTTCAAAAGTAACTTTCCCCAACACTGGTAAGTAGAAACCCCAGACATGAGCGGCTGACTTAACCGGTCACTGTGCTGATTTCAGGCATGACTCCTGCAGAGGGGCCGTCCTCGTGCAGCTCAGCCAGGGCACCATTGGTGGATGGCCATGACATGCAGGGCAGATGGCCTGGCTTGCAGATTGTAGGGTATGGCCATGAGGGGCACAGAAAATCTACACAATTTGGACAAGGAGCATCAGCTTACCCCTCAAGGTGATGGTGGCTTGCGCACAATGTCCACAATCACACTCTCCACCTGGGGGATAGCTTCATACATCTGGGCTTCCCTGCCATCGAAGACTGAGCAGAGAAAAGTGCCCTCCATGCCAGAGCGAGCTCTCTGGGGAGTTAGGATTTTACGCTTCTTTTCTTATACATATGTAGCACCTATCTAGTTGGCCCTGCAGCTGCAAATCTTACCGGCCATCCAAGGCCAAAGCATTCTGAGAAAGCATAGTTATCATATTCAATTCCGGGTCCTGGGCTGTGGCCCCAGAAGGCAGCTGACCCAGGCTTGCCTCGGAGCATGATGACGCATCCATGGATGCTGTTATGGAGGTCTGTGAACCAGAGTCATCAAATGAGACCAGCCATCCTGGAGGATGAACCTGCACACTCATCCGAAGCCTGAACGGGGTGTGCTTCAGACAGAAGAGTAGGAGGTCCATGGGGAAATACCTGTGAGATTGCACTCGTCTATATTATAGGCATTTCATTGGCCCTTTTCCATACATTTCAGCAGGCTACATTACAGTCAGTCTCTAAGAACAGACAACACACACACCTGCATAATACTGTAATAATAATTTGAAATTATTTTTTATGGATAAATTTTACACAAAAATTAAACTATTCTTTTACAAATTGCAGATAAAGTGTGATTTGGAAGTCTGTTAAGGGTGTGAATAGTGGGAGATAATTTGTCATCATCATCACAAGCTCCTGTATGTAAACTAATCTTGCTGTTAGCTCTTTTCTACCATTATAGATTACATGGGTAGAAGCTGCTGTATATTTAGTTGGATGAAGTGTTATGTTTAAACTAAGTTCAGTGGTGCAACGCAATCATATTTTGTAGTGTGTGAGTTGTAACTTATTGCCCCTTTACATCATGACTAGGCGTTTTAACCTATTCATTGCTTGGCCCCAGAACTACACTTTCTCAAACTCTTCCTAATCAAACACACACGAATCAATTCAACAGAACATTAGAAGAGACTTCAAACCCTGAAATGTTTGGGTAATAATATCAACTTCTGCATAAATATATGAGTTTAATAGAGTAATGCTGTTTTTTTAATCCAAAAAAGAGAGTAAGAGCTGAGTGATATGACACGGTGCATAAACATGCCATTATTATACTCAGCAGTCTATATTTGTTTGTTGCCTCATTACAAACATACATGGGAAATTTGACAATATACACAATAAATTAACAAAAGATACAATTAAACATATTTTATGCCTCTTCTGAGTGGTATTGAATAAATGTACAATTTGAATATCCTTCATTCGGCGTTCTGATGCGCACATGGCTGGGGGAGAACTTCATTGCATAAACAATCTGTAAAGACATGGTGAGGCTGGCTGTAGCTTTGTGCTTTATCTAAAATAGCCACCTATACCCTCATTCACTATTCCCTGGATCAGTCCACTAATATAGTCTACTTGAAGGAGTAAATGAAACAAGTGAGTGAATACACATGCCATTTTGTTTTACTGTTTCATAAATCCCTCACTTAGCGATTTCTCTATTAGTAATGAAACACTTTTGATTTCTGTCATGTAAACAAACGATACTTTAATTAAGTAATATTTTGTTTTTAGCTGCTTTAGATGCCATCTTGTGGTCAGAGGTGGAGATTAATTCGGCACATAAACAGAGGATTTTCTAGCTTTTGAGTGTACATGGATTGTAAACTTGTTATTGTTGTGCATTGTGGGATTGATTAAGTGCAGTGAGACTAAGAAGTATTAGTAATGGAGAGGAAGAAGACCTAGTTGTATCGTCCGTTTCCTGCCATCTTGCAGTTAACGTGGTTTCTTAAAATGTAAAGTACTTGTAATTTGCCCATTTGTCCTCAATTATTTTAAAGCTAACATTTAAAACTAATTTGCTATGAGATTATTTGCCAAGACCTCTCACTGTGTGATTCACATGTTAATATGGTGTATAACTAGCTGTTTGGAATTCAAATTATTTGTATTCATTAAAGAATCTTTTTTAATTGCAAAGTTGTTGTTTTTTACTAATCATCAAGTGCGCAGTTAACAAACTATTTACTGCTTTTTTACACATACAGTATAGAAAAAAAATTTGTTTTACTATAGGTAAACCATAGTGTATTTTCCCATATGTATTTATGTGTATCCTTACAATTGGCCATTTCTAAGCTGATTGAATAGCATTAAATTAGTAAAATAGTAAAACTTTTTACAGTAGGTATACCATTAAAACACAGAATTTGTTCATTTTTTCACTGGATATACCAGTAAAACACTAAAAATGCCTATTTTTTACAGTAGGTATCCTATTAAAACACAGACTGTCTGTTTTTTTTTACTGGAGGTATACTATTAAAACACAGAATATTTCCACTTTTTTTACTGTTGGTATACCCTTAAAACACAGAAAATAACAGTTTTTAGTATTAAAACCCTTTAATTAATATAAAATGTTTCGTTATTTTACGGTAGTTTAACCGTCAAAAAATGGATAGTTTTCCGTTTTTAATTTACTGTCAATTAACAGAAGTTTTCCGTTTTCAATTAACGGAAGTTTTCCGTTTTTCATTTATGGTAAACACAATAAGCTCCCAGTACATTTTCCTGTTTTTTTACGGATTTTTTTTTAGAGTGCACTTTATAGCATCTACTATGGTTTCTGACACCAATGGCTGTTTCCTCAAAAAGTGCACTATTCATTCATTCATTCATTCATTCATTCATTTTCTTTACGGCTTAGTCCCTTTATTAATCCAGGGTCGCCACAGCGGAATGAACCGCCAACTTAACCAGCACGATTTTACACAGCGGATGCCCTTCTAGCCGCAACCCATCTCTGGGAAACATCCACACACACACACAACAGACAATTTAGCCTACCCAATTCACCTGTGACACATGTCTTTGGACCGGAACACCCAGAGGAAACCCACGCGAACATGCAAACTCCACACAGAAACGCCAATTGACCCAGCCGAGGCTCGAACCAGCAACCCAGCAACCTTCTTGCTGTGAGGCGACAGCATTACCTACTGCGCTACTGCGTCACCTAAAATTGCACTAATTAGTATTAAATAGTTTCGGAAACAGCCTTGGTCTCTTTGGGTCTACCGTTTTCAAAATAAGAGCCCTACTTAATAGTAGGCTTAATGCAAGCTTAAATAAACTTAAAAATAAGATAACAGTCTGTGTTTTGGCTGCCGAACTTCTTAAATAATTATTAGAGCCAGCCTCAAGTAACCGGTCGATGAATTGCAGTTTGACAATAAAGTCAATTCTGTATTGCTTTCATGAGGGAGAGCGAGAGGTTGAGTGAGGTCCTACACTTTTTTGTATTTAAACTGTTTGTTGCCTCTTGGGCAGATTATTAAATAAGTTGTGTCTGGGTTATTACTGTTATGCGGATGATACCCAGTACTTAACCTGATTTTGCATCAGCACTTTTAACCTTTTCTACTTGTTTACGCAAAGCTCAGGCCTGAATAAAAACAGAACTTTCTGCAGTTGAACTGTTGAAAAACTGACAATCTTTTTACTGGCACTTCAACTGCTGTAAATAGTGTTAATAATTAATAAACTTAGTGTTTAATTGCCAGATTCTCACTAATTGCACAGAATTTAGGTGTGATTTCTGATCCACAGCTGACGTTTATCACTCATTTTAAAAAATGTTACTAAAGTAGCTTTTTATCATCTTCAGGACGTTGCGCGTATAAGACAATTTCTCTCTGTGCCTCATGTAAAAGAGCTTATTGATGGCTTGTTAATTGCAATTCACGTTTTTGCAAGACTTGAATTGTTCAATTGTATTGATTTAAAAAGCACCTTAACTTATAAAGCAATACATGGGTTGGTCCCAAATATCTTTGGAATTGGTCATAATTGTACACACCTGATTCTCTTACTTTATATCAGCCTCATTTTAATCAGTGTGTAATTGTAACCTTAAAGGGCACCTATGACGAAAATCATCTTTTGAAAGCTGTTTGGACATAACTGTGTGTAGGTATAGTGTGTGCACAGTCAAATTGGAGTGATATAAAGAAAACAAGTTTTTTTTTTTTTATTTCCTGATATTAAAATAGGATCCATACTAATTTTGAGACCCACTGCAACGTGACATAGGACTGTGGTTTCCCTGCCCATCCAATTGATTAACAGCTGCGTATTAACATGTCTCTGTAGTAACGCTTATAATCATATCAACCAAACAGGAAGTGCGCAAAGCAACTGGGATTAAAAGATCTGTTGAGCTCGCTGTGATCATCAATCATCATCAAATGTGATCAAGAATGAGTTTTACAAGATTAAAAGGTTTTTAAAACAGTGCATGTTAGTAATGAATTACAGTGATTTTATCATTTTTAACTTATCACCACAGCCGCATGTCAGTACAATTATAAAAGAAGACGCTTCAATCCCGGTTTGTTGACATTAAATCAGGTTTATTTTGTACATTAGCATAGCAGATATACATACAACAGTGTATATTAACGGGTATCCTGTCACATTTGTGTGCAAAAACAGTGCAGAGGTAACCATACGTGCTGTGCATGCGTGTATGTGCGTGGACTTTGTAATGACATTGTGCGTGACTCATCATTGCAGAAAGGCTTGAATTAACTCCACAACAAATACATCAAATAGTCATTGGGAACGTTCTTTTTTTTGTAGTATTTCTCACAAACGTTACGTAAGATCTGCTTCCTTCATGTCTGTCACTGTGCTGTTTATCTGACGCAGCTGGAGGACAGGCATGTGGGACAGGCACATGGGAATAATGATCTGGGAGAACTAGCATTAAATGGCACAGGCAACAAAAACAGCTACATTGTGTTCAGAGCAGAAAATTACAAACTTCTGAAAGGTATAACAAATAATCTGATGGGTGTTTTGAGCTGAAACTCTACAGACACGTTCTGAAGACACACAAAAATTATCTTAAATATTGAAAAGGGGGTAAAAAGGTGGCCTTTAAAACAACTGTTCATTCATGGAAGACTTCTCGTTAACCAGAGACACCTGGCTTACACTCACAGACTACCATCAACCTTTATGGTAACAACATATTGTGGCTTTTGCTCTGTAACCTATCGTGGCCTCCTTCAGTCATGGCCTTCCATGGTCTCTTTCACTCACTGCCTTTCTCACTCGTGGCCTGATGTGGCATTTCTTAATCATTGCTTACCATGGTTTTTCTCACTTGGCCATACAAAGCCTATAGTGACTGATCATTTTTATTTGCATTACTATTCAATAACTGCAGCCAAACATGTCCCCTTCTATAATTTGAAGACTTACCCTCCTGTTTACCATTGTAGGTTTTGTAGTGAAATGCTCAATGCAGGCCCAGATTAAGAATTCAGAGGCCCCTGGGCACAATGTCTTGTAGGGCCCCCTACAAGGCCGCACCCCTATAGTTGAATTAAAAAATAAGATTAATATAATATATTTTTTTTAAAGTTAAGCTATAATATTTTGCCCACATTTTTTAAAGAAATGACATAGTACATATATTTATAGTCAACAAAGATTTACCTGATTTTAAAAGCATTTAAAGCACACTTTGATAAAAAAAAAAATTGTAATATAACTAGTGAAAATTAATGGTTTTTAATGTACTTGTTCAAGTTCACTGAAGCAGTACTAAAAATTTAGATTTAAGGGTATTTTTAATGTATAACTTCTACAAACTTATTATGCATATGATTTGGATATAACACCTCTCCAATCCAGTTCTATGAATCTGAGTCCTCCATAATACACACACTGATTAATGATTCCTACTGTCTCCCTCGTGATGAAGAAGAATAGGCAAAAGGCACTTGATTATAAAGCTGAAAGTATGCGAAATCACACACACTGTACCAGTTCTCTTCTGTCTCTCTTCTCTCCTCTTCAGGGGCTTTTTCTATCTCTCTCTCTGTCTCTCTTTCCATGAGGTCGGAGAATATGGGTGAAGCAGGGCGACTAACATTGTAAATACAGATTAATTATATTAAGATGTCGCTAACATTTAACACCAGGTGGAAAATAACTGTTTATATAATATTTATTATTATTATCCTTATTAAATACCCTGTGACTCATTTTATATATTTTATATACTTTATTAAAAAATTTTAACAAAAACATTTCCTTTCTATTGAAAATAAAGGTATTTCCAATCTGTTATGTAATGGGGGAAAAGAAGAACGTGTATGGCGGCAAATCAATGCCAATATTAATCGAGTGCAGCGGTGATGTTTACGTGCGAGAAGAAGTGAACCGCGAGCAGATTACAGGCCTACACGCGAGGAAACTACAGCTCGCGCGCACACAGGGGATCTTCATCTGTGCGCACGATGTACGGTCTCGCGAGCGAGGTCATGCCTACAGCGCGCGCGCGCGATCACTTCTCTCCGCTTGATTGCTGGATCTTCTCTGCGAAACTTTTGGGATTTTGTCAGTCCTGGGGCGGGACTCGCCGTACTTCTTATCTCTAACGCTATTGGTTGCTTTCCCTTTCCGAAAGTTAGCCGGGATTGGACGCATGTTAAGATGATGCACATTTGATCTGTATGCTAAGGAAAGCTAGTTTCCCCATTAAATAAAAATACATAGGATATATATCTTATTATAATGTCATAATGTAAAACTATAATAGACTTACTTTCAATAATGAGATATTTCTTGTAATAATGAATTTCATAATAATGACTATTCTGACTGTCATGACTAAGTCATATAATGACATCAAAATAATGAGATATATTCTTGTAACAAACATTATTACGGTAAAACTGGGGAGTGGAAGAGAGAGTGAGTTATGCCATGTGTTAAAAGATCTCTCCATTAAACAGAAATTACTTGGGCTAATAATGCAGGACTAATAATTCTGACTTTAAATGTGTTAAACTCATCTCTAATAACTGATTTATTTTATCTTTGCCATGATGACAGCACATAATATTTGACTATATATTTTTCAAGACACTTCTATACAGCTTAGAGACATTTAAAGGCTTAACTAGGTTAATTAGGGTAACTAGGCATGTTAGCGTAATTAGGCAAGTTATTGTATAACAGTGGTTTGTTCTGTAGACTACCGAAACAAAATAAGAATATTATTTTCAATGTTAATAATGAAATATTAAAATTTCAATAAAAATATTAAAAAAAATAAAAGCTGCTTTTATTCTAACCTAAAGAAATAAAGAAAAAATATTATCAGACATAGGCTACTGTGAAAATTTCCTTGCTCTATTAAAAATAATTTGGGAAATATTTAAAAAAAGAAAAAAAAATTAAAAAAGGGGCGAATAATTCTGACTTCAACTGTATATGTGACCTTGAAGATGTGGGCATGTTGTATAGAAACTGGTATTTGTATGCCTCTGAAGTGGAATGTAATGGATACATGCAGTGAGTAGAGCCCAACGAAGATTGTAGGAATTAAATTGTAGCTCCAATAGGTGGCGATAAACACCCATATAAATGTCTGTCACTGTATTCTTCATGTTTAATTGGATTAATCATTTTTGAAGTCTTTGAAGGGTTAATCAATCATTAACTGAAAATGAAATTGAAAAATATCAACCTAAAGTGTGTGTGTGTGTGT
>CAIGQZ010001336.1:32168527-32205770 GCA_903798205.1 Danio tinwini
GCGACCTTCTTGCTGTGAGGTGACAGCACTACCTACTGTGCCACTGCGTCACCCTTACTGTCATCATGGCAAAGATAAAATAAATCAGCTATTAGAGATGAGTTATTAAAACTATTATGTTTAGAAATGTGTTGAAAAAATGTTCTCTACATTAAACAGAAATTGGGGGAAAAAATTCAGAGTGATGAATAATTCTGACTTCAACTGTATATATATATATATATATATATGTCTGTGTGTGTGTGTGTGTGTGTATGTATGTGTGTGTATATGTGTGAGTGTTCCCCTTAGGAAATCCTAGAACCACCATTTTCCACTGATCTTTATTATTAATATTGTTAATAATTATAATAATATACAAAGTTGCACTGCACATATAATATGCATTATATGGAAAGATCTAAAAAGCAAGTACCATCTAAACTCGTCTGAAAACTCTTCTATTTCCTAGAAAGATTATCCCCAAGTGTCATAATGAGCAGTTAATCAGCATAGAAGTAAAACTGAACATAGAAGTGCTGTACTGGACAAATCAAATGGGTTC
The DNA here is from genome assembly GCA_903798205.1 of Danio tinwini. Taxonomy (NCBI): domain Eukaryota; kingdom Metazoa; phylum Chordata; class Actinopteri; order Cypriniformes; family Danionidae; genus Danio; species Danio tinwini. The sequence continues at coordinate 32,169,072 of CAIGQZ010001336.1, forward strand.
AGAAAGTCATTTTTACAAGAATGTTAGTTAATGTTAGTTGATTAAGATTAATCATTATTATTTGACAGTTTCTCGAGATTAAATCCTCATAAAACATCTCAGAAAGTTTCTTATGATTATAACTTGCAAATTATATATATTTTCATATTTAATGGCGTGATCCTTAACCTGCGTCCAATCCCGGCTAACTTCCGGAAAGGGAAAGCAACCAATAGCGTTAGAGATAACAGGTACGGCGAGTCCCGGCCCAGGACTGACAAAATCCCAAAAGTTTCGCGCGAGCAGAGAGAAGATCCAGCGAGCGAGCGGAGAGAAGTGATTGCGCGTGCACGCTGTAGGCATGACCTCGGTCGCGAGAGCGTACATCGTGTGCACAGATGATGTTCCTCACGGTGGATCAGTTCAGCGCGCGCGTGAAGATCCCCTGTGCGCGCGCGAGTTGTAGTTTCCTTGCATGTGGGCCTGTAATCTGCTCGCGGTTCACTTCTTCTCGCACGTAAACATCACCGCTGCGCTCGATTAATATTGCCATTGATTTGCCGTCATAAACGTGTTCATCAGACGCTGGATTCGAACCGGGTTCATTCCTCAAAACATGTTACCATGCTCGTTACGAGCTACACCACACCCACCTGTTGTCTATTGCGCTCTTTAGTTATGTTGTCTCAGTAGATCAAAAGGCGCTGACGGGAAGCATTTAACTTGCTTATTCCAACGAGGTGCGCTATTTGCACTTAGCCTAAATGACACTCCGAAATCAGCATTCCACCCCCCAGTTGGCATTTCTATGTAGTTTGCATCTTCTCCCCATGTTTGTGTGGGTTGCCTTTGGGTGCCCCAGTTTACCCCACAAGTCCAAAGACATGCAGTATAGGTGAATTGGGTAAGCTAAAATGTCCATAGAGTATGTGTGTGAATGGGAGTGCCGGACGGGCTGCGTAAAACATGCTGGATAAGTTGGCGGTTTAAGCCTTTGTGGCGACGGGAAAGGGACTAATCTGAAAAGAAAATGAAAGAATGAATGAATGATTAGGAGTAGTAATTTGATTATATGATGAATATAGCAGCATTTATTTAAAATTTAATATGGTATCATTTTAAATATACAATAATGATATAATATATAACAATATTTGACGGCTGAATAAAACTTAAAATGTTTAAATACTTAAACTTTCATAACTATGGCATAAATCTCTAGAGTTATACAATCTAATGGATTCTTTCGGCATGATGAGAGGTAAAACTGCAGCTCATCCCACACTGATATGAATGAGACACATTCATCTCTGTCTATCAGTCACATTGATGGCTCTGCTGCAAATTTACCCAAGTCTAGCCTTAGACGAAATGAAAAAGAGAGCAGACCACCAAAGGCGGCAAAATCCCACTGGAAAACTTGTCAATCCATCAGAGAGAACCAGATCTGAGTCAGGCACATTTCCCGACTAGACTTACAGATAGTGTTATTACATAGCTGGTCTAATATCCCCGGGCTCCTCTGTTGGGTATAGGACAGATCCATTTATGAGAATTGATTCAGTTATTTATCCATTGATCAGTTATTTAACTGAGAATCATGTTAAATAGTATGGACGAAATGAGTTGATATGCAGCGATTTGTAATCACTTCACTGATTAACCACATATTATATAAGCTGCAAGCTAGCGGCGTTCTTCTTAAAACTTCAGTATAACCTAAGGTTGCGAGACTATTCTGAGATCTTCCCTTTTTTAGTTCTGATAAACATCCCTATCAACATCACAATCTAAATACAGCCTAAATACCCAGAGAAGCTTTTCTGAAAGCAGAGCTCCCTGTGTGCTGGAGAACACCCGCTTGTTTGGCTTATCTTTTTCTTTGAAGGGCACACAAAAAGGACAACAGAGACAGGCATGTAATTTGAGGTAAGTGAGTGCTTCAAAGAGCGAAGTTTAATCCCTGATTTATTCCAAATTGGAACATGGAGTGTTGTCAAAGCAGATGACATCATCTTTTCTTTTGGATTAAGTGTATTTGCTCAGTTCAGTCTAAATTCTGACATCAATGACCTGATGAGAGCATAGACAATAACTGTTTGGCCTTTTTGACAATTTCTTAGTGACAAAATGTTAAATTCATTTCATTTACAAAGCTTTTTTCTTACAAATCATTTGCAATGATGCATGTTTCACTAGAAGATGATCAGGTCAAATGTTAGGGTTAGGGTTTTTCTCATTAGAAATGTTTTGCAGAGGTTACTGCAAAAATGCAAAGCAGTTTTCAGCTTTTATGCACTAAAAGCGTTGAAAAAAACAACAGCTTTCATTCCTTTTCACACAAATGGTGCACTTTATTTTACAGTTTCATTTGTACTGGATTTAATTCATCACATTCACTACATAAATTGGGTAATACTACAGCTGAACCTGAACCTTACCCCATGTAGTTAACGTTCTCAGGTATGTACACTGTAAGTAAACTTTTATTCATTCATTTTCTTTTCGCTTAGTCCCTTTGTTCATCAAGGGTCGTCACAGCGGAATGAACCACCTACTTATCCAGCATATGTTTTACGCAGCGGATGCCCTTCCAGCTGCAACCCAACACTGGAAAACACACCCATACACATTCGTTCACACACATACACTACAGACAATTTAGCTTATTCAATTCACCTATAGCACATTGCTTTGGACTTTGGAGGAGCACCCACACCAACTCGGGGAGATGGGGAGAACGTGCAAACTCTACACAGAAATGCCAACCGAACCAAAGACCTTCTTGCTGTGAGGCGATCGTGCTACCCATTGCGCCACCATGATGCTCGTAAGTAAACTTTAAGTACTGTAAAATTAAGTGCAACCAATGAGAATTAGATGGATTATAAAATGTTAGACTTAGCAGGAAATCCCTTCCAAGCAAACAATTTTGTGTTTAATAGACATCTTTTAGACGTCTAAACGTAGACAGCTTGGCTAAAAGAAGGCTAAACTTGGGTTCTCTTTGAAAATCTAATAGACATCTAAGAATATAGCCCACAACTAGACTAGTCGTCAAATAGACAGATTAGACAGATTTTATATGTCTAATCATTCACTTCTGTTTATTTGATGCCTATTCTTAGACGTATATTAGATTTTCACTGACAGCCCAAATTTAGCCTTGTTTTAGCCAAGACAATCTATTAGACATCTTTTTTTAAAACAAAAATGCTGGGTTATTGGTGTTATTAACTTTAACTAAATTTAGTGAATTTGCCAACTGTTAGTGATATGAATGAATGAATGAATCTCACTGCAAAATGAGGTGTAATTAACAATTCCATATTGGTTCATTTAAAAACTTCCAAATAATTGTTACCTCTAGAAGAACAAGATGCATTAATCATAGATTAGTGTCTTTAGTTAGACCTAAAAAGTTAAAATAATTTCATTTCATTTAACCAATAGGTTGATGTTATACTAATAGGCAAGATTTAGGACAAAGCAGACAATTACAAACTACCCTACCATATAGATCACTATAAATGGTCACAAGTTTGATGTGTCAAAAACCATGTTTTTTTTTGTGTCATACCACAGTGCCCTGTGTACTGTGATAGGTTTTAATTCTTTCTTCTTGCATTTCAAGAAGTCATTCATCAGACACTTAATTGTGCTCAGTCAGTATGTCAAAGTCTATTGGCTGAACAAGTCCTGCATACAATTTAATGTAGATATAAGTGTAACCATTAAGGAAAACTGTACTATGGTGAACTACAATACAGATGCGCAAGAGAGCAGAGCTGAATCAGCTGACATTGAATAACAAAGCAATCATAATTTCCAGAAAAAGACAGTTATTACAAGTTTCTAAATGTTATGGTGAGAAATGAGCACAGTAATAATTGTGCAAAGCTGAACCTGAATAAGTTTACAAGGCACTTTGCAGAATTGTACATTTATTAGTGTGAGCAATTCCTTTACCAGGGGTGCGTTTCCCAAACAAAGACATAACTCGTGGTTGAACTATCATAGTACGATGCATCGTTTGGGAAATGAATGATGTAATGATGAGTGTTTCCTAAAACCATAGTTGCTTTGTCACAGATCCATCATTTGAAGCACATTGGTTATAACTTAAAACAACCATAATGATGCTCTAAATGTGGTGGAATAACAACTTCTTTAAAAAAAATAAAAATTTGTTGTGCAAACTATTGTTTTACACGCACATGCATTTAAAAAGAAAATCTAATATTAGTTTTAGTGAAAACATGCTCTTGTTTTCCATATTAATTGAAATATATCTAAGCGGCACATATAAAGGCAATGTTTCCTTAACAAATATTATTGAGAATATTCCATATTTTATTCTAAAACATAAAACCACTTAGCTAACATGTATTTTAATCTCATATATAAATTATAAATCAGGTTAGGCTAATGGTTGTAATTTACAGTAGGCCATTTACTAAGAAAATAAAATCCTACTTAATAATAATAATTATTATTATTTCTAATTTGTTATTACTTTTATTATTTTTATGCTGTTATTATTGTACTGTTATTATTATATAATGCAAACTCCACACAGAAATACCACCTGACCCAGCCGAGGCTCTAACCAGAGACCTTCTTGCAGTGAGGCGATTGTGCTACCCACTGCACCACCATGACGCCCATTATTGTTATTATTATTATTATTATTATTATTATTATTAAGTATTGTTTATTCATTTTTTAAGTCTACTTTTACAATTTGACATTCAAACCACTGCAGAAAGGTTTTAACCAACGGGCTCATGTTATATGGTCTTACAGTACATACAGTACAGATAAATTTTTAAATAAATAACCTTCTATAAATTCAAACCATTAACATATGCTATATATTTTTGTTTTCACAATATTTCACAATAAAAGGTCACCTGTAGCTTTCGTCATGAGCCACAGCTGCATTCAAAATGACATACATGTTTTCAAAGAGCACTGTGAAGGGACCACAACTGTCAATATGAAGAACTGTAAAAATAATTTAAAAGCAAATTAAGAGAGATGATTTTAATGTTTCTTTTTATCAATCCAAGTTTAAATGTTGGAACCTTCAAAAGGAATAGGGCATAGGGGGATGACTGGGAATAGAACACAGCCCTAAACTATGCTTCTAACTACAGCTCTAGAAGTGTTGTTGCAAGCGTACAAGTTTGCAACGCAGTTTGAGATTGTTCATTGGAACAATGAATTTGGGAAACATCAATTCAACGAACAATGTTTGTAACAACGCAACTTGCAACCTTAGTTGGTTAGCGATGGTTTTTGGAAACAAACCCCAGCTTATCCCATGCAGCATGCAAGTGGGAAAAAAAAGGCTAGGAAGGTTAACGATTGCTGCAATGACTAAAGGCCAGCTTAATATTTAAGATCTAACTAGTCTATACCAAATTTACATTTTTTACATTGTACAAATGACCTGGACAACCTGGTATTGTATCACCTATAGCAGCAAGTGCTCTTGAAGTATATTAAAAGCAGTTAGCAATAGATTCAAATGAGTCAAAAGTGTGAAATTGGGGCAGCCTCAGACTATCAAATCGGTTTTGAGTAAAGTTTAGTGTAAATAAATAAGTAAAATAAAGCATGAAATGTTTAATGCCACTCATTAACAATTTAAATGACAAACTGCTGCAATATGACCATCAACCATTTAAATAAAACCCTGCAACAGTAAAGTTTATTTGTTTTTACAAAAACTTTTTATTATGAGTCACTGGACATTTTACTTTGAAACTGCCACATAATATCTTTTCTTCCAGTGTTGCAACAGAACCACATTTTTCATAAGCCTTGGATCCAAATGTTATGGAAATGACAAATCAATAAGCATTATAAATTAATCTGAATATATGAGCTGGTTTTGTGGTACAAAGCTACAGTAAATGACAAATCATTCGGCACTGTGAACTAACGAGGTCATTAAAAATAAGAAACTGCTAAAAGAAACTCACAGAGCCACAATACAGCTTTGAAGAGAATACACAAATGACACTTTTACTGTTACTAGTGCTCTAATACATTTTAGCTTTTCAACCAATTTTTTTTTTTTGGAGATTTTTAAGAAACATGGAAGCAGAGACGTCTCTTCTCATGTAACAGGTTGCTTTCTGTAATGCATAGTAATCTAATTCTGTAGGAATGTAACTGATCTAGACAGAGAACTGCTAGATCTCTAAGAAATGGTGATGCATTATATTTTAATCTAGTGAGCCACCTGATGCTCTACTCTTGCCATTTTTAATCAAAATACTTGCATCAGTGTCATGTGATGCTGCGTTTACTGGCATGTGGATGGTATTAAAGTACCTGTCAATCGCAATCCACCAACAGCAAAACCTTCTAATCAACTCCTGATAAACACAATACTGTACATGTCTGCCTTTTATTAGTTTCACTTCAATATACTTCAGTATATATACACAGTGGCTTAGTGGTTAGCACTGTCACTTCACAGCAAGAAGATTGCTGGTTCGAGTCCCGACTGGGTCAGGTTGGCATTCCCAGTTGGCATTTCTGTGTGGAGTATGCATGTTCTCCCCGTGTTCGGGTGGGTTTCCTCTGGGTACATGTGGTATAGGTAAATTGAATAAACTAAACTGGCTGTTTAGTTTATTGTATGCCCTTCTAGCTGCAACCCAGTACTCAGAAACATCCATACACATGTTTTTGAGTACTGGGTTGCAGCTAGAAGGGCATTCGCTCTGTAAAACATAGGTTGGATAAGTTGCCGGTTCATTCCGCTGTTTCGACCCCTGATAAAAAAAGGGACGAAGCCGAAGAAAAATGAATGAATGAATGAATTAATATACATCATAATGAGAAAAAATTACTTATGCAACTTGAGTTTTATGCCAAAAAAATCATATTTTGGTATTTTTGATCATATTTTCCCACAATCTTACACAGTTCAAACCTGTAAAGTTGCTTTTTTTGGACTTTATGTTTATTGAAAACTGATTCATTTAGGTTACATCTCACACATCGTTAGATCACTCACACATCTACAGGGATTACTTTCAGTGAGCAATGAAACCAGCAAATTATGAGCCTCATGGGCATCATCTAAAATATATTGGCTTGTTGAATTCCTATCCTGTGTGTAGCGTCACTAGTGTGGCTAAAACCCGCAGTTTTTCAGCAAATGCTCTCTCCAATTAGCCCTCCCCTGTGGTGTCTTCATTCATTATTTACGCTGCCGACATCCACTTAATTCTGCCTGTTATAATGCTTGTATTGTCTCAAGTACTTTTATAGTAATGCCCATTCAAGGTCAATTGTCCATGGCATTTAAATGATGAATGCTGCTCGTTCTGAGTGAAATATGTTCACTTCTAAGAACAAATTGTGCTTTTTAGAAAGCGTTCTGCTTTTGGGTTTAGAATGAACATGACAGTAAAAAGCATTTTTAAAGTATGACAACATACTGTAGCAGTTTTGTGTTCTTCTTTTAGAAATATTCACCCCATGCTGATTGTTTTTCATCCTGCTGTGTCAATTAAAAAAAGTTTTGAAACTAAATGAATTCAGTTGATTGGTAAAACAATAATATTACTTTGAGAAATCTCAGAAATAACAATAATAAAAAAAAGATCATATCACTCCTGCTGTCACCAGAAAGAAAAAGTTTGAAAGAGGTTATTAACAACTGGCACATCTTCGAAACTGTCTTGTAGCCAAATGGAAGCACTCCACACACACACATTCAACTTTGTGAGAGAATGGCTGTAAGGAAGTTTCTGACAAAAGCCTGACCTTAAGTTCGAGCTGGAGTTTGCTAGAAGCCATGTGACAAAACTGAAACCAACTGGAAGGAGTTTGCAAGATTTATTAAAGTATAAAGCTTCTGCCATAAAACAAGTCCCTAATCAAAGGATCTTGAGGAGTTTGAGTACTAAAATGTTCTGCTTGTCAAAATGAATGATTCCATCCATCATAGCAGGCAGTATGGCTCTAGTGCCTAGGAGATGGGCATGATGCCTCCTCTTCGCCCGCCAGAGTCAGATCACTCTATTCTGATTCTGCTCCACGATTGAGATCAGCTGCCATGTGCTGCATGAAAACAAATACAAAATCGTTATATTTATAGCATTCTTAATTATATGTCACATAGCTAAAAGGATATAGTTTGCTCAAAATTCAAATTTAATCATGATTTCTGTACAAAAATGCATCATTTAGTTTTTTCTATTGAACATAAATTCTCAAAAAATGTGGGTAAACACCGAGTTGACCACACCTTTCAACTACCATGTCAACTGCTTGAACTACTGTTTATAGTCATTAAACTGAGTAAGAGCTAGATACAATTCCTAAACTTTACCTTTACTGTACATACAGTAGTTACTTTATATAATCCAGTAGTTTATTATAAGTACATTTTAAGTATACAAACTGCTAAATAAAATGCAACCAATTGTACTATTATAATTTTATTATTATTAGTAGTAGTAGTAGTAGTAGTAGCAGTAGTAGTAGTGGTCGTAGTATTAGTGCACTGCATTTCGTTTCCTTGTACTTGTAAATGTGTGATGACAATAAAGTTGAATCTAATCTAATCTAATTAGTAGCAGCAGCAGCAGTAATCGTAGTCACAATCGTTGTTACAGTAGTATTACAGTAGTAGTAGTAGCAATATAAGTACTAGTTATTACAGTAGTATTCATTTAGTAGTGGTAACAGTAACAATTTTACTAGTACTTACAGTAGTGGTAGTATTAATAATAGTAACAGTAGTCAAAGTAGTAAGAAGCAGCAACAATAGTAGTAGAATTGTTATTACATTAGTATTAAATTAGCAGTAGTAACAGTAGTATTACAGCAGTAGTAGTGCCATATTGATTATACAATATTGCTTCTTATCTATAAAGCTTTAATTAATCTAGCTGCTGTTTTTTTTAACCAACCTTCTGTCTCACTACAATCCAACTCGCTCTTTAAGATGTCAAAACTCAGGGCTTCTGGTGGTACCCAGTATAGCAAAGTCTACTAAGGGAGGTTGAGCCTTCTCAATTATGGCTCCTAAACTCTGGAATAGCCTTCATGATAATGTCTGAGGCTCATACACACTCTCTCAGTTCAAAACTAGATTAAAGATCTATCTTTTTAGTAAAGCATACACACAATGCATCACATAACAGTATGATGCATAAGTGTGCTCCATGCAGGTGAGTGGGCTTGACAAACCACCTGTAAGACACACTCCTCCTGTCTTAATGCACCAGACATTTTGTTTGAAATACTTATAGGCTTAATATGTTTGTTTCTATGTTTGGTTATATAACTCCTATTTTCATTTATAGCACTTCATTTTCGCATTGACATTAAATCTATCTTGTTAAAATACATTATGAACAGCAGCTATGTTAATTACTTTTTTTGTTCTCTATTTCCACCTGGAAATGCCCATCATAAGGCCTCTAGAGCATAGGTTGCTCTAGAAACTGTGTAGCAGCATTGATGGGATCCAGGACCTGTGAAGAGATGATGCCAACTATCGAGCACTTCGATGACAACACATAAACTTAATACACAAATACACATCATTAAACATACTCATAGACTTAGACAATTGCAGGTTAACCCTCTTGGGTCGGCAAATGTGTAATACGTGCTTTGAGGTGTCTTTTCCTGATAAAAGAACTTAAATCACACTTTTTTTTTTAACCGTAGTTGAACCAGTCAAAGTTTTGCAATTATTTGGGCAAAATATATATACAAGGCCTTAAAATGTTATTTTGATTTAAAGTAAATGTTTTTTATGTTTATAGTATTATTTATTCTTGTGTTTAAAGGTATTCAGAAATTATTATTAAATGTTGGATTAGTGCACAAGAAAGTTTTTATTACAACAGTTTTGCAAACATGTTTTATACCATTTCAAATATATATTTTTGTACATGATGTATAAGTGCACATACATTGTTTACCCATAGTGTTTACTCAGTCATAATAGAGTAAGTAATGCAACAAGCATTTAGTTTGGGCTAGCTTTTGCAACTGGACATTGCTTTACAATGTCCTTGATGGGTAGCCAATGGGGGAGTGTCTTTTGACCCTCTAGGTGTGAATTATTCATGACCACTGTCACTCCCACACATACAGTATGCTGATCCAAAATAGACCTTACAAAATGTAAATCATTGGAATGTTTTCTTTGAATGAGAGAACAGAATAATTTTCACCTAATTGTGAAGTAAATATTCTAGTCTACAACACTGGTCACTCAAAAGTCTGGCCAATAAGTAGCTGAAATAAGCACAAATGGGTTGATGTCTGTATATAATAACTTATATTTGATTGGAACTTTAACTTAATTTGACTGTAATACATTTCCCAGTGATGGGTTGCAGCTAGAAGGGCATCCGCTGCATAAAACATATACTGGATAAGTTGGCGGTTCATTCCACTGTGGCGACCCCAGATTAATAAAGGGACTAAGCCGAAATTTTTTTTATGAAAGAATGAATTTTTGTAATACAATAACGTGCACCTTTTGTAAAGCTGCTTTAAAACAATAATTATTGTAAAAAGTGCTATACATATTAACTTGAATTGAGTTGAACACACTAGTACTAGTAATTAGTATCACAACAGTAGTAGTAAAAAATTCAGTAGTAGATACAGTTGTAGTAGTAGTAGTACAGTAGCAGCAGTAGTAGTAGTAATGGTAGCAGTAGTAGTAACTTAGTAATAGTAGTAATCAAAAATCCCTTAAGCGTTTATATATCTTATTTTAGCTTTAATAAATGTGTCACAGTGGCGTAGCATGATCACCTCACAGCAAGAAGGTCGCTGGTTCAAGCCTCGGCTGGGTCAGTTGGCACTTCTGTGTAGAGTTTGCATATTCTCCCTGTGATTGCATGGGTTTCTTCTGGTTGCTCCGGTTTCCCCCACACTAAAATTGTCCGTATAGTGTATGTGTGTGAATGAGAGTGTATGGATGTTTCCCAGTGATGGGTTACAGCTGGAAGGGCATCCATTCCGCGGTTCATTCCGCTGTGGCGACCACAGATTAATAAACAAAGCCGAAAAGAAAATGAATGAATGAATGAGTTTTAATAAAGGAAAGGCAGATAATAATCACAATGAATCCTTCTAGTACCCTGCTACAGAAGCACACATGAGGAATCTTTATGTCCTACTACATGATATAACTGACAGCATAAGTCAATAAAAGGCAGTTGCTGGGGGAAAGAAACAGTGGCACAGTAGTGTTTTGGCATTTTTTGATATGGTGATATGTTTTCATGAAGTAACTCATAGTGAAGCAAAAAGAGAGAGCAGTGCATCTCCCAGATGTCTCAGCTGCACTTTGTGCTGCTTACATTGTGTGGGAGGTTATAAGTGATAAAAGCCACTGCAGGTGGGCTCCACTTTGAAGCCATTGATAGACCCAACAGCCAACAGGACTCTGGAACTTTCTAGTTGCCCATAACAGATGTCGGGCAAAGAACTGGGAATTATGGTGACGCATGCAGAAGTCAACAAAACAACCACACTATAGCTTCAAACTTGTTGCTTCAAACTTGTCCAAGTCAAATACAGCTTCCAATGTTGAACTGTAGTTAAATTTGTCCTTAAACAGATGGCAAACACATATTGTGTAACAAGTTTGAGCACTTACACAGTAGGAAATTGATACATTTTAAATTAATCAAATTAAAACTTTAACAGTGTTAAAGTTAGCAACGTGTTAAAAAGATACAATATTCTAGAAATCACAAATTTGAAACAACTAATATCTCTTGGTATGACTTAAGGGCTCATACGTTTGTCGTTCATTTGAAAAACTTTCTGTCAGAAAGTTTTAACGACTCCCCATCTTGCTAAGTCAATAAAAACTGTAAAGCTTGGCTTTCAGTTCAATGGGGCTTGTCAGATAATTGAGAACATTTCACCAGGTTAACTAGATTAACACAGGCAGCTATGAGGTTCCTGAAAGTGTGCTCTAATGTGCTAAAAAAACAGCTTTAATTAGGACTAGAAGAGATCTTAATATTTAGGAAATTTTTAATTGTTCAATAATTTTGATCTCTTCTCCACAACTTCAACTCCAACTGTGGAGAATTTTAAATGAACAAAATCTAGATTATTCATGAGTCACAATCACTAGCGATCGAATCCTTGTAGATCGCTGGTAAACATGCAGACCCCAAAGAATTAAAAATCTGCCATTATATGGACTACAGATCCAGTCATGCACCGCTAACTTGCACCTGTTCCGGTTTTCCTGCTGATTGCTAACACACACAGCTAAAGCAGTTCAGAACTGATTACATGGACTTTAAAAGCAGCACAGAAACACACAATAATTGAGTCTTTTTAAACTGTTTATCTGTGAGCATTATGTCGCGTTTGTCCTTGCCTTGCGTTTATACTTCTGCGTCAAGTGATCAGCGTAACCCACGGCGCAAGCCTTGTGCATAGCTGTGCATTTATACTTCTGCACGCTGTTTCTGTTGCTCTCCAATACACTTCCCAAACGCTAGCTGGCAGTAGGTGTTTATGTTCCTCTGTTTCGAGTTTCTTTGCTGGTGTTCTGTTTTTTCTGAACACTTCCTTAATGTACAAGTGGCTCAAACTCACAAATTTTTAGGCGGAAACCGGCAGACGTGCAACAACTTTAATCATGAGGTAAACACAAAACAACAGTCTCCATCCGGAGCTCCTTCACCGGACTCCACACTTGTAAACACTCGCTGCATCTGGCTTGTGCGGCTCTCACCTCCGCCCACACTCGTCAGCGCTACCAAGCTGACCAATCGCAGAGCTTGCGCTACGCGTACGCGTTACATTTTTTGAAAGGTGTGCGCCAACGACGCCGACGGCCACAGCGAGGGCTATGCGTCCACGCATAGGCTGCGCCGTAGCATATGCGTGCGATTGACGCCGAAGTATAAATCAGCCTTTAGACCCTTGCTTTTCTTTTAGTGTTTATTCTTGTCTACTGCCTGCCTTCTGACCACTCGCCTGTTATTTGACTACAACTCGGAATTCTCTGTATGTACCTGATTGCCCCTGTGTTGACCGTTGCTTGACTGACCATTCTTGTTAATAAACCTGCATTTGGATCCGCACTCCTGTTGTCAATGCCCCATTCACATAATATCATTGTTACCTATCTTTTTTTCACTTAACAAAAAATACAATCCTAACCAGCCAGGATGTAATCAAAAACCTGGCTCACACTGTGCAAATTTTGGCAAATTTGAATGTCTAAGACTGAGTACACACTTCACAATTTTGGTCCATTATTAATTGATGTTTTTGGCAAATCTCAAGTAAAGTATGGTACTGAGCTGCGACTTTTGATATGTGACTGTGGTGGGGAAGGCGTGATCGAACACCCAATAAGGGGGGAGAGCAAGCGGAGACACCGGCGGCTGGTCAGTGGTCCAATCATAAATAATCAGTAACACCTGTATTTTCTAGTGATTGGGCCGGAGAGACACCTTCATAAGGGGAGGAGAAGGAACAGCCGGGAGAGAGGAGAGCCAAGCCTGCACACACACACACACACACACACACACACACCCAGACTGGGATATCCAGCACAACCAAAAATATTAATAAAGAATTGTGCTTACCAGATATCGCCGACCCTGTCTTCTTTTTCCTACACAACGAACTTTACTACAGTGGTGCCGAAACCCGGGAAGGAGAAGAGACTTCGCTGCCAAGATGACCACTTCGTCAACCAGTCCATTTGCGGATGTGATCCAGGCACTCGCGGTCCTCCACCGCGAGCAACATGAGGCGCTGGTGGAGATCCGGCCGGACCAGGAACAAAGGTTTCGAGTCCTAGTGGAAGCCCAGCAAGAGGACCGCAAGCTTGTCCGGAGACTGCTGGACCAGGGGATCCGGCCCGCGTCGACACCTGCCGCCCACCCTCCCATTACCCTTCAGAAGATGGGGACACAGGACGATCCGGAAGTGTTCCTGGACCTATTTGAGAAGATGGCGGAGGCGTGTGGCTGGCCGCGGGCCGAGTGGCCGGTAACAATCATCCCGTTGTTGCAGATCGCCGCGCAGCAACTACCGGCCCAGAATCTCCTGGAATATGCTCACTTGAAGCGAGCCATCCTCCAGCGGGCCGGCCGCAACCCTTTGCTGGGTCCTTTGTGTTCGCCCAGCAGCTCCGGGACGCCTGCCGCAGATGGCTGATCCAGGATGGCCAGGACATCGACCGGGTGGTGGATACCGTGGTGCTGGAGCAGTTCATCGCCCGCCTCCCCTCCCGAACATCGGAGTGGGTCCAGTGCCACCGGCCCACCAAGCTCAAAACGGCCATCCAGCTGGCGGAGGACCACCTGGTAGCGAGGTCCAGGGTCAGCAATTTAACCTCTCTCTCTCCTCTCTCTCCCCCTTCTCCCTCTATCTCTCTCTCCATTCCCATTCCCAGGCCCAGGCAGCAGGGACCTCCCCTGCCAGCTCCAAGGAAGCGGGCCACGGGGACTGATACACCTCGCTCTATGCCTCGGTGGGGTGGATATCCGGGCCAGGGCATGGAAGCACGCCCCCTAGTGGCTCCTCCAGCCACAACAGGTCTCTCTCCGGCTCAACCAGTTGGTCCAACTTGCCCCGGGGGTGCAGGGGTGAGGTCTGGGCCGACGTGTTGGTGGTGCGGGGGCGTGGATCACACCCAGGAGGATTGCTCCGTGATGGAGGTGGGGGCTTTGATCCGCGTGCCTGACACCCCAACTGTCGCCCCCGGTCGCAACAGGCTATATCAGATACCGGTAAGTATAAAGGGGGATAAATATCAGGCCTTGGTGGATTCAGGATGTAACCAAACCTCTATCCACCAATGCCTGGTGCAAGACACGGCATTGGATAAAAGCCGCTTGGTTAAGGTGAGGTGTGTGCACGGGGATGTAACTCACTACCCGCTAATGGCTGTAGAAATTCAATTCAGAGAGAAAAAAAAAAAAGTGATTCAGGAAGAATTGGAAAAAATGCTGGAGATGGGGGTAGTAGAAGAATCGCACAGCGACTGGGCCAGCCTGATTGTTTTAATTCCTAAAACAGACGGCACGGTCCGGTTCTGTGTGGATTATCGCAAATTAAATGCAGTATCAAAATTTGATGCGTATCCAATGCCGTGGATTGACGAGTTGCTCGACCGGTTAGGCGCTGCTCGCTATTACTCGACATTGGATTTAACAAAGGGATATTGGCAGATACCCCTAACTCCTATATCCCAAGAAAAAACTGCCTTTACAATGCCGTTTGGATTACACCAGTTCGTAACATTTCCGTACGGGCTGTTCGGGGCTCCGGCTACGTTTCAGCGCTTAATGGATAAAATACTGGCCCGTCACTCAGCATATGCCACTGCTTACTTGGACGATATTATTATCTTTAGTAATGATTGGCAGCGGCATATACAGCATCTGCGGGCAGTATTATTAGTGCTGAGGCGGGCCGGGCTTACGGCCAACCCGAGCAAGTGCGCAATTGGGCGTGTGGAGGTGAGGTATCTGGGCTTCCGCTTGGGTCATGGGCAGGTGCAGCCACAAATTGATAAAACTGCAGCCATTGCAACCTGCCCGAGGCCCAAGACCAAAAAGGAGGTGAGACAGTTTTTGGGGCTGGCGGGATATTATAGACGGTTTATCCCAGATTATTCGGCCCTCGTCAGTCCCTTAACTGATCTCACTAAAAAGGGGAAACCAGATACCGTCCGGTGGTCGGAGCAGTACCAACAGGCTTTCATCCAGGTTAAAGCTGCACTTTGCGGGGGGCCGCTATTGCACGCTCCTAACTTCGCTCTCCCCTTTATTTTACAGACGGATGCGTCCGATCGGGGTCTGGAAGCGGTTCTCGCCCAGGAGGTGGAGGGGGAGGAACGGCCGGTGCTCCATAGAGCACCATAGAGAAGGAATGCTTGGCGATTAGGTGGGCCGTCCTCACTCTCCGTTATTATCTCCTGGGCAGGGAGTTCGTCCTCTGTTCGGATCATGCCCCCCTACAGTGGCTCCACCGCATGAAGGATACCAACGCGCGGATCACCCGTTGGTATCTCGCTTTACAGCCTTTTAAATTCAAGGTGATCCACAGGCCGGGCGCACAGATGGTTGTAGCTGACTTCCTCTCCCAGGCGGGGGGAGGGGGGAGATCTGCAGGCCGGACGGTTGCACGGCCTGAGATGGGCGGTGGGGGTATGTGGTGGGGAAGGCGTGATCGAACACCCAAAAAGGGGGGAGAGCAAGCGGAGACACCGGCGGCTGGTCAGTGGTCCAATCATAAATAATCAGTAACACCTGTATTTTCTAGTGATTGGGCCGGAGAGACACCTTCAAAAGGGGAGGAGAAGGAACAGCCGGGTGAGAGGAGAGCCAAGCCTGCACACACACACACACCCAGACTGGGATATCCAGCACAACCAAAAATATTAATAAAGAATTGTGCTTACCAGATATCGCCGACCCTGTCTTCTTCTTCCTACACAACGAACTTTACTACAGTGACATTTACAGGTCTTTCTCCTACACGTCTGTGAGAGGCCGGGGCTTGTCACCCACCCCAGTGCTTAATTTTTAAATGAACAATTTCTGGAACAAAACCAGGAAACAAAAGTTGTGATCAAAGCCAACCACACAATTTCAGTTTTTCTGGAACATGACATCACTAAAAGTTAATAGCCACTAAAAAAAGTAAAGTTTTATTATTTCGTGCCATATATGGGTCAATCGTGAATAAAAAAAACATATCTACAAAACATAACTCTTATTAAAACATCACTATTTAGTTTATTAACACCACTGACATTCGGTTCACTTCACTATAATGTGCATAGTGAAAAAAAAATCGTAATTAAATGACTAACTCTGTCTGTTTCTTCTGTCTAGGCTGTCTTGATCACTCCTCCTATCCTAATTTAGGGACGCAGTTCCATCTTACCAAGATCTTTTTTGATCTGTCTCATTATCAAATAAATTTGTGGTTTAAAAAAATGAAAATATACTTGACTGCTGCTTTGCCGTTTTGAAAATACAAATATTATTTAGGTAGGCCACTATGCCATGATTTATTTTCACTGCTCACTGCACGCAAAACAATAATCACCAACCAATGAGAGTGGTATTAAATGTAAGAAAGCTGATTGGTCAAAAATATTATTGAGGGCCAATACTTAAACGTGCCCACTGCTTAAACTTTGGCTTGGTGACTACTGTTATGTGTGTGCGTTCACAAAAAATCCATGCAGTACTGTTAGGTGTTTTTAACACGCACTCATTCACATTCTATCTCTCTCTCAATGACACACACACATGCAGCTATTCATAACACAAAAGTTAATGACAAATCAAATAAAATAAATACCAGAATGCAAAACCGGAACAGGATCTGGCAAGATCTGGCTAAAATTAAGCAACTGACCCATCCTAATCCCAGCCGAGTTTTTTTCAAATGCAAAAAAATCAAAGACTCGAATCCTAGTGCTCCACATCACATGTGCAAAATTGTACAAGGTGAGCTACTGAGCAAACAAGCCATGGCAGAACAGTCATCTACATAAAAATAAGCATGTGAGGTATTACAAAACATGTTTAATTTGATGATTTTGATAAGTTTTGTATTACAGTGTTGTATTACATTTTGTCGACATTATGGGGAGAAAACTTGCCAACATACAGTCCAACACTTCAGAGTTCTGCTAGCGATCGACGATTTATGTAAATTTGGCAAGCTAAACGCATTCTGTACTGTACAGGAGACACGGTATGTAGGAGATTGATTGATAATGATCTACAGCCAGTCAGGACACAGAACAGATTGTGCTAATTACGACACAGAACACAATGCGCTGTAAAAAAAACAACAAAAAAAAAAAACATTTCAAATTACATGAAATAAAAATCTGCAAAACTGTGAGGGGATCACTGTTATTATATTGGTGCCATGCAAAGAACCAGGTGAAAATAATCTGAAAGTATCAGTAACCTAGTGTGAAAGTCACAAATGCTGTCTTAGTCATACTGTCCCGTAGCATTTGTTTTATCTACAAACTACAACTACATGTTGAAGCACATATTCACTGTTTTGCAAAACTTTAGCCCAAGGCACATAATTACAATAACCCTGTTTATTGTTTGCTTTTCAAGGCATGTAATAAGTACAAATTAATGCCTCAAATTATTTACATTTACTGTGAGGTATCATTTCAGAATATGGGTTACTGAATGTGTCATTGATTAATGATGTCAAACTCCAGATGGATCTTGCTTGTGTCTGTTTAACACATCTTGATTGTCATTCAGTCTGACAATGTGACATTCATAACAGGTTGTCTTATACAGTCTGACAAGGTACAATTATAAAAGACTATTAAAAATCACACTGTCTGAGTCGGGCTTAAGATAATTCAAGATCAGAGAGCATATCTGATTTTTTGTGCAACAGAAATGAATAGGAAAAAGGCATATTGTCGCTTAGTTACTGTAGGTAATCCGGTTGGAATAAATCATAAGAGATTTGGCTTTCAAAAAATATCAGGAAATATAGACGGCAAACAGCAAAGTACTGGCAGAATCCATAGATACCATTATTGATCTGATCAAAGCCAACCACACTGATGCAAGGCATGAGCTCATGCTGCTGACCGGTAGTGGTTAAGCTCATTCAATGATCAAAGATTTAATAGAAATGTCAAGTACAGCACAACGCTGACTGCAAGCAAAGGCTGCACCTTCACATGCTCGGCGAGTTGTGTGCTTCACTCAAATGTTAATGGCAATTCAGGACTTGGCTGTGGCGAAATCCTCTTCATCAGAATGGAAATTGCCTTGCAACTTTTTAATGGCTTTATAGGGCTTTGTTGCATATAAATGGCGTAGGTAATCAATAACAATGTGCGCTTGTTGAGTTGCATGCAAGATCACAATCACACAGGATCTCTATCAGCAAAGACATGCATTTATATGGCCAAGATAAAGCCTTTACAATAATTCTCCATTTACACTATAGAATGGTCTGCACCACAGTTGTTACTCTCTCCATCACTCTTTCTTTCTTACCTGCTCTCTTTGTACAAACTCATTGTCTCACATATTGGTTAAACTATTCAATTTGAAATGATCAGTTACAGGAAACACTATGAAATTCCCATTTGCTTAATTTGATAGTTCACCTCAGTAGTGAGGCTAAAGCCCGGTGTCTTGACGTTTTATCTTACCCATCAGATTATGCTACTAACACTGTATTTGATTGGTTCTGAGGTTGGGGTTAGGGATTAGGTAGCTTAGGGTGATTTTACAGCTTCATATCACACTATTCCACATTATAATTTACACTAGTAGCAAAATCTGATGGGTAGCATATATTATTCACAAATAGGACAAATCGACAGAACACTTACACTGCGGTTATTAATAATCCTAAATGATTGTATCATGTCAGACTGCACGAACATGGCTCCAATGTCAAACTGCTGTCATAAAGTCAGACTAAACGACAATGAAGTTGCACCAAAAAATGAAGAAAATTCACCCAGTGTTTGACGTCATCCAACTGTGATATTTTCAGTATGCTACATTTTAAAATGATTCCTCACAGTAAACATAAACAATCTGTAGTGGCAATTTTGCATGTGTCTCAATAATAAAACCAAACAGAAAAAAAAAAAACTTTTTCAGACATTTCCTCGCGGTAGATTCAAGTTGTCGCACGATTTAAGTCATCAGGTTCTTGGTTTGACACTCATTGCAGTAGTTGTCACCATGCAGAAAACTGACTGAAATTTTCTGACACTGTAGAAACTGTATCTCAGTTGTGGTGAGTAAATGTAGTGGATAGGCATGATGACCGACCAATTTTGTTGTTGGTACATACAGTAAAAGTGCACTTGGAGTGGATTGATGCATTTACCTTTTGCTATGTAAAGTTTTACAAACTAATTTCGAGAGGAGGAATATGATTGATCACAGCTGGTCTTATCTGTAATCAGAAATAATCCAATTATATTGATCCAAGCCTACAATAAATAGACAGATTTTACCCTATTGCCTTATCGTCATTTTGGAAGAATCCCTCCTTCTACCCCATCTCCTCCTTTTCCTCTTTTTACCAGGGGGTGCTCTTGAGACCTACCTGATCTCTGACTCCCTTATATGTTTATTGACCAGGCGGGAGCCCTGGGCTCAATTATCTCTGAGCTCAGAGTTCTCTCCTGGGACTGCATGCTAAACCTGCTAATAGCATCAAGTGATATCTAAGTGAGAACTCCAGTAGAATGCAAGCTGACAGC
Source organism: Danio tinwini (assembly GCA_903798205.1). Lineage (NCBI taxonomy): Eukaryota > Metazoa > Chordata > Actinopteri > Cypriniformes > Danionidae > Danio > Danio tinwini. Next base: position 32,189,338 of record CAIGQZ010001336.1, read on the forward strand.
TGGAAGATCAGCGTTTGATAGGGTGCTTTTTTATTATAGTTTACATGTATGAGTGGGCCACTCACACACTTGCTGTTTAGCCTTTTAACCCTATTTAAAAGGCTAAACAGCCAGTGTGTCAGTGGCCCACTCATACATGTAAACTATAATAAAAAAGCACCCTATCAAACGCTTATCTTCCTGAGAGCACATATGCTCTCAGGATGGCGCCGCGGATGGCTGCCTCGGTGTGAAGCTCTTCAGTGTTTGCACTATTTCTGTTAGTCTGTCCTGTTTTATGTTTATCAAACACGATCAGTTATACCAGGGATGAGCTGCTGAACATTCGGCAGTGCACACCAACTAATCACCAACTGGATTTTGATTTCTCTGGCGTTTTGCGGAACATTGTCATCGGCGGAGCAGCTGCTTTGTGGAAGAAATACAAGACCCGGCGGCGTGGGAAAAGAGCCGGCACGCTCGTCAGGCTGAGACAGCGCAGCTTCAGAACAGCGCTGCCTAGCATCCATCTAGCGAATCTCAGCTCGCTTCCTAACAAAATGGACAAACTACTTCTGCTCTCACACGAAAACAAGAAACTTTAACAACTCTGCTGCGCTGTGTTTCACAGAAACCTGGCTGAACAAAGCCATTCCGGACAGCGCATTACACTTACCGGACTTTCAGCTGTACAGAGCAGATCGCGATACGGAGTCAACGGGCAAAACACGCGGTGGTGGGACATGCTTTTACATCAACAGGAGATGGTGTATACGGATGTAACTGTGTTAAAGAAGATGTGCTGTCCTGATGTGAAAGCGCTTTTCATTAACTGTAAGCCGTTTTATGCACCGCGGGAGTTTTCCTCGTTCGTTCTCGTCTGTGTTTACATATCACCGCAAGCACACAAGAGTACTGCGTTACAACAACTGTCTGATCTGATCACAGAGACTGAAAAACGACACCTGGACTCTGCTTTTATCATTCTCGGTGACTTTAATCAGGCAAAACTCACACATGAGCTGCCTAAATTCAAACAGCACATCACATGCCCCACCAGAGACAATAACATTTTGGATCATTGCTACACCACAATAAAGGATGCATATCGCTCTGTCGCCAGAGCAGCTTTAGGACTCTCCGACCACTGCCTGGTTCATCTTATACCAACTTACAGGCAAAAACTTAAAACTGCTAAGCCAGTATTAAGGACTGTTAAGACATGGACCAACGACGCAGAGCAGGTCTTACAAGGCTGTTTTGAATGCACTGATTGGAGTGTTTTTGAAGCTGCAGCCACCGACCTAGACGAGCTCACAGAGACTGTAACATCATACATCAGTTTCTGTAAGGAGTTATGCATCCCTACCAGGACCTACTTATCATTTAACAATGATAAACCATGGTTTACACCAAAACTTAGACAGCTTCGTCATGAAAAAGAGGATGCCTACAGGAGCGGGGACAGGATTTTATGCAATCAGGCCAGGAACACACTGACAAAGGAGATTGGTGTGGCCAAGAAAAGCTATGCCAAAAAGCTGCAAAACCAGTTTTCTGCCAACGACCCTGCATCACTGTGGAAAGATCTGAAAGACATCACAAATTATAAAACGCCATCCCCCAGTATCGACAGCAACAAACATCTTGCAAATGAGCTGAATATTTTCTATTGTAGATTTGAGGTGTCTGGTCACACCTCTGACCAGACACCTCACACCCACCTGGATCATCTCCCTACACAGCCATCAACACCTCCAGCCATCTCCCTCTCCCCCCCTGCACTTCAGATCAGTGAGGATAATGGGCATCAGATCCTCAGTAAACAGCCATCAACACCTCCAGCGATCTCCTTCTCCACCTCGGCACTTCAGATCAGTGAAGATAATGTGCGTCAGATCTTCAGTAAACAGAGGAGACGAAAAGCAGCAGGTCCAGATGGTGTTTCACCAGCCTGTCTGAAAACTTGTTCGGACCAACTGGCTCCCATTTTCACACAGATCTTCAACAGATCACTTGAACAGCGCAAAGTTCCATCCAAAGAAACCAAAGATCACAGGACTCAATGACTACAGACCTGTTGCCTTAACATCTGTGGCCATGAAGTCATTCGAAAGACTGGTGCTAGCTTATCTGAAGGACATCACTGGACCTTTGCTGGACCCCCTGCAGTTTGCCTATAGAGCAAACCGGTCTGTGGATGATGCAGTCAACATGGGACTGCATTATATTCTAGAACATCTGGACAAACCAGGGAACTATGCAAGGATACTGTTTGTGGACTTCAGTTCTGCCTTTAACACCATCGTCCCATCACTGCTCGAGAACAAACTGACCCAGCTGTCTGTCCCTAGCTCTGTCTGTCAATGGATCACCAGCTTTCTGACAGATAGACAACAGCTAGTCAGAATGGGCAAAATCACATCCGACAGCCGCACCATCAGCACTGGTGCCCCCCAGGGATGTGTTCTCTCCCCACTGCTCTTCTCCCTGTACACAAACGACTGCACTGCAAAAGATCCCTCCATTAAGTTCTTGAAGTTTGCGGATGACACTACTGTTATCGGTCTCATCCGGAACGGTGACGAGTCTGCATACAGGCAGGAGGTGGAGCGGCTGGCTTTATGGTGCAGATACAACAACCTGGTGCTGAACACGCTCAAAACAGTGGAGATGATAGTAGACTTTAGGAGAAACCCCCCTGCACTCCCCCCACTCACCATCATGAACAGCATTGTGGCTGCAGTAGAGTCATTCAGGTTCCTGGGCACCATCATCTCTCAGGACCTGAAGTGGGACATTCACATAGACTCCATTGTAAAGAAAGCCCAGCAGAGACTGTACTTCCTTCGTCAGCTGAGGAAGTTCAACCTGCCACAGGAGCTGCTCGTACAGTTCTACTCAGTTGTCATCCAATCCATCCTCTGCACTTCAATCACCGTCTGGTTCAGCTCAGCTGCCAAAACCATCCTTCGTAGACTACAGCAAATAGTCTGGACTGCTGAACGAATCACTGGCACTACCCTTCCTAAACTTCAAGAACTGTACTCTTCCGGAGTGAGTAAAAGGGCTCGTAAAATCACTCTGGACGCCTCACACCCAGCACACTACCTGTTCGAACTGTTACCGTCTGGTCGGCGCTACAGAGCACCAAGCACAAAAACAGCCAGTCACAGGAAAAGTTTCTTTCCTCAGGCCATCTACCTCATGAACAGTTAATATTCCCCTACTGTGCAATAAACGTGCAATACTTTCTCATACGCACTTGTACACAGCACCTTATAACCTGTATATTTACAACATATCTGTACATACAATTCAACATCCAGATCTTTTTGACTAACTGCATCTCTGTTTAATGTTTGTTTATTGTCTTTTCTTTTCTTGTATTTAATTTTGTGTTGTCACTCGTCACTTTATGTACAGTGAAAGCTTCTGTTGCCAAAACAAATTCCTTGTGTGTGTGAAGCACACTTGGCAATAAAACTGATTCTGATTTAGCCTTACTATTGGTTCTGTCAAAAAATAAACTTAAAAAAATTTTGAATAAAAATTTCACCACCCTTGTGTGTAAGTTTTCATTTTCTGTGGTACACAAAGAATACAGTTTAAATTTATTTTCAAACCAGAGCGTTTTGGTTAACACAGTTTTCTATTTACAGGAGAAAGAAAATCTAGTGACTGAAGGAAGAATGAGTGCACTCACAAACTCATAGGAAAATGTACATTTTAACATTAATCAAATTCAATCTTTTTCATTTTCAATGCCAAATACAACCCTACACCTAACCAGGATTGATTCTAAAATACATTAAGAAGAGGGCATTTTGATTTTCAGTGCAAAAGAAGTGACTAGGAACTGAAGCTGCCATGTAGATGGACAAAGCATACCATAAAAGTCCGTATGATTCAATCACTGTATTCCAAGTCTTCTGATGCCATGTGACAGTTTTGAAATCTTGTACATTCAAATCTGCCATGCTTATGATAGGCACAAGGATTTGAAGTAACTTTGAATGTTAGAGATTTAAAAGCTATCATATAGTTTCAGGATTCAGAATACTGCATGACTTTTATTAAAACATTTTGTCATTTTTGGAGCCTGTTCTTGCAGCCCCAGTTCTCATTGAAAAAAAGTGTTCGAACTGAAGGGGCTTGATGGTATCTGAGACCCCAATAAGGTGTTAAGAGGCTAAAAATAAAAAAAAATAAATGACTAGGTGCTCCCTTTTACAAGACAATAATGACAAATCTGATTAATTTCATGCATTCCCTTGACACATTTTCATAACTACTTGCTTGCTTGCTAATTAATTAATTGATTAATGCAAAGTCATCAAACTAACTTGTGCAGTCAAAACTAATTATGTTGTGACCAAAAATTAATTAAAATTTGAATGCATGACTTTTAGGTATAACAGTAGAGAGTCAACCAAAATACTTATAGTCATATAGCAGAAATACAGTCACGTTTGAGAAACCCATATTAAAAATTACCACCAGACAATGCAAAAGAATGACTGGCAGCATTGAACAATAATGCTGAAAATGTGACATTTTCATTTGTAAATAAAGACAACAATAAAAAAATAAGTCCCATTGTATATTAAGTTAAATAAATACTAAGTGCATTTAAAATAATCATTTGGTACAATGCATTATTAATTGTGCACACACATATTTTTACATTCTACTTATGTTTTTAAAACTATTTGCATGCAATTAAATCTGTAATTGCATTTTTAATTGCACTGTTGACCCATCCCTTATTTTAGCCAATCTTAAACCTACCCATGCCACCAAATAAGTCCTTAACCATATAGCACCACATGCGAAGTGCAATACAATATGAACACAATAAGTGAATTGTACTTACCCGCTTATACTTATTTGTTTATTTTATTTTTTTATGTAAGTACTTAGTTAAGATTATTGCTATGCAGTGACTGCAATATACACATACCAACATCATAGTTTATGTGTTTTGCAATAGTTTTTTCATCAAACAAAAGTTTTGTGCAAATAACGGAAACCAGGCTAGTGAGACAATTCAGTTATTCGGGAAGGCACATGAATATGTTATTTTGTTTTCAGACATCTAAATCAATTTGGAAGTCACATGTTTCACAGGTGTGAAGTCTTTTAAGTACTTTATACTTGTGTATATATATAGTCACCTATTGTGTTTTTACAATTTTTTTACCCCTGTTTGTCACACTCTGGTACGGAATTATTCACATATAATTTCCTATTAAAAAGTAATTTTTTTGTTATATTGAATCTTTATTGCATTGAATACTGTATGTTTATGTCTTTTTATTTGCTTGGCAATAATTTAACAGTGCCTGATGTGGCTTTTTATTAACAATGTTGGAAGAAGTTATGGTCACACTGTAGGATGATTAAACTATTCACTGCAAAAAAAAAATATATATATATTTTTTTTTTTCAATTGGGCTGTTTCAACTTAATTTTGAGTAAAATATGGACCAACCCAATCATAGTTAAAGTTATGTTAAAGTCTAACAGACGTGTCCGTGTTTTGGATTGAAAAAAACTAAAATTTTTCAAACTCTCAAAGAAAAAACTGAAGGTAGACTTAATTTCCAAACATGAATTGCCCCCCAACTGACCTTAAACCCCATAGCAAGTCATTGGGATGTGCTGGAGGAGACTTTACAGAGTTTTACCTCAGGGTCAGATAGCAGAGATGATCTCATTGTCAATACAAAATCACAGCAAAAATGTATTGCAGCTCAGATGAAAATAATCTGTGACATGTATTTGGTTGATAAACCAATTAAGGAGACCCCTCACAAGACTCAATCTGAGCATTCAAATAATGTGTAGCACAACAATATAGGCCTATGTATGACAGAAGGGAGAATATATGAAAAGTTTATTATTTATCAGTGCAGAATTGCAACATAACGAACAGAATGTGAAAAAAAACATGCATTTTGTGACCAAAATCTTGTCTCATATACCAGAACAGTATGTGTCCATAAATGTGAACGTTTCAACTTTAACGTCACTAAATGTCATGTGCTACTAAACATACTAAATACTATATGCTAAATATACTTTAATACTAAATAGAAAAGCCATTAGAATAGATACAAATGCAGCGGGTGTTCGTGTGACACTGCTGCTTATTCAACATGCGCGCGAACTGAACTCTTCTGAAAACACTCGCGAGGAAAGAGGCTGCATGGTTCTCATTAACAGTCCATAGAGGTCAACGAAAACAAAACGGTCAGTAGCCGTCAGTTAGCTACTTTTTTAAGTGTTTTGCATAAGTAGCAATTTGTTTAACGGACGGTGCTTTTGAAAATGACGTTCATATTGGTTTCATGTTATGCGCTTTTATATTAGCTATTTAACAAAGAAATACTGTACTTTAATAATCTGTGATTTTTTATATGTAAAACGCAAACTATAGAACTTAATGATCGTGTAGAATGAGCAAAGCGTTAGTTATAAGTATTTAGACAGCCTGTATATGCTGCTACCTGGCATGTTAACCTGTTAAGCAGATGTCCAAACGTACCCGCGGCTGAGGGTTTTTTAGGACCCAGCGGAGAGCTCGAGTGCGCGGCTTGAATACGCTTCATTCCCTCAAACTTACATTTGGAGATGATAGCTTTCAGCAGGTTAGTTGTTCCCTCTCTGGCAGAATAGCTATGCGCTGACAGCAACTGAATCTAACTGGAGGTCTAGTCGTAATAACTGGCAATTTACGGGCTGAGTGACTTTTTATTGGCAGAGGTTGGAGTTCTTATCAGTAAAGTATGTTCAGATGGCCGATAAGCAGTTGACAGACGTGTAGGAGAACCTGTGCGCTGCATTCAGTCAGTTGCTGGTGGAGTAAAATCTCTGGGACATGATATAATCAGGATTCATTCACTGGATGCTTTCAGTCTGCAAAACTGTCAAGGTGGGTTATTTTATTTTGTCGCTCGCATGTTGCATGAGGCAGAAGAGTCTTATCATCATCCGTGTACAGGTATTTTCTCAGCATCCCCAGAGGAAATCAAATAAGGCAGGTAAAAACTTGCAGTTGTGTAACCTATAGCCTATTGTGAACCGCGCTTTCATGTGAAACAGATCGCTCAGGTGTTTTCTTTTCTTTTTTCTGTCTTTTTTAAATTAAGTTATTTTATTTCTGACACCTCCAATTTATTCACGCATAAACGGCTTGATCAAATAGCAAATACTTCCGTAAATATATTCGTACAGTCATATTAATTAATCGTTTGTTGGTTTCTTATAAAGGAGTGCACATCGCACATTCAATTTGTCACCCTCAACTTGACACCAAGCTCATATTCTTTCATTACCTTTCCACGCCTCATGCGCGCGAGCGTTCCAGGTGCGACACTGCTTCACATGTTGAAGATCAACACTGTTGTCTCTAAATGAAAGTGTTTTGTCTAGTGCTGTCACTAACGAGAATTTTTATACTCGCTCACCTTGCCTGTTGCTCATTTTCCTCATTCAACCTTAGAAATGATGTCTTTAATATAGGAGAAAAAAGTATGTGGCTTGATGCATCAAGAGAATCTTTGAAATTTGGGAAATTTCCTGATTAAATGTGCATTTAAGAACACAGGGACTGATGCGCTTAACTGAAGAATCCTTACATTAAGGGTTTATCCTAAGATATAAATCTTAGTATGTTTAAAATGAAATATCTACTCACCCTAACAAAACATATTGTGTCTTAAGTTACATAATATACTTATGAAGATATATATATATATATATATATATATCATTATAAGAGTAACTGGCCATCAGTCATCAATGTATAAACGTTGAAGTACTAATTAGAAAAAACAAAAAAAAAAATCTGTGAAGTTGAGGCAGATGGGAAGATGGTTTTCAAAAATGTTTGCACATTTTAGTCCCATAATGATTATTAATTTAACGGTATTTGTTCCTTTATCTGAATCTCAGAACAGATATGTTATTTCATTGCATTGAGTTTAATGGAAAGACATATATCTGTGTGATCTCAGCTGTGTTGCGATATATCAGCTTGGGGATATTCTTTGCATTTCAGTTAATTCTTTTTTTTTTTTTTTTTGGAGCAAAGAATGTCCACACCCTGAAAAATTGCTTTTTTTTAACCAAACTTAAAAATTTGTGATTAAACAAATACCAAAAGCATATGACGCAGTATGAGTTCACGCGTATAAAAAGGCACAACTTCTACTCCCACTGGCAAATCAATATTTTTATAATCAAATTGAGACTATTCATATTCTTACAATGCATTTTTAATCCAAGTTTAGCCTTTTAAACATAACCAACAGTAGCTGAATTTCACAAGCATCACCAGCTTATTGCCATTTGTTTCTCTCTAAACTGCAGCTCAACACAGATATGTTACTTAAGTGGAAAGACTTGACTCTGTGTTAATCTCAGAAGTGTGACTGTAAATGTGAATGCGAGTAGCACTTTAGACCACATGTCACTCTGTGTGTGTGTCAGAGCATGCAAACCTTTCAGGAAAGAGTCATTTAATTATGCATGTTTTTTTTTTTTTTTTTGGAATGTGATGAATATGGTCTTATGGGAAGCAAGAGACAGGCTGAATTGGCATTAGTCATAGTAAGATTGATTTAGTCTCACATGTTTAGAAGAACATGCCAAGCCCTTTTAAAGACTTTCTTTGGGATCCATGTAATCATTATATCTGTTTAAGTGCATGATATATTTTAAAATGTTTCCAAAATGTTCTTGAAACAGATATTTTAAGTAATGTTGGCTGATGGAACCCGAAATAATTATTCATTGGCATGACTGTGCCTTTTGGATGCTTTATTTTTATAAGTGTAGATATGTGCAATTCTTCGTTTTCTTACTGACATCATTAACACCATAGCAGATGCTAATCTGTCAGTTCAGAAACTGACAGAAAACAAAGCTTCACAACCTTAAAAAAGATTCCAGGGTGCTATGCTGTTAGGACTTGATTCAGTTTCAGCACCTGAACAGCGACAGAGCCTTTGCACACAAGTCTGCCTTGTAAGGCATATGGTAGTGCGTGTTTGAGAGGAAGAGGAGGGGGTTCAAGGAAAAAGCAGGAATGATCAAGGAATGTCAGTTAGTATTGACAGGCTGAGGAACAACAAAGTTAGTGAAAAGACCACTGAATAAATAGAAGTGTCCACAGAGGCTTCACTGTGTACCCGAGAGGCTATAACCATTGTGAGCTGTGTGCTGTGAGTGTCCACTGACTTTAAAACACTTTGGTATGCTTCAGTTACCTGGAGAGTAAAATACAAGTGGACACAGGAGGGTGTTTTCGGAGATTCCAAGAAGAAAAAAGAAAAATGTAAAGATGAAAAAACTATTACTGCTGTTTTTTTTTTTTTTTTCCAAGACATATAGGACACTTGTAAAACATTCATGGTCCCTTTTTAATAGCAAAATGTCTTATTTTCTTGCTGTTGGAATCCAGACATATAAAAATGTGCGCTCCGCTCAGAAGATAAATATGAGAATCTTTTAAATGGAAATTGTACCTCTTAAAGGAACATCTCACTGTAAAATGGATGTTTATAGTTATAATTCCAAACCTCCATTTTGTCTTCTTTGAAAGTTTTGAAGTCGCTGTTTTTATTAAATTGTAATAAATGGGGATTGAATTTTTCAAGGTTTATCCAAATACACAAAATAAGTATACAAGTGATTATGAAATAACAGTGTTATTAGAAATATGTGCTCAGCAATACATTCTCACTCCCGATCCACATGATGCTCTGGGTACCGCTTTGACATTTTGGTATTTCTCGTTATGCGTTGTGTGTATTTGCACGATACGAATCATTGGATAAAAATGAATACTTTCAAAAATATTTTAGAACACCTACCCCACACCTAACCCTAATCCTACCCCCTTCTGAACAACATAAATAAGCAGTAGGCAAATAAAATTCATAGTCACATGTATTTATTGCAAAAACGACCACACAAAAGTGGTACAAACAAGTTCAGTTGCATTCCAAGTCCTGTGAAGCCATCTGATGTATGAAGAACGGATTAATTTATGAAGCTTCAGAAGCTGAAAATGATCCGGCTCCCACTCACAGATACCCTCCAATTCAAAAAGACACTCCTGCCTATTAGCGTGACGTGTTTGATCACAGGACACAGAGTGAGCCAATAGCATTTGACTCAATTGGTCACGAGACGAAAAGGGAGCCAATAGCATTCGACAACTCAAGCTGACTTGAAAAACCTGGAATAAACTGGGACTGCATTTATGTCTGTCAGCTATATCCTTTGTTTTATATTGACAAATAGTTAGGTTAATGCTAGGAGCTGGGATACGTGCTCGTAAATATGTTCACAGTGCAATGGAAGTAAAATAGTTTTGGCTGTTTATTTTAGAAAAACTCCCAATAAAGTTTAAAATATTACCCAATATGTCATTTAATTATAACGATAAACTTGCAGAAGCCTTTCGCATCAGTATATATATTCAACTCCAAAAGTTTCTCAAGGACCCAGCGCATCGTAGAACAACTCTGAATGGCTATCCCGATTGTCAAAAGGTGACTAGGGGTCCTGACCGAGCATCAATATGTAACGAGTCGGTAGTGAGATTTTTGTGAATGCTACAGGGCAGTATAACACCAACAACTTTTGTGACTTTTCACACTAATGATAATTATATGGACATACATAAAGTATTATTTGTACTGTCTATTATTTGTGATCCAATATGTTTGTCTCACCATATACAAACAAACATACCAGAAATATACCCTAAGTAGCATTTTTCAGAAATGCAAAAATGTAAACAGTGCCCACTAGGGGATTTGTCATCTGAAACGAGCAATGGAAATGTACCCGAAGCAATGCATTGCTAACATGTTTTGCTAACATGTTGGCTGAGTCACATTTTCCCAATGAGTCTAGGCTGTGTTATATATTAAATGAAATTTCCATAGTTTTTCAAAAAAATATTGTTTAATTCAAGGGAGCTTTCAATTTCTCATTTAATGTTCCATGGGAGATTGCACAGTGGCTAAGTGGTTAGCATTGTAGCCTTACAGCAAGAAGGACGCTGGTTCAAGTCCCGCCTGGGCCAGTTAGCATTTCTGTGTGGAGTTTGCATGTTCTCCCCCGGTTTGCGTGGGTTTTCAGCTGCAGCAGTTGCAGCTGGAAAGGCATTTGCCTCGTAAAACATATACTGGAACAGTTGGGGGTTCATTCCGCTGTGGCAAGTCCTTAAATAGAAACTAAGCCAAGGGAAAATTAATGAATGAAAATGTAAGTTCTAATTTTTGTTACTTGAAATGAATAATATAGGTTATGTTACTACAATAAAACATCTAAAAAAATAGCTTTTTTAATTTGCCAAATTATAATTTGTAACTTTATTTAAATTATTAATTATTTACTAAAATCTCATACAATAAAATAAATGAAACTAAAATGAAGACTGTACAACTAAAATAACGTGTTACTTCAAATAAAAGAAATGCTAACTTAAAATAAAATGTAGTAAAAATTGTTGTTAATTAATAAAAAAAATGTTATTAAAACAAAATATATAAAAACCTTATTTAAAATATAAGACCGAATTAAATCAAAACGTAAACTTTAAAAACCTATTCAAAAATTAAATTAAATTCAATAAAATGTATTAAACTGGGGTCACCACAGCGGAATGAACCGCCAGTTTATCCAGCATATGTTTTACCCAGCGGATGCCTTTCCAGCTGCAACCCACCACTGGGAAACATCCTCGAACACATACACTACAGACAATTTTAGCTTACCCAATTCACCTATACTGCATGTCTTTGAACTTGTGGGGGAAACTGGAGCACCCGAAGGAAACCCATGCGAACATGAGGAGAACATGCAAACTCCACACAGAAATGTCAACTGACCCAGCTAAGGCTCGAACCAGTGACCTTCTTGCTGTGAGGCGACAGCACAACCTACTGCGCCACCACGTCATCTAATTTCATTTCATTTAATTCGTTCATTCATTCATTTTCTTTTCGGCTTAGTCCCCACACAGCGAAACGATCTGCCTTTAATTTAATTTAATTTAATTTAATTTAATTTAATTTAATTTAATTTAATTTAATTTAATTTAATTTAATTTAATTTTATTTTATTTAATTTTATTTTATTTTATTTTATTTTATTTTATTTTATTTTATTGTAATGACACAAATTATTACTACAACAACTAAAATTAAAAGCAGAACATTAAAAAGCAAATGTTAATGTACAAATATTGCTATTTGGAATTAAAAATTTTTTTCACTCCTTATTTTCTTTTTGGCTTAATCCCCTTATTAATCTGGGGTTGCCACAGCGGAATAAACTGCCAATTTATCCAGCATATGTTTAAGCAGCGGATGCTCTTCTAGCTGCAACCCATCACTGGGAAACATCCATGCACACTCATTCACACACATACACTACAATTAATTTAGCCCACCCAATTCACCTATACCACATGTTTTTGGACTTGTGGGGGAAACCAGAGCACCCGGAGTAAACCCACGCCAACTGACCCAGCTGGGGCTTGAATCAGCGATCTTCTTTGCTGTGAGGCGATTGTGCTACCCACTACACCACCATGCTGCCCTTTTGAGGTTTCTATGAATTAATAATTACAAAGGATAATTCTAAGGTGAAGTATTCCTTTAAGATTAAAGGTCTGGTATAATAATATGATATATTATACTACCTATATCTGACATGAACATAGTCCAACATACAGTATCAATATATACCATGATGATTGAGTTTTTTTGTGAATGCATCTTAAACCTCAGTGCCTAGAAAACCACCCCTGACCAATTTTGGAAAAACCCTCAATTTATTTGTGATGAGCTGGCACTTCCACAGTCTCCATTCATCTCTAGAAATTCCAGGAAGCTCTCATTCCTCTGTTATCTCCCTCCAATGTATTAGTTTCCTCTCTAATGCAAGCCTGATAAGCTCACACTTCTCAAATTCCTAGTGTTAAGTGCATGGAAAAAAAAATTCTCCCATCTCTACTGTAACCCAATCACGGGACTGGGAGTCTGAAGCTTTATCTGGATTAGAAGTGTGATAAAACACTTGTGTGATATCGGACCGCACCTTATCTACACCCTCTATCCATGACTGCCGCCTTTAACTTATCGCCCGTTCTTGCACTTTAGAGAAGCCACTATTTCAGTCCTATTACAGACATTTTTTATGAAAGCCATGATGCTGACGGCTATACAGTAATGTCTTATTAATCACATCCTGCCCCGTGCCAGAGGCTGAACGTGGTAATTGGCTCCTTGTTAGACGTCAGCATGATTGACAAAGCACATTTACAGGCTGCTCTGTCTCATCTATCATGGCTCGTCCCCCAATTTGAGGGGGCACCGACCTAATCAAGTCAACCAATCACATCCCATTGCCAACAATTCCTTGATTTTGATGGATATGATGGAGGAGTGCATTTGGAGACCTGTTTTTTCATGCATCATGTGCTTTTAGCATTGATTTTAAATGATTGATAGTGACCGATACATTATAAAAGTGAAATGTTACTCCAAAATGGACACACCTTTATGATGTAGTAACAGAAGTTTAGTTGCATGTTCACACTGCTCTTTTCAATACTGTGAGGTGGTCACTAAGAAGTTTAAAGCCACGATTAAACCATATAAACTAACACCCTAAAAGAAGCATATATTAAGGGTCATTGAAATTGACCAAAAATAATAAAGATAAGCATTAGCATCTAATATACTGACAAATAATGCTCAAGCAATCTTTTATAGTATTTATCGATACATTCACAAATAAAACCACATGGAAAACTTCACCAATTTCAATGCGCTTTTAAGATGCTTTTATCTGAGGTAATTCTACGGCTATTATCAGGGGAGTTTGGGGGGGGATTGACCCCCTAAATTATTCTTAATCCCGCCAGAAGGATGTCAAAATAGTGAAATTTAGTTTGCTTTGATCTGTATCCTAAATAATAATATAAATAATTAAAATAATAAATATTCATTTGTCCACCCCTATAACTGTGCATACCATTGTGATTGCATACGCAAGACAAAATTCATTTAACAGTATAAAACCGGCAGATCTAGAGCACTGATAAACATCGTAAGTGTTCACAAGACACTTTTCTTGTTTAATAGGTGTTTGTTTCAACATATGGCCTAAAAGTAAAGTCTAATTAGCTGCATAGTTTGTAAAATTTAACCTACACAAACCTATGAAACAGCTAGTCATAGGTTACTGTAGGTCAGAATACACACAATATCCCACAAAATACTGAAAACTTAAATATGTTTTATTGTTTTATTAATACATTTGATGTGACTTAAATAAATACAGTGGGTACATAAAGTATACCCCTTAAAATTTCCCTATATATGTAAATATGTATATGTATACCTTCTGGTCGACGCTACAGAGCACAGCGCACCAGAACTGCCCGACACAGAAACAGTTTCTTCCCTCAGGCAATCCATCCCATAAACACTTGATGATAATAATTGTGGAACCAACATCACTAGCTGCTATACACTTTTTATACACACATACACTTACTTAACAACACACTTTACATGCCAATTTGCACATAACAGCTGCACATATGACGCTGTACATACAGTATGTGTGAACATACCTGGCAATAAAGCTGTTTCTGATTTTGATTCTGATATATATTAAAGTCATTTGCTAAAATCATTAGTCCTCATTAAGCAGATTTATTAAAAAAGAAAAACTGAAATATCACATGGTCCTAAGTATTCAGACCCTTTGCTCAGTATTTAGGAGAAGCACCCTTTTGATGTAATACAGCCATACAGATTATACAGAGTGTTTTTGGGAAAGATGCAACAAGTTTTTCGCATCTGGATTTGGGGATCCACTGCCATTGCTTCTTGCAGATCCTCTCCAGTTACGTCAGGTTGGATGGTTAACGTTGGTGGACAGCCATTTTTAGGTTTCTCCAGAGATGCTCAATTAGGTTAAAGTCAGGGCTCTGGCTAGGCCATTCAAGAACAGTCACAGAATATAACAAAGAGTAAAACATTTTAAGGTGGTCTGAATTCTTTCCGTACCCACTGTACATATTTTTGATTTGCTAAATCCTGTAATATACAAACTAACATTACTGAAAAAGTTGACCCCCAATCATCAGTATATTATTCGCAAACTGGTTATAACTAAAATGTGTATAACACACAGAGTGAGCTGCTTGGCTGGTTCTTGTCATAAGCGTTTGGTGTACTTGCAGCTTTCTGAAAAGTTTTCGCTGCAAGTTGCTCCATGTTCATGATGCCACCACATCACTCCCTATTTGCACTACTTCATTTGAAATAACAAACGTGAGCATACAAAAGAACACAATATTTGAACAGCCCCTTAGCTTGTTGGCTGGATTCTGATTGGCTGAATGATTTTTTTATTCAACAGCTAAACATAACTAGCGTAATTAGTACAGTTGAGGTGTGAACTTCACCATTCTGATGTTATTATGATAGCACCTCTTTAAATTGTTTATTGTCTGAATTCTGATTGGCTGCCAATCTTGTAATCTGTATATTTTGTAATTATGTTTAAAACAAATGGCAGTGAATGTGATTTCAGGGATATCATTCCTCTGTACAGCTATAGTGTGAAAGTTACATTGTGGACTTTCAAAGATTTAGAACAATTATTAAAATTGTATTCCATAGGCTTAAATGATTATCTTGATTAATGTTCTTGAATCTGTGATTATTTTAGGGAGATGCACAGCTAAATTAGCTTATTACAGATCTTTTGTTGATCCTGGAACAGCATTAGTGTTTAAAAACGTGGTCTTGACCCTTTCCCAACCTAACCATAACCTACCCATAAAAGCAAAAGCAGTGGGAAATAATGAGTGAATATGAATGTTGACATTAACAAATCCCTCATCGTTAATTTAAATGTTTTTTCCAGGTGTGCATTATTTTCTTACAATTCAGTTGCTTTATCACATAATTATAAGTATTATCTTTGGTTCAAACAGACATGCTGTATTCTAAATGATTTGAAAATATATGATAGCTCTGCAGGAGGAAAAGGCAGAGATTAATCAAAAGCCATTATTAATTGATAATCGGCTTGTGCAGTACACCTTTTAAAATCTCATTTCTGTTCATGCATATTCAAATATGGTGGTTTTAAATGTGTCACACTAGGTTTGATGTCAGCAAAGCCAAAGGTCACTGTTTCCTATATCTTGTTTCTGATCTGAGTGTACCATATTTGAATATATGCATATTTAAAAATGAGCACAAATGAAAATTAAGAACAATGACAGATGGGAAATTGTATGAGTACCAACTTAAGGGGTTAGTTCATTCACAAATGAAAATTTACTCACTTTTATTATTTAAATTCAAGTAAAATACCTTTATAAGCTTAATTTTACTGTTGAA
>CAIGQZ010001336.1:32231920-32242565 GCA_903798205.1 Danio tinwini
ATTTATTTATTTATTTTTATTTTTTTTTTTTTGCCCAAATACTCTTTGATGATCCTGTGAGGTTACATGGCTCATAATTTCAATTTATTCCTGGGAATAAAAATGAAACAACCTTTCTAGAGAGCTGCATTTGCTTGTGGGCGTGTACTTTTTAGCCAGCATGCTGTTTTTGTTTTTGGTCATGAGGGCAGCTTTCATCATTGTTTTTAATAATGGCGGACATAGGAAGAGCCAGCGTTATGCGCGCTCTGCCGGGAGAATTCTATAGATTACCTAGCGAGACAACATTTGTTTTCAAAATGAGTTGGAAAGTTCACCTTTCAAGTTTTATGTAGGTATTTCTCTCTCATATATAAATGTATTTAAGAAGCATGTAGACTTGTGGGCGTGGTCGCTTTAAAATTAAAGAGCTCAGACTGAGAAACTATACATAGTGTTGGTTTCATATTGATTATTTTATCAAACAATGTTTGTTGTCAACATGCACTCGCTGCATTCAAAAAAGTAGACACTTCAAGCTTTCTATAGATATATGTCTGTGTGTTTTGTTTTCGCTGAGTTTCAGTGCATTTTACTGACGCGTTTCTAAAAACAGTTCATGGAGAGAGAAAAGAAAGAATGCCTACACTGTTAGTTTTCCTTATTTTACAAAAGCACACACTTTTGTTGTTATTGCAAATGTACACAAAAAAGTAGACACCTAACAGATTCGATTGATGTATTGCTCTTAGTTGCACAATCAAAACTGAAAGTGTAATTTAAGTTATTTTCGTTGTTATCAGAAGAAGACGCCTTAAAACGCATATACTGTATGCGGTCTTCGACCATTGGAAGTTAAAAAGTAAATACAATTTTAGATAACACAATAACTAAACAACATTGTTTGTTTACACATTGATAATAATAATAATAATAATGTAACTATAAGCTTGTCAAAAATAATGTCTTATACTGTAAATGCCCCAATAATTTTTTGTTTATTCAGTCGTTTGCTTGTTCATTCATTCGTTTATTTATTTATTTACATTTTATTGTTCATTATTCTTCCAGAGCCATTTTATTCCAGATTATGAGTGATAAAATATTAAAACTCAATCATAATCCATCCTGCGCCCCATGCAAATAAAGTCAACTCTGTGTGGAAAAAGTGTACAAACTCATGTGCTTCAGCACCAAGACTGTTGATTCAGTGGTTGCCTAGCAACATAAAAAGCACAGTGCACTGCTCTTTCCTAAATTCAACAAAAAGGCACTACGGTGCGACTCATTTTTTTTAATACTGAAAAATGTGCTCGCTGTAATCAGCCTCTTAAAATGAACAAAATGATTGTACAGTACAGTTGTTATCTTTATATACATTATTATTGTTTTGAAGAAACCTTTAATTCAAGTATAGACATCTCTAAAGATCACCTAAAAAAATCAATAACCCCACACTCTTTTAATTTGATTCCACTGCACGCTTTACGTTGCATGCATGCTGTTATGGGAATACCAACCAGATCTAAACTACCTCAAATCAACTTGCCTTATCAGTCTCATTTCCCTCCCTGAAATCCAAGCAGTAGCCAAGATCCAGCAAATAAATTAATGAAACTAAGGGCTTTTGGCAATCCAGTGCAAACTGTCTGCCAGCAACGCGCTCCAGACGGCAAGGGATTCCTTTCAGAGTCTGGCCTGCTGGCTGGCACTATGAATCTGCCATCCTCCTTCTGATCTGAGCGGCTTGGCAGTGTTTGAGGCAGATCCTCATGAGCAAGTGTCATCCAGAGAGAGAACCGGTGCTGGACTGAAAGCTTGTTCAGGATCACAGGGGTCACAGATGCTGATCCTCTTCACTGGGTGAAATACAAAACCACTGACGCAGTACAAAGATGATTCGCTTGGACACTTTCTGAAAAGGTAGTTTATGAGTAATATCCTTCATAAAATGCCACAGTGATAAACATTGGTGGCGTTTGGGGACAACGGTTGTTTTAATAGCTGCATACTCTTCTTTGTTGAAAGTAGAAGTGTCATTCATCACAAGTTCAGTGTGGACTTGTCAGTCTGAGATGTTTCTGGGGCTTGAGGAAGATCTGCTTTCTTGTCTGAAAGGCTGAAGGAGAGCTGCTGCTGGTTTGGCAGTGAAGGAGAGGTTGACACTTTTTTTTTGAATGTGACAATTTGAAGTTTACATTCACTGTGTGTTTGACTCTTAGATGAATTTATGCAAGGGTGCTTTAATTGTGTCCATCCATTAACAAAGCACAATGTGGTGAACAAAGCACAACACAGACACACGGCAAGAGCAAGGCAGAGGGTGCTTCTCAATTCTTATTTGTGCAACCTCATTCCTCTCCTCGCTTCCGTTCTCTGAGTCTTAGCTCCACTGCTTTGGGATGCATGGGAAGGATGCAAGGAAAAGATGCTTGGACAGAGGAATAGAATCAAGTGAATGATACAGAATATCCTCGTTTCCTGTTGCTTAATTTCAAAGTGCTTAATGATTTCTGTACCCCACTGATTTAGCTTAAATGTCAGGATTTCTAAATATTAGAGAAAACTCTTTATATTGCAATAGACTTTTCTACATCACATTTGTCTTTGTTTTTTATTTAACTTGTTATTGTTAAAAAATATATATATTTCTAGTTATTTCAACTGAATTATTTGTGCTGAAAAGTATCCCTGCAGGCACAGGACATGCTATTGATATTGACGTTGTACCCCAACGTACCAACAACAACAACAACATCATGGAGACATTGGATTTTGTTTGGAAACAAAAATTGGGTTGACATCAAACCCCAACGTCAGTCTGATGTCAATGTCCAACGTCCAACCCAAGATCAACCTAAAATCAATCAACTATCAATGTCTAATCATGTTACACCTTGACGTTTTGTGGACGTTACCACTATGACATCTATCAGACGCTGGATTTTGATCACTTTCCAACACAACCTAAAATCAACTAAATATCAACATAATTTGACGTCGTTATTGGACGTCAAAATAGCATTGTCCTTAGACGCTGGCTAGACATAGAATTTTTGGTCACCTGACGTCATGACCTAAATCTAACCTTATACTAACTTCTTATGATGTTGTGTGCCTGCTGGGATAGTACATCAAAATGAAAGGAACTATGAAAGCAACCCACGAGAGCTTTTTAAATAACACAAAAATATGAATCCAAAAATAAACAAAAAGTGCTCAGGGGTAGCTCAAATATTTAGTCGGTGCTCTTTGGGTAAGGGATTCACCAAAAACAACAAAAATCAGTCCAAGGCACTCGAAAAATGTGAGAAATTGTAAAAAGTCTTTATTCACATGGCTATATCTTATAAAAAAAATATGTGTTTGAATTTGTTACTGTAAGCGATTAATAATCCAGATGTAAAGGAGAGAAGAATTTACACGTGCATCATGTTTAGTCTATAAAACACTTAGGGAAGTTTGCAAGTGCATGTCTAAAAGGTCTGAGGCAGGCTGTGGGGCAGAGGAAAGCCTGGGCTATAGAGCAGTGGCTGGCCTGAATTTGCATCAAGCGAATCTGGGCCTGGGTCTGGAGGCCTCAGATCATGAGGCTCTGGCAGTAACTCTGGTGGCAGAAGCTCTGGCGTGGAATAAGGTAGTGGGGAGCTGAACATGTTGAAAGCGGGCTCAACCACTGGGGCCCAGAGGTGGGTAGCAAGGGCGTCGCTAGTGGAGGGAAAGAGTGACAGAGGGCATACGGCCCTGAGCTGGGCCGTGTTGGGCCCGTCATCCCACGTCGCCCCGTTTCTGATTCCACACGTCCAAGGGTTTTCCCTAACCTGCTTCGAATATTATCACTCAATTGAATGGGCGTTATCAGTGGTTATCAGCTGATAGATAGGGGCCAGTAGAGGCCTTCTGCGCCTACTGGTAGACTCAGAAGGCTGTTATCATCCATCCACATGGTTAAACAGCTATACTAATAGAGAAGACTTCAGATCCAGATCTATTTTTTACTCTACTGTGAGGGTTGGGTTTAGGGTTGGGGTTAATAAAATACAATTAATGGGAAATGTAATAAATAATTCTTGTTAACTGGGATGGTGAAATGGATGATAAAAGCCTGAGCCTACCAGTAGGCAAAGAAGACCCCAGCTGGTCCATAACTATCAGCAGATAAACACTGGTAATGCCCATTCAATTAAATGATTACATTCAAATTGTCTGTTTCCCTTATATGATCTCTTAAGCAAGCAGACTCTACAACCCTACACACATCCATGAATATTTTCATAACCATTGTCCACAAAAACAATTAAACTGAACAGCATGCTGTGATGTCTTTCATCGCACAAAATTATACAATATACATACATAAAAATATATTATGTTTATGGTATTGTATTTGGCACTTTTCATCATCAAAACACTTACTTTTCATGCGTCAAAAATGCTGGAGCAGTGTGGACATCAGGTGAAACCGTAAAAAAAAAAAAAATGCATTTTAAAACAAAACACACTAGTGAAACTATACACAAATAACAGTAACAATTCTGATAGAAAATGACCTTATGATGGACAGATGGTTAAATCAAGCTAATTTCACCAAAATGCACTTACATCCTAATATCTACTACTTTGACATTTGGACTCAGCCATCTGTACAGTGCTACTGTATAAAACCCACACGCTTCTTTCTTATATTTAAAGAGGTTTTTTAGGCAAGTGTTGGGTTTGTTCATCAACTCAAGTATTTCTTTCTTTTAAAAAAAATGGTTCTAAAACTTTACAGCTCATTCAACAAACACAATGTTTTGACTAACTTGTCTAATAGACACATTATTAAATGTATTACTGTCGCAGTTCATAGCAAGAAATGTGTTGAAATTCTGAATTTTTGTCAGAATTAGCAGCATAGCACAGATGCAGTACTTAAACATTAGGTTGAAAATAACTCTGAATATTCCTCTGTGCATTATTAAAAGGTGGTGACAGCTTTGCAAGTTGTAGTATTAATTGGCATCCAAAAAAAGGATTCTCCCATACAGTAAATCTATTAGTAACTTCACCTGCTGTTGCCCTGTGAAAGCATCTTGCACATGATGTGTGTAAAATAGGCTGCTATTGTGGGAAAATGACACTTTTAAAGGCTTAAATATAGGGAGAACTTCTTTAAAAAGAAATTATTCATAATCCATGGAGAAATCTTTGATAATTTCATTTGCACTTGTCTGAAATGGGTTTAAAATATCAGTGTTATGTGATTAATTGCTCTGATAGAGTTACTTCACCATAAAATGTAAATCCTGCTATCATTTACTCATCAATAAACAGTTAGGTCCATAAATATTTGGACATCGATACAATTATAACATTTTTGGCTCTATACACCAACACAATAGATGTTCTTTAACACCAGACTATCAGCATTAATTGGAGGGTATTTACATCCAAAACAGGTGAACATTGTAGGTATTACAACAGTTTGAATTTGTCCCTCCCACTTGTTAAGGGTCCAAAAGTAAATGGACAATTAGCTTATAAGCTGTTGCATGGATAGGTGTGTGTTATTTCCTCATTATCCCAATTACAAAAAGCAGATAAAAGGTCAAGAGTTCATTTCAAGTGTGCTATTTGCATTTAGAATCTGTTACTATCAACTCTCAAGATGAGATCCAAAGAGCTGTCACTATCAGTCAAGCAAGCCATCATTCGGCTAAAAAAAACTAAACAAACCCATCAGAGAGATAGCAAAAACATTAGGCGTAGCCAAAACCACAGTTTGGAACATTCATAAAAAGAAAGAATGCAGCAGTGAGCTCAGCATACACCAAAAGACCTGGAAAACCACGAAAACAACTGTTGTGGACGACCAAAAGAATTCTTTCCCTGGTGAAGAAAACACCCTTCACAACAGTTGTCTAGATCAAGAACACTCTCCAGGAGGTAGGTGTATGTGTGTCAGAGTCAACAATCAAGAGAAGACTACACCAGAGTGAATACAGAGGTATTCACCAGAAGATGTAAACCATTGTTGAGCCTCAAAAACAGGAAGGCCAGATTAGAGTTCTAAAAAAGCCTTCACAGTGCTGAAACAACATCTCATGGACAGATGAGATCAAGATCAACTTGTACCAAAGTGATGGGAAGAGAAGAGTATGGAGAAGGAAAGGAACTGCTCATGATCCTAAGCAGTGAAGCATGGTGGTGGTATTGACATGGCGTGGGCATGTATGGTTGTCAATGGAACTGGTTATCTTGTATTCATTGATGATGTGACTGCTGACAAAAGTAGCAGGATGAATTCTGAAGTGTTTTGGGCAATATTTTCTGCTCAAATTAAGCCAAATACTTCAGAACTCATTGGACAGCGCTTCATAGTGCAGATGGAGAATGATCTAAAGCATACTGCAAAAGCAACCAAAGAGTTTCTGAAGGAAAAAGTGTGATGTTATGCAATGGCCAAGTCAATCACCTGATCTGAATCTGATTGAGCATGCATTTCACTTGCTGAAGACAAAACTGAAGGGAAAATGCCCCAAGAACAAGCAGAAACTGAAGACAGTTGCTGTAGAGGCCTAGCAGAACACCACCAGGAATGAAACCCAGTGTCTGGTGATGTCTATATGCGTCCAGACTTCAGGCTGTAATTGACTGCAAAGGATTTGCAACCAAGTATTAAAAAGTGATTTTGAGTTTAATTTATGATTATTATTCTGTCCAGTAACTTTTGGACCCTTAACAAGTGGGAGGCACATATGCAAACTGTTGTAAATCCTACAGCATTCTCCTGATTTGGATGTAAATACCCTCAAATTAAAGCTGGCAGTCTACAATTAAAGCACATCTTGTTCGTTTCATTTCAAATCCATTGTGTTGGTGTATAGAGCCAAAAATGTTAGAATTGTGTTGATGTCCAAATATTTATGGACCTAACTGTATGTTAAACACATGCATACACACAAATACATATGTGGATATATAATTCTTTTCATCTTTGAACACAGCTAGATATAATTTAGGGAGTTTTGCATGAAAAACACAATGTTTCCCATCAGACCTAACTAAATAAGATTTTCAACTATTAAATTGTGCTTTTGGAGTAATTCTTGTGTTCAAAAAATGCTTAAAATTGTACATCTAATTTGATATCCTCTGTGTACAGTTTGCAAGAATACGCAGCTATTTTTATGGCCATAAATCTGTAAAGATGCTAAAAAGAAACAGATGGTGCGTTTACTGAACCTACCAGCATGGGTGAATGATGCTAGCCGGGCACACTAGCCAGCTAAGCATTGAGATCTGGAGTCAAAAAGGTTCTGGGAAGAGGATCTGAAGAGACACTCTGTGCAAGCGAAGCCTCGGTATGAATCAGAATGAGTCACGATGCTTAAGCTCATCTCCAATTTCTCCTCTAGAACTGTTGATTTGAAAAACAGCTCATTAATCATGCTATGTAGTTTCTATGACTAACCCTACAGTAAAGTGGCAATCATGAATACATGAATAGTCAGACGGCTAATCAGCTGAATCTGTTGTATAATTTTCTTCATGAGTGTGATATGTTTCAATTATTAGTGAGGGTCATTTGTTTAATAAAAATACCACTGTGTTGTGTTGAGAGGCGCATAGAGCTGGAATGATTCAGAGACATATTTATATCATATAGTAAAATAACAAAGAGGTGAAAGGGGATTCAAGTGGCAGAGAGGGTGGATGTGAAAGTTTAAGAAGAACAAATGTAACTGCTGTATTGTAGTAAAGGTGAAGATGTTGGACTCAGGTCATTGACTTGATAGCAGACCCACTGTAAACCTCAAGGTCACCTTATACATGAACCAGAAGGAAGGGAAGAGATACTATTACAGATTCATGACAGCACTAGAGGCATGTCCATCATATATTCAGTATTCACAAAAAAAAAAAAAAAAACAATGCATCATTTATTAGCACAAAGAAATCTATATGTCAAATCATTGTCTTTTTATCTCACAATTTTGACATCATTATTTCAGCATTGTCAAAATGAAGTTGAATAGCTATATGAATGTTTCATTATTGTAATATACATGTCATGATATTAACATCTTTATCTCAGAAAGCCATGTTTAATTTTTATATGACTGTTTTTTATCATTATTTAAAATTGGGGGCATAGGTTGGTTTATTCATTCATTCATTTTCCTTCGACTTAGTCTCTATTTTAGAGGTTGCCACAGTGGAATAAACCGCCAACTTTTCCAGCATGTGTTTTATGCAGCGGATGCCCTTCCAGCCACAGCCTAGTACTGGAAAACACACTCATTCACACACACACACTCACGCACTAAGGCCATATTACTTTGTTTAATTAACCTATTGCGCATGTCTTTGGACTGTAGGGGAAAACCGGAGCACCCGGAGGAAACCCACGCAAACACTAACTACCAACGCAAATGCCAACTAGCCTAGCTGGGACTCGAACTAGTGACCTTCTTGCTGTAAGGCTACAGTGCTAACCACTGAGCCATCGTACTGCCTGGCAGGGCTTTACATTAACACGCGCCAAATGTGGGTAGATTTCAGCTGTGGTGGGTTGTAGTTTACTTAAAAGCAGGGTTCAACTATAAAGATGGCCCAATATGCATGCAAATGTCATCTTAGAATCGAGAAGCAGCATGACCGAAAATAGCGTTCGCTCGAGCAAAAGAAAGCAGGTGAAAACCGAATGAGAGGATGATCACTCGCACGCACAGGTGATGTGATGCGCACGACTGTTTAAAAAGCATGAGCGCTCCTGTTTCCTGGCACGAAGCAACCTGGAAACGCAACTGCTGTGATCGGTTTTCTTTGAAATAGACTGGACAAATGTGATGTTCGTGCTTCCACAATCCTTGTAAGCAGCAGTGGTTGCCAGGTTTGTTTTAGCTATTCTTCGAACAGAACAGATTATGGGCCAAACGTTAACCGTGAGCGCATGATCGTCCTACCATTATCACACACAGTGTGTTTTTTACCTGCTTTCTTTTGCTTATGTTTTTTTTATTAATAGGGTTAAGTTATCATTTTTACAATAACATCGCTTTAATAGGAGATTAACTCCCCATGTTTGTGTAGTTAACTAGTGATCTGAGAGACCTTTAGCCTGGACAGATTAGGCTAGTGTGCATAGTTTTAGACACATGCCAATAATTATTTTTGAAATGTAGATGTTTTTCTAAGACAGGTTTTGTTGAATAAAAAGAGCATGTATACAGCTATATTTTGCATGTTTTGCCATATTATTTAACATTTGTGGTTAAGAAATAATTATACATTTATTTTTGGTGTGGTCAGAGATAAATTTAAAGATTAAATCCTTAGTGTTGAGCCATGAAAAGTCCTGTGAAATAAAAAACAAATTGCAATTTAACACTGTGAAACCACAGCCCATTTGCTCATGCACATTAAGCAAGTTCATACACAAAAAAGTTAAATGAATGAGGAGGCATGCGGACATAACACAATGTCTAAAATCAAGTAATTTTAGCATGGCAATGTCAAATTTATGAATTTAAAATATATTTTCCCAACAGCAAAATTGTGGCTAGTGAGCATGGCGAGTGGCTAGTAATGTTGAAAAACTACTAGCCACAGTGGCTGGTGATCCAAAAAGTTAATGTCAAGCCCTGCCGCCTGGCATAGGTTTGTTATGATAAAAACGTATGTCATCGTTCTATTATATAAATATCAATATTCGTTATTTTAATGTCATAAACATTACTTTTTATGTCCCAATTTTATTGTCATTTTCATTTTATTTAAACTTTTGGTTATTTTATGGCATAATTATGCTATCATTATTTCATTTTGTAAAAAATGAAGTTAATAACTATATTTCATAACTGTAATATTTATTTAACATAATATTGACAACTTTGTATCATTATTTAACATTTTGGGCATAGGTTTGTTATATTGTTATATTGTTACACATTCATACACTATAGACAATTTAGCCTACCCAATTCACCTGTACTGCATGTCTTAGGACTGTGAGGGAAAAATTATGTTTCACAATTTTGACAAAAATTTCTTCATTTCAAAAAGTCATTCATAAAAGCAACTCAATATGAGTTTATGGCTACATTATATATATATATATTTCATGTATGTGAATGTACTGTATTCACTAACTTCAGTAAATATTTTAGTTTAACAACAGAAAATTACAGTGCTCAATGAGTTCACCTCTCACAAATCTCTCATTTAAATTGGTATTTTCTATAGGATGCTTTTTAATATTATATTTGTGCATATAAATTAGTTTAGTCAGTACTGAAGCCAAATCTGGAGCTTATCTAACAAAATAACTTAAAATAATGGTTAAAAAAATAGTAAAAATCAAGAGACACAAAAATATAAAATTTCTTTGAAATGTTGTGAATTGTTTTTGGGGTTTTTTTGCAATATTTTGCATGAATTTAAATGCATTATCTTTCCATTTCTAAAGATTTTCTGTGACTAAAATATTATTTTAATAAATAAATCTGTTTAATAAATCAGTTTTGTTCAAATACACCAATATATATTATTCATATTCACTGATAAATTGATAAAATTATTCATTTTTAAAATGGCGTGTACTCAATTATGCTGAGCACTGTATTATTATTATTTTATTATTATTATTATTATTATTATTATTATTATTATTATTATTATT
>CAIGQZ010001336.1:32242575-32254055 GCA_903798205.1 Danio tinwini
TTATTATTATTATTATTATTATTATTATTATTATTATTATTATTATTATTATTATATCAGCAGTATTCATTCATGATATTTTAATAGTTATGCTTTCCAGTAGCAAAAATGCAAGGAAATGCTAAAAAAAAAATACACTGAAATAAAGATCACTTTATTAAATTATATTACCATTATTAAGTAATTTATTTATTTAATTATTTTTGGCAGGCACAAAACTAAATTAATCATATTGTTCTCTAAAAAATGTTGTAACAAAGTAACAAATTTCAAGTACTCAAATTACTGTAACTGAGTTGTTTTTCTCAGGATTTTTTTTTTAAGTGTACGTTTACTTGAGTACACTTTTAGTTTTTATATTTCTTTAACCTGCAGTCCCTAATTTATATCTTTGTTCTTTCTTGTCTACGATGATTGGCTATGTAAAATAATGTCTTGTAATCCACGTCTAATCAAATCGGCCAACTCCACATACCTGTAATCTCAAAATGTCAGACAGAAGACTAGCACACAGTAAAGTAGTGGGATGAACTGTTGATTGAATTTTGACAGCTTGGTGCGTCCGGCCTTCTCCAACCCCTCCGGATAATGAAGTGGTGATAAGTTTACCCCAGCCAGACGAGGTCCCATGGGACAGATAATGAGGCCAGTTGTTAATTAATGTGAAGTTCTCCTGGTCTCGCTATGCTCTTGGAATCCCAATTAGTCTGAAGCTTAACAACATGTTGCACTTGATTTTCAGTTCACTTCAAAGCCAAGGCTCTTTCTGCTGTTTTTTGAGTCCCTGCTTTCTCAAAGTCGTTTTATTAAAGGGAAAACTGCACGACATGAGATGTGTTCAATTCTGCTTAAATTCAACCGCTCACGTGTCAAATCATTAAAACAAAACTGTGTCCTTAACAGACACGATAAGCTATTTATTTGTCCATGCTTAATGTGAAAATGCTGCGTGAAGCAGTACAGACATAAATCATAGCCAATCGGAAGATAAGGGATTTGTTGTGCAATATTCAGGCATTCTAGACTTCTAAAATTAGTCTCCTTGTGGATTTTGGGTAATTAATATACATGTGGAGAGAAAGTTTCGACCAATGAGATGTGGGTGTGTGTGTAGCTACTATGTGTAAAGCTGAAGAAACAGAAACAACACAAGAATAATAGAACATTAGCACCTACTGGATTTTGCATAGTTTTTATATCATACGTTTTAATTGTTGTTTACAAAATAAAAGTTCTTGACTTGTTTTATACTGATGGAAACTATAGTGACTATATATTTTGACTATTGGTTGTTTGTTTTTTGTTGTGTTATTTGTATTATTTTTGTGTGCTTCTAAAGAAGTTATCATTGTTTATTTGTTGTCCTACATATTGTCTCTTGGTTGTGTATTTTTTATTTTAGTTTTGTTATGAATTTTTATTTGTCTTTATTTGTTTTTGTTTTCATTTATGGTCAGTAAGATTTTAAAACATCAAAAGTAAAGTATTTTAACGTATTTTTAAACATTTATAAATATTGTAATTGTATAAATATTGTAATCTAATGCTCAACAAGGCTACATTTATTTGACCGAAAATATTACAATAAACTAATACAGAAATATTAGTATAGTTTATAAAACTGTTTCACAAATGAATACCAGTGTTGGGGGTAACACATTAGAAGTAACTCGAGTTAGATAATAATATAACTTTTTTAAGTAATGAGTAAAGTAACAAATTGGTAAGAAAACAAAACGACTAACAGTTACTTTTAAAATAAAAATGTAATGTAAGTTACTTTTTTATTTAAATTATTTAGCTTTTAAAAAATAAATTGTTGAATTAAAATGAATATTCACATTGAATTATCCACTCAATGAGAGAATGTGTTTATTATTTTGAACACATGGAAGAAAAAGAAAAGTGGATTGCCTCAATGGACTGTGATTTTATTTCACTAATAAGTATAAAAGTAGCAAACACATTGCTTTAAACTTTCAATAATCTGTATATATGGCATGTATAGTTTTTTTATGTGTTTTTTAAAGATAAATGAAGGTGTAGGTCATAAAGTGCATTGATTTGAAGCAGAGCTCATTTATTAAAAAAACCCTGCAAATTCTGAAAGGAAAGGCAAGGAAAATAATGCAAAAGAAACTCAAGTAACGTAAATCATTACTTACTATAAAGAGTAACTGCAATGCAATGAGTTTTTTGGTGGTAACTCAATATTTTAATGCATTACTTTTAAAAGTAACTTTCCCTAACAGTGATGAATACAATATAAAAAAAATAGTAAATAAATAAATATATATGTCATATATAAATAAATTATGACTTATATATAAATATGTCATAATTATTAGCCCTCCTTTGCATTTTTTTTTTCTTTTTTGAATGTTTCTCAAATGATGTTTAACAAAGAAAGGAAATTTTCACAGTATGTCTGATAATATTTTTTTCTCTGGAGAAAGTCTTATTTGTTTTTTTCTGCTAGAATAAAAGCAGGTTTATATTTTCTAAAAGTCATTTTAAGGACAAAACTATTAGCCCCTTTAAGCTCTTTTTTTCAATAGTCTACAGAACAAGCTATCCTTGTACAATAACTTGCCTAAGTACCCTGACCTGCCTAGTTAACCTAATTAACCTAGTTAAGCCTTTAAATGTCACTTTAAGCTGTATAGAAGTGTCTTGAAAAATATCTAGTCAAATATTATTTACTGTCATCTTGGCAAAGATAAAACTAATCAGTTATTAGAAATGAGTTATTAAAACTATTATGTTTAGAAATGTGTTGATAAAATCTTCTCTCCGTCAAACAGAAAACAGGGGGAAAAACAGGTTTATTAAACTAAACCTGTTTATTTATTTTTTTATAAGTTGTTTACATTTTAAGACTTTTTATAAAAAAAACAAATGTTACATACATACTGTTTGCTATATGGAATGCAAAAACATTGAAACTCAAAATCTCAAAATCATTCACAACGCAGATGGAACTTTATAAATCCATATATATATATATATATGGGAGGGTGTGCATTATTTTCGTTGAAATGCACTCAAACTGGTAGTTCTAGTCAGTTTTGATCACAGTTCGAAATAAATGTGCTTCTCCAAACGTTTGCAGTTACCATAACCGGTAACAGATGAGGACTGTTAACGGCAAGCGGAAAATCCGCTAAATTAGAAAAATACTCATCAATTATGCAAAAAAAAAAAAAATCAAGTTTTAAGAGATTTAAGAGAATTTCAAATGGGAATATAGATATTTTAAAGTCAAATTGGCAGTTTATGTATAAGGGTAGCGTGTTTTTAAAAATTTCAACTCTGAGCTCCAGGCAGTCAGCCGCAGCTCCGCCAACAGCTCCCCACCAAGAGAATCTTTATATTGGCCAGACCATCTCAGGACCTGCCGCTGGATCTCATCTGTTGCATCTCTGTTGTTTAAAATGTCATATATAATTAATCTTTGGTGTATCTTAAAGTCAGTCTTTGGACTTTTGAACCAATTATTTATTCTCAGGTGCATTTTTAGCAGACCGCAAAGGTAAGTGTCATAATTAATTTTTAACCCTAAATAATGTCATATTACACTGATCCTGCGTGTTTCGCTGATTGCTTTTGTTTTAAAAAAGAAAAATAAAGTAGAATGTTCTCTTGCCTGTACCGATATGTTTTTTTTTTTCTTTTTTCAAAATTCCCCTACATATTTAACAGCAGAGATTTCTGTAATAGGCTTTGGCTGCTTTCTCTTCAAAATGCATCTTATGTGCCCTTGAACTACTGTTTCATAAAATACAGCTTTGTGAATGTTTTATTCCATCTGTATAGACTTTACTGTGTTTTAATAATTGTAACGTTATTCTACTTAAAGCAGCGGCCACAGTCTTTTGGTTAGATTAAATCCATGGGATCAAGTTGTCTAGCCTAATATTTTGATTTGAAAAACGCACGCATTATCCCTATATACTGTATATATTTGTGAAGGCAAAGTTAAATTTTCAGCATCATCAAATAAATCAGTGTTGAAAATTATTATCAGTGTTAAATATTATTACAGTTGTTATTATTTTTACGTTTTTGCAACATTTTCGTCTTTAGTTAGTTTTATTGTGCTGATTATTAAACTATTACAAAAAACAAAAATCTCAATGCCCACAAACAAAAAACTGATTTTTTCCCCTGCACCCGTGTTGTATTTCCAGTGTGACCCGATGCCACAGATATTTAACACCCTGAGCTCCTGCGGGGCTTTACTTGGCCCGGGATCTTATGATAATGTTTTCATTTGACGGCCAATGAAGTGATTTCCACATATCGTATATTGGCGATCTGTCAGACCTGTGCCACAGATCTTATTCTGCAGCATGTGCAGGTCTGGCCGTCGCTTTGCCTCATTTCTCCTGTGGTCAGTAGGCTTCGTCCTGCACTGCAGTAAAGCACCTCCATGACTATGGACCATTAAAGTGCTATTGAGTTTCTGTCAAAGCGCCGGCACCTACAATCTCTCACTGTCCCTGCTCTCGGCCCTCTCCATTATCAGACCCCTCCAGCAGGCATGGCTCAACATCACTACAGACATAGCTAAGACTCCCATACCTTTACAGGTCTGTCTGAGGCTGGAACTGATGTATCCTTGTGATTCTGCTCTCACCCACACCCCTTCGTCAATAAAAAAGCTTAGCAATTTTTAGGTCCTTGAGGACAGATCGGGGACTTAATCTCATATAGTTGCTTGTGAAGACCCTTGTGGTAATTGAAACGAGTTCCTTTGTCATAGAACAGACCCATTGTATGTGGAGAGAAAGGTCAGATAAAGAAGAAATCCTTAAATCATTAGTTTTGGATATTGTGGTGACCTGGTGAAGTTGTTTGACACTTTGAGTCCATAACAACGGTCAAGGTTTGGCTGGTTAGTATGATAATGTTACTCTCCTGCTGGTAGATAAACAAACTGCATAATTTTTCTTTTAATTTGGCATGAAAATCTTATTTTTATATGCATGTAGTGCTTGTTATAAAAGATCTGTGCACTTCCTAAATTAATATTTTATTAAACACCACAACCTTCCCCACCAGCTCAAAATAACTTTTTTTCTTTTCTGGTCACATGGAATGTCTTTAGGACGGGGCTGTCAGGGTGTGTTTCTGCCTTACTTTTGTACTTTCATCAATCTTTCTCCATTTTATTAGCAACACCCATCTTACAATCCAATAGGTTCCCAATGGATGAAATCATGCATCACCCTACATTTTTTCAAATGTCAGGACCATTTCAATTGGATGTCATCATGATACCAAAAATGACGATCTTAACTTCCGTTTCATAGCAACTTCAAAACATGTTGTGGCAACACACACGCACACACACACAGGGAAAACTGCCATCTACTGTATATTTAATAATCAATTTGCATATTAAGTTACTATATTACTTTTTTATATTTTTGTATATTATTACTGTATTGCATTTGTTTGTTTAAGCATAGGAAGCTCATAAAAAAAAATAAAAATGTGGATAACATAATAAGCATAACAAGTTACTAAATTAATGAAAATACTGGATTTTTGTATTTTGATGTCACATCATATTGAGTCGGTGCAGTAAAATAAAATAAAATAAAATAAAAAGTCCACCACAGCAACAGAGGTGATGGACATGAAGGTTGTGAAACTGGCCGGCCAGGGCTCTGTCGATGTGGTCTGGGACACCGTATGTGGATGAAGAGCATAAATTCATTGGTCAGTGACAGCAGGTCCTGATGAATAGGTCCAAGCTGGCCCACAAATCAGCTGATGTGACAAATGTTTGCGAATCGCACCCCAGATCACAGACCGAAGCCTCTAAATTCGCCATTACTATACAGAGAATCACTGCCTGCAACCTCGACTGAGTTTTTAAAGAACAAACTGTTTCCTGGGATAAAACGCACTGAAACCAATGGATGCAGTTTTTACCCACCAAGCAGTTTTGTCCTTAAAAGACATCTAATAGGCATCTAAACATAGATATCTTGGCTAAAACAAGGCTCGATATGGGCTGTCAGTGAAAATCTAATAATCTAACAATGGTCCAAAAATGAGACTAGTCAACAAGGACACAGATTTGACAGATTTCACATGTGAAGTTATTAATTCCTGTCTATTTGACGACTAGTTTATTTTTGGACTGTTTTTAGACAACTACTTCACTGACAGACCAATTTTTTTAAGTCTTTAAAATCCAGGCAAGTTTAGTAAAATATTAGTATCTCCATTCATCTCAGTAACTGAAGGCAAGGACAAGGCAGTGTAATATTAACTAAAGTAAGATTTAATGAGACTTTCTGAGTAATGAATGCAAGGTAGAACTACTGTACATGTTGCTGAAGGAGCTTCTGGATATAAATTTGCATTCACTCTTCCATGTAACTGTTTAAGATGGCCAAAACATCTAGAAATCACCCTCAAAATCATGACACTTCACCTCCACCTTTATTGGCTTCTTTATACACTTTGGCTTCAGTCTTTCTACAGTTTGACGACAAACATTATAGGCTGTATTTTAAGGATCTAGCTGCAAAGTCTAAAGAATTTCTTTGCTTTTTCAAGGACGGAAAAATTTTTAAATACATACGTGATGCACGGTTTAACAGGGTTGTGCTCATTCTCTTAATGAGTTATGGGTGTGTTTTAGGCATAATGTGCATTTAACCAATCAGAGTCTCATCTCCAATTTCCTTTCAAGAGTTTTTTTGCTATTTACAAGGCGGACTTTGTAAGTGGAAAAACTGAATGAACTGAAAATCACTAGCAATTAAACAGTTACACAAACCATCTGCACCGCAAGGAAAAGTACGAGCCTCCTCCATTCGGCCTTTTTACTTTCTCTATACTTTACTTTTACTATTTACTTTACTCCTTTACTTTCATGGAGTGAGGAAACGGATTGCACACAATTCACTAAAGACATCCATTAGTCTACATATTTAATTTAGTTTGTTAAGCACAAAGATTTGTTTCAAAATTATTTCTAAGTTCAGTTCTACTTTCCAGCAAACGAATAAATGAACAGTAATAACGAAGTGTGGTAAAAAACTGAGCTATATCCAAACACACATCCTATTCTTATGCCCCACATGGTGATGCACATCTTATCCTTGACATTCTCCATCTTATCCTGTCCTCTTGTGTATTTGTCTTTCGAGCATGACCTGATTTGTTTTGGTCAACGTCATTAAGTTAAGCTCCATTCAGACCCAACTGATGGACAAATCTAAACTTGTTTTTATTAAAACAAATATAAATATGCATAGGATAAATAATCTTGCTAATAAGAACATTATACAAATGCAAATTGTCATGAATAAACTGAAAAAAAGCCCCATACATGAAGAAGGAATGGAGGCAGTGGTTTTTATATTTTTGTTGAAAATAAAGATTTTTGTAATATTTTATCCTTAATTTTTTTCATATGTAAAGATTATTGTGTATTGCTGTACATGCTGTGTGTATTAAGCAATGTTTAAGCATTTAGACCTGCATAGGTGCATAACTAACGCACTTTGCGCTGGACTTTAGACCTGGTTTTAGTTGGTCAATGGAGAGGTCTATTTCATCAAAATAGCAACATGCCAACAATGCACCTTAACACACCTTCTTTTTATACCAGCACACCCATGAGTCCACAAAATGGTGCAAATGAATTTAAACAACGTGCTGCAAAAAGTGAAAATTAGGGTTGCGCTGGTCTGAAAATAGCAACAAATTGTGCCATAAACATCTTGCACTTTATTGTGCCAGGTACATGACAGGACCTAATGTTTCCCATCAGACCCAAATAATCTCTCTTTCATCATTAAAGTGACTTTTTGACCAGTTCTCTGTCCACACAACATGTTTGTCAGCAAATGTTAGTCTAGTCTTTTCATTCTCTCTGCTGATGAAGGGCTTTCAGTCCAAATTCTCTAAAATGCAAAGGTACAGTGCTGTATACAGAGATTCTTACCTTCTGTGCTGATAAATTCCAGCTGCAGTGTTGACCATTGACATTCTCCATCTTATCCTGTCCTCTTGTGTATTTGTCTTTCGAGCATGACCTGATTTGTTTTGGTCAACGTCATTAAGTTAAGCTCCATTCAGACTACATGATTGTTATTGTCAGCTATGACAGTCACTTTGTCAGATTATGCAATTTTGTCTAGATAATATCTTCATATGTCACTGGTAACAAATATGACTACACAGACTACACATTGCTTCGGGATCAATCATCGTGTGATGGTTATGACGCCCATTCTGTCAGGGTAAGAGGTTAAAAAGCCACATACAATACAAATGTCTCTGTAACAGTCTATCAAGTGATTCCAATACAGTAAAGTGTATGAAGTATAAATGTTTTGTTAGTATACTTTATTTTTATATATATTTAGTAAATACATTAACAAGAAATATAATTATTACATAATACATACATAGATTCTAAATTATATTGAGTCTTATCGAGTCCTAAGTATATGTTGTTATAATTTACATTTAAATAAAACATTTATTAAAATATTTATTATGAAAATGCTACAATTTTAAATATTTGTGTTTTATTGTTATATATTTTCAAATGTTATTTATAATTTCTTACATTTTCTGCATCAATACTTCAGTCTTCAGTGCCATGATCCTTGAGAAATAATATAAACATATCTGCTGATTTCCTCTTGTTTTAATTAAATGTATCTTACAGAATAACAGCTAAAAAAAAAAAAGAAAAAAAACTTTTGACCCCAAACTTTTAAATTAAGTCCATTAATGATGTACTATTTTTATTTCAGTTATTGTTATGTGATGTCTTTCAAAATCTTTTGATGTGAGAATCAAATAATGATGAAAGTACATTTAGGCAAAAACAATAATTGTCTTAATTAAGCTGTGCATCTTACCATTATTTAATATAATTTAGATTCATTAGTAATACAGTCATTAGTTGAATTCAGTTCAGTGTTAGCAATAACAGTACAATACAAATAATAGAAAAGTACATATGAATAATACGATAATTGTTGCAATGAAGTTAATAAATACATAAGCTCACTCTTTATTTTAAATCACATTAACTACTGGCTTACAGTGTTAACTGCCAATTTTTAAGATAACAGTTTTTAGTGCTTATAAAAGCTGTACAATATATCATTTGATTATCGATATCGCAATGTCAACATTTGCAATAGTCACATCGCAGGATATGCAATGTTGAGTCCGCATTATAATTGTGATTTGTCATGTGTTTGAGGCTTGTGACTGTACGAGGATTTCAAAAACATTTGGCATAAGGAATTGTACCATTGATAATGATAAATTTTTTTAAATATTTTTTATTTTTCAATTACTGTACCTGAATACTGATTTAGAAAACGATAAAACACTGTTTATTTCAATTGTATCTTTTTCTTTATTGTGTTTATCTTTGTTTTTATTAGTTTATTAAATTTTATGCAGAAATACATGCCTACAGAATCATTCCAATCAATCTAAGAGTGCTTTCACACCTAGACTTTTGTTTCGGAACCTTTCACGTTTCCCTAATTAGCGCAGTTGGTTTGGCATATGTGACTCCAGCAATCGCACTTGGATCCACGCCAAATCAATCGGTCTGAGATCGCCTAAATGAGGTGGTCTCAGCTCGCTTGAAATGAACTCTGGAGTGAATCTATTGTAGTAAGAAAGCAACACGATCCAACAAACTTAACAAACCATGCTATATCACAGTGCATTATGGATATGTCATGTATACAGCTATATGAAGTTGGATTTATAATTAGGGTGGGGATGTCATTCCCACCGGTAAATGTGCATTTCATGTCAAATACGAAAGTGGAAGCATGCTGAACAATTAACGAGAGCTGTTTATGTGCCAGGAAAATTGACTGCAGTCTTGGTTTACAGTATCTGTTATTTCTCTATACAGAATAATATAAAGCCTATAATGCATAATTCTAGCCAACGGTTCTGTATGAGAAACAAAAAAACCTGTGAAACTCTGACCATTGTGACGAGAGTTTACTCGCACATGACTTGTTTTAGCTATTTTGGTCCATTTAGAAACGTGTGAACATGAACCGCACCAAAAGCAAAAAGCAACATTGTAGCAATTTTAATCTCTGTTTCGGAACAAAACAATCAATCTAGAGGTGTAAAAGCACCCTAAAATTATAAGATCTTTTCAAATAGAGATATTCAAGTCATGGGGTGAAATTGTATTCATATCGCAATATGTATTGCAGACTAACAAACTATCGCAATGTTAGATTTTTCCAATACCGTGCAGCCCAAATATAAAGTATGATCTTATTCTATATCACTAATCCTACCCAATACCTAAACCCAACTACTAAATTACTAACTATTAATAAGCAGCTAATTAGTAGTTTATTGAGCTAATAGTCTTAGGTAATGGTTTGTTAATAGTGTAAAACAATACATTGGAAAAAAAAACAATAGTGAAGTCATTTATAACTCTAGGCTTGTATCAGTGGCCAAATTACAGTACTAAATATTAGCCTCCAGCATGTCCCATGTAAGCTCATTTCTATATATTAATCTTCCAACCCTGCACCACTCATTTTAGGTTTGAAATTCACAACCTGTTTTAACTGCTCTGGGTTAGTTTGGGTAATAACATTGAGCGCTTTCATTGGAGCTCGCAAATACTCAATTAACACAGGCTGCTATGATGAACGCCCCGACATCCCTAGTTCAAACCATCGGCCTACAATATTGGATTGACCCTTTGCCTTCATAGGGCAGGACCTCATTAGCAACAGGTCTAACATGACCTTTATGTTGAAGTGTCTGGGATGCAGACTTGTGTGGCGCTGCTCTAATCAACAGGGATTAATAGAGAGCTCTTTGGAAATTACTGCTGTGGTCCAGTGCCGCTGATGGAGATGTCAGCTGTTCTAATGAACAGAACAGAGGCCGCATGAGGAATAGGTTATAATCTACATCGATTTTTCAGCATTGGTCACTGTATCCCCAAGTGTTAAGAGGAGAGAGTGTATTGATTGTAATAAAGCAGATGCTTTCGGTCAGGGAAAATCCAGTCAAGCTCTGGTCTTTTTTGTCACGATTCAGTGATGTCTATATCAGGGCATGTAAGTGTCATAATGTGGCAGAGGAGGAAATCAGTGAGAGTATGTGTGTGGGTGGTAACTTTACCTTACATGCAGACATGGAGCAGTTCAGTTATATGTACACAAGTAAGCAATTTATTTATGCATGTACACAAAAAAAATTTAGTATTTATGGTAAAAAAAAATGGTAGCTGTTGTTGACAGAATTTTACGGTTATGCTCATTACAAATATCCACAAGCAGAGAAACATACTTATAAACAGTAAGGTGCTCAGTGTTCACACAACTACTATCATGGTAATGCACATGAAACTTAAGTAACTTAAGTAACTTAAGAAACTTAAATGTAAGATGTAAAATGTAAATACTGTATATATATATATATATATA
>CAIGQZ010001336.1:32254658-32298783 GCA_903798205.1 Danio tinwini
GATAGATAGATAGATAGATAGATAGATAGATAGATAGATAGATAGATGCATTTGTTATCACATTCTTACAGTTAGTTTAAATAATTTACATTTGAATTTAAATATTAAATCTAGAACTATTTACATAATTCAGTAATGGAAAGGATTTTTTTTTTATGAAACTAAAACCACTAGTTTTTATGAACACATATAAGGCTACCAGTTTTGCAAGTCTTGAACATTATAGGCTTTTGCATCATATATTACACCCTGAGACAAGAAACATGTAGCCTGCAGTACATATCTCAAGTAGTGACTAACACAGGGGTATTAAAGGTTTTCTTGTAAACTTTATGAACAGACCTAATTTTTATGTGTAACAAAGGCGAGGCATTTGGATCAGTAAAAACAATAATATTATAAACAGTATAGACTATATTTTTCGAAATACAAGGAATGTCCACTGATGGGTTCCCAGCAGCCTGAAAACGATACTGTATGAGCTGAAGTTCAGCTTCGGATGGTTACAGCTCAGTTTAACATCTGGTTATGGTGCTTTTTGCTGTTTTTTAATGTTGTTGTGTAGATGGAAAGCCCTCTGTTACTGTTATTAAATGGCAATGAATTCTGCAAAATTCTGTGTTTCATAGAAATCAGTATAAGAGTTTGTAACAACAGTACTAATAGCAGAAAATGAATCTTTACTCAGTGCAGCGTCTAAGATCCAATCTCCCTGAAACACTCCTGGACTAAACAAACATGGAAACACATTCTGATCCAGCAACACAGAGTAGATAATTAATTTGATGAGAGGAAGCATCACAATCTGTCAGCTCTTCCACTGACAGCAGCGACGGGGATAAAATTATTCCACAAACAAAGCTGAATATTTTGTCCCGAGAGCCTTTCAATGTTATGCATCTTTTTGTAATTGCATTCCCAGCGCCGTTTGTGCCTGAAACAAAACAAGATTTATGACAATTGCAGCCGATCAAACATGTATACAAGGCAGAAATTAATGGCCGTCTCCTCAAAGTTCAGCGCTGATTGTCATTTGTGCTATGGCTCGGAGGCTCGCAGAATGTTAATGAAAAAGTTGATCTGAAACACAGTGGCTCAGCGGTGCAGGGCAGACACAGACGCATGAAAAATGCATGGAGCTCGGTGTGCACCTACAACTCCACTCATCGGAATTCCTCGCCCATTCCGACTGCCCAACAAGCAAGAATATCAATTACATTAGCAATCTGGGTGGTGGTGAGTGAGTGTTGAGCGTCTCTCATGAGACACGGCGCTACCAATGCATGCGATGGCCATTTTGAGCTCCACACTCAGCAGTCACCTCAGGAAAACACTGCGTTAATAGAGGCTGAAGTGTTTTCACCAAAGAATATGTTCATTAACATTTGTGATTCACGCGGAGAAGCAAAAATCTCAGTGTGGGTTCCCTTTGTTCACATCAAACGAGTGATACTATTAGCCTTCTGCATAATTAACACATTCGATCTCTGTGTGTTTCAGGAAAACCCGTATATGTGTAATAACGAATGTGATGCTGAGACCGAAGAACTGGCACATCCTCCCAAACTCATGTTCGACTCCGAAGGACGAAACCCCACTACATTCTGGCAGTCCACTTCTTGGAAGAAATACCCAAAGCCCCTTCAGGTCAACATTACGCTGTCCTGGAACAAAACTATTGAACTCACTGATGACATTGTCCTTACGTTTGAATCCGGCCGACCTGAGCAGCTAGTCTTGGAGAAGTCACTGGATTATGGTCGCACGTGGCAGCCGTATCAGTTTTATGCCGCTGACTGTTTGGATGCCTTTACTATGGAGCCAAAAGCAGTTCATCAGCTCACTACAAGCACCATGCTCGAAATCATCTGCACCGAGGCCTATTCAACAGGCTATGTGTGGAAGCAAGACAAGACTTTGCGATTCGAGATCAAGGACCGCTTCGCCCTTCTCGCAGGCCCCAGACTGCACAACATGGCTTCTCTGTATGGGCAGCTGGACACCACCAAGAACCTAAGGGATTTCTTCACCCTCACTGACCTCCGCATTAGACTCTTGCGGCCTGCAACCGGAGCCACCATGGTGGATGAGAACAACCTCTCCAGATACTTCTATGCCATCTCGGATATTAAAGTGCAGGGCAGGTAAGGTAATCTCTCTAATATTGAGTGTTAATTTAAATGAACATGCCTAGCATTGGGTTTGCGTGACGGCGGCTTTATAAATCTAAAATGCATTAGTTTATGTATGACTCATAAAGAACTAAAGCATTGATTGATTACCATTATCAGCAACTAACAGAAGGTTGACTGATTAGTAAAGTAAAATAGAAAATGCTATGAATTTTAATTTATGTCATGCACTACAGTATTAGTTCATGCTTAATGAATGCACTGGTAATTATGAGAACTAAACCATGAATCAGCATCTAATAACCTCATTTAAAAATAATAATAATACAATTATATTAATCTGTTTTTTGTAGTGCTTTATAGAATGTAAATTTGGTCAAAGCTCTTTAACCTAAATGAAAAAAATAAAATAAAATCTGGCAACATGATGGCTCATTGGTTAGCACTGTCGCCTCACAGCAAGAAGGTCGCTGGTTCGAGTCCTGGCTGGGCCAGTTGGCATTTCTGTGTGAAGTTTGCATTGCAGTTGATTGAGGAAAGTGATTCCCTCAGTAGTTTGAGTAATGGGAAATCGATAACTCAATTAATTGACTTAACTTAATTGTCTAAAAACTTAAATGTTTAATTACAGAAAACTTAAATGTTTAAGTACAGATGTAAAATCGATAATAGACTAAGGGCTTACTCACAGTATGCTATCCGAACCGTGCCCAGGCCCATTTCCCGGATCGTTTGAGAAGTGTGAGTGCTCTGAATCGGGCTCAGGCATGGTTTACTTGGGCGGCCCTGGCCTGGTTGGAACAGTGTGTGCAAGCGTGCCTGAGCCCGAGCGAGACGTGACTTTTGGGACTGTTTCATATGGATTAATTAATCATTCGTACTGTTCAATGAACGCAATGAACGTCGTAGTTCATTAAAGACGCAAACTCCTCACTGCACGACAGCTGCGCCTTCAGCAAACCTCCTAAATCCTGCAGCATGAGGACTTTATGATTGTTTATGAGCGTCAAAAGTGGCTTATCTGTTCTGCGAAATATTTGGCTACATGTCACCGCATAGCAAACGACTCAAACGATATAACTAAAAAAATCTCTAGTGTGCTGAGCAAAAGCGCTTACTGATTAGCGCATCATCGATGATGTAAGCGTGCCCGAATGTAATGTGAGTGTGGGCCGTCGGGGAGATGGGAGGGGGGACAATCATGCTTTAGCCCGGTTCAAGGCAACGGTACATAGTGTGAGTATGCCCTAATCTTCCAAAAAAATCAGCTTTTAGATCTTTACTTACTTCCAGGGCCAATTATATCGAAGTTGATATTTAGCCGCACCATGTTGGTGTTTCGTAACATCAAATTTTTATGAGGTAGGTCTTTTTTCCCAAAGCCTAACCCCTAACCTGGAGGACCAGGACATACACACATACACTACAGTCAATTTAGCTAACCTAGTTTCCCTATAGCGCATGTCTTTGGACTGTGGGGAAAACCGGAGCACCTAGAGAAAACCTACGAAAACGAGGAGAACATGCAAACTCCACAAAGAAATGCTATCTGAACCAGCCAGAACTCGAACCAGCGACCTTCTTGTGCTACCTACTGCGCCACCGTGTCGCCCCTGCGTGTATATTGATTTATTCATTCATTTTCTTTTCGGCTTAGTTCTTTTATTAACCTGGGGTCGCCACAGTGGAATGAAACACCAACTTATCCAGCATATGTTTTACATAGTGGATGCCCTTCCAGCTGCAACCTATCACTGTGAAACACTTATACACACTCATTCACATACATACACTACGGACAATTTTAACTTACCCGATTCACTATATATTATATTATACCGCATGTCTTTGAACTTGTGGGGGAAGCCGGAGCACCCGGAGGAAACCCACGCGAACACGGAGAGAACGACAGGGGA
This sequence comes from Danio tinwini, assembly GCA_903798205.1. NCBI lineage: Eukaryota > Metazoa > Chordata > Actinopteri > Cypriniformes > Danionidae > Danio > Danio tinwini. The sequence goes on from CAIGQZ010001336.1 coordinate 32,258,707, forward strand.
AGAACCATGCTGTGAGGCGACAGCACTACTTACTGCGCCACGCATTGCCCTCCTGCGTATATATCAATTAAGAACAATATTTATAAGCATTGAAATATCTACCTACTAATTTAACTTTTCTCTTTTGTCAGATGGGTTCAGGTAGTGCCTTTGTACTGCTGCGCTTTAGCAAAATTCAGCATCACAAGTAAAATGACACCTTGTTGTCAAGGCAGAATTTCAAGTCCAACCAATAGTTTTAAACAGAGACATGGGGAATCATATAAAGAAATTAAAATGTTGAGTTCAGAGAACTTAAAATATTAATTAAAGTTTTTTTTTGCTGCCTAATGAGTAAGTTAAACACACCTGTTAAGGTTTTGATGCTATTGTAGTGATGTTAACTTAATTATCTTTAGTAATGACAACAGCGGGGTTTATAGTGTGGCAAACCCTGACAAATAAGGGACTAAGCCCAAGAAAAATGAAAGGATGAATGAAAACTAAAAAAGCAATAACAATATTTCAGATTATGGAAGATTCCAGCATATGAATTTACACACAAATATGAAACTGAATGTATGAATTGTAATTCTATGACTATATAAAAATATCTAAATTGCTTTGAAATAAATTTCTTATAAAGTCAAATTATTTATTAACACACAGTAATGTAAATGAATGTGTTAAATACTAATAACTGATTGAGTAATATGTTAAGTGGTTATGGTTTATGGAAAATTAGATTTTGAGTTGTCATACATTAGGTCAAGATTATGTGAGCATTGTTTAAACAAGCGGTAATGCATGTAATTGTAATAAATGCACGAGTTTTATAATATATAATAAAAATATAAATTATGTGATGTATTTATTACATGTAAAAATGCTACAAGGAAACATCATTACTGTCTCTGAAAAAAAATAACAGTTTTAATTTACCTGTTTTTTACCTCACAAAAAATGCTTGTTAATATTCTGTATAAAATTAAACTAGCCTCATATTACTTAAAAAATAGAAAGTATTAATGATGGATTAATTCTTTTTAAGAGTACTGTATGGAAGTATTGGTACAATAAAATCAAAAACTTCAGATTAATTCCCCTTGGAAGGGGAAAAAAGTACAGTTGAAAAACATTTAACATGGTGCCTCCAGTGGTCAAGACATGAACTGAATAATAACAATACCAAAAGTCATTATGTATGATTACTTCAGAGGCAGGATTTATGAAAAGAACCCAACAGAGAATCTGTCAAACTTACTTTTATAAATGTGACAACTTTCAGGGTGAAATTATGCAGCGTTTTCTGCACATACTCTTTTGCAGTGCTCCACATGGTGTCAAATGACAGCATAAGCATAATGAGTGACCGCTTATATCCTGCTCTAAAATTAGAAGGCAAACTGGATGAAGGGACATGGCAATGGGCAATAAAGGATAAAATGGACCTCAAAGGCCTCATTTGACGTGCATAAAAAGCAAAAAGAGCAGCCTGACTTCACAATGTCTTCACAAGTCAAATGAATACACAATAGAAACAAAAAACACAACAGCTGCTCTCCAAATTGGGCCGGAATGGCTCATAAGCAGTTGGTTTATGTGAGAATAACTTGGTTCATAATGACGCATTTGATAGGTCCCTTGTGAATCTCAATGCACAGCTCTAAATTAGGATTCAAAGGACTGCAGTGGTAGATTAGGGCAATTACAGAGCGAGCTAATTGGAAAGAGACTAATCTACTAATTAAGACCATTTACTGCTGATTAAATAATAACCACTGGGGACACATCACCATGCAAGTGTGCCTGTTGGGCGACATTAATATGACTTTGCATCTGTAATGATTACTGAGAGTGTTTTATGTAGATGGTGGCATGCGTTTTTTTATTTGTTTATTTTTATCTTTTCATATTTTAAACCTTTGGAGTTTAGACAGAACTAGACTGCTATGTTTTCATTTGAAGACCAGTTCCCAGAAAGGCATGCAGATGCATGCCTCAGTGGACAAAACTCCTCTTGTGTCAGAAATTGTTTGCATATTGAGTTGAATGAGCCGGTAGATCTTAAGTTAGTGCTGGGAAATGATGCACATGGTTTATCGCTGAGGCAGAAACAAAAAAAAAATAAATACATCTGGTGGATGTTAAAAATATAATTTTTTAATTATATGAATAAAAATTTATGAAGCTTATTTTGGAATTGACATAATAGGTTATATATTAGATATTAGCAATTCCAGCATTATGGATGTGACATTTGCAGTAAAAACTCAAAGCATAAATTCACATAGAAAGTATATGTTAACATTATATTGAAACATTTGTTTATATTTCCAAAACAACTAACCACAGAGTTATGGAAGCAGAAAAATATCAATCTGTAACCATGTTTTGTACTTTATATGAGGAAAATAAACATGCGTTATGAGTGTGACCAAAAAAGTCTGTGAGTTTGCAGTATACAACATACTTTATAGAAATTCAGAGAATTAAACTGCACAACCCGAAAGAAATAATGCTCATTAACAGGATAAGTGTTGGCTCTCTATAGAACAAAAATGATTGGTTTTATTTTATTTAATATTTTTGCATTTATGGAATGCCACGCTATATGTGACACCTCACCGTTATGGATGTAAAATTGCCACTTGTGTGACTTTAGTAAATCAAATATTTAAAAAAATTATTTTGAAAACATTGACAGATTTTGAGCATTTATAAAGTAAAGGAAAATTTATAAAGTTTCCTTTTAGTAAAGGAAAACAACCATTTCACATAAAGCAAAAGAATTTTAGGTAATGATTGGGAAAGAAAAGTGATGGATGTTTCAGCAAACAGCTTTTGTTTGCGTTTACAGCAATCTGAGGCCTTTGTTTCTTTGCAGTCTCCATATTTTGCCATTTATTAGTTCCTGAGGCATTTCAGAGGTGAATACAGGTACATCCAATATCTTCTCCTGCCTGTGGGTTTTCAATTCAATTTAATCCCAAAAAGCTCTGACACCGAGAAGAATATTACTGAGGAGGACTTTGGACCGGGCTGTGGTGATTCACTTCCACTAGCACTCGGTATAAAGAGAGAGAGAATATAGCAGAGAAATTTCATAATGAATAATACTTGCATGAACTCAGCAAATACGTGCATTTACTGTATGATACCTAACAACATCTGTAGCTGCACAGTAATATTATGCTGTAAATTAATGTCAGTCATGACCTTCAAGCATTTTATTACAAAGATTTAAAGCAAAATATTTTAAACTCTCTCTTCATAAACAACCAAGCACAGATACGATATAAATAAGACATTCATTTCACAGCTTCGGTAATTATAACAGGAGTGTTTGTGCATTAGTCCAGCTTAAATAAATGTTTCGGCTCAACAATTATGTTTCTTCTCAACATAGTGCTGAAAATGCGAAGCAACTACAGTTTTATAAATGTGTTTCACGCAGACTGTCGGCGTGTTACAGATCTACGTGGATCCAGAATGGGGAATTGCTGACGACTTGTTTAGCTTTATTTCTTGAGCACTTTATTAATCTTTAAAACTTGCAGACCTTGTGCATTCACAAACAGCTGAGTTACACTGTAAGAAAGGTATTGTAACATTCGAAAAAGCATAATAGGAGCACTTTAACATGAAATGAAACTGAAACTGAAACAGCAGCCAATTTAGTGTTGGAGGTTTCATGGCTAAATTTGACTAATAATTAAAAAATAGCACAGTTTTGCTCAAAATATTGTAATGCACACAACATTATGGGTGACATAACAGAGTTCAAAAGAGGACAAATTGTTTGTGCGCGTCTCATTGGTGTATCTGTCACCTCTACCAAGGACCACGCTATCCCGGGTAATGTCAGCATAAGACCAAGAAGGACAGACCACATCCAACAAGAGTAACGCTGGATGAAAATGGAAACTGTTTGAAAGGGATGTTTGGGTGCTAACCAAGATTGTATCCAAAAAACTTAAAACTACAACTCAATGCAAAATTAAATGTGCACCTTAAATTTTTTTTGCCCAAACTGTTCGTCAATGTCTCCACAGGGTCAATGTGGCTGGGCTGCTATAGCCAAACCTTTGGTCACTCATGCCAATGCCAAATATCAGTTTCAATGGTGCCGGCAGTGAAAATCTTGGGCTCTGGATAATGTGAAACATGTATTGTTCTCTGATGAGGCCACCTTCACTGTCTTTCCCACATCCGGGTGAGTTATGGTGTGGAGAAGCCCCAAAGAAGTGTACCACCCAGACTGTTGCATACCTAGAGTGGAGCATGGGGTGGATCAGTGATTGTTTGGGCTGCAATATCAGGGCATTCCTTAGGCCCAATACTTGTGCTAGATATGCACGTCACTGCCAAAGACTACGGGCACTATGTGCACCCAATGGTTTAAACATTGTGAAGGTGGTGCCATGTATCGGGATGATAATGCACCAATACACACAGCAAGACTGGTGACACATGATGAACATTAAAAGTAAAATTGAACAATTCCCATGGACTGCACAGTCACCAGGCTAAATGTTATTGAGACACTTTGAGGTGTTTTAGGGGAGTTTTTTTATTTTTTATTTTGTCTCTTAAATGTGTCTGTGAAGTTTCAGGTCAAAATACCCTTCAGATCAGTTATTATCTTCTACTGAAATTACCCTGTCAATTTTTGGGTCTGATAGAATTTTAACTATTTTGCACCTGTGCCTTTAAATGCAAATCTCCCCACCCACTGTTCGAGCATGTCACTTCAGAATGATACCCAGCTTCAGATATCAGATAAATACAGCACAATAATGGACAAAGACAGAGAGACAGATGAAGCAGTGAGCCTGTCACAAATTACAGAACCAGGACGTTTCCCAATGATTGTTTGATGTAGTTGTTGTGAAGTTTATTCAGTCTTCCTGCTTTGATGAATGAGCCACACACGAATGCCCTTACAAAGCTTAAGGTTGCACTTTGTTTGCACATCTACTTTAAGCAAATGTGACGAAATGAATGCTAAACAGGTAAATGTACAGTACGTTGTTGTATAGACATCAATTATAGCTAAGTTACTGTAAAAAAATTAACTTGATTTAACATCCATAAATCAGGATTCCTGCTGTGTACACTGTTAAAAAAATCTTTTAAATTTACGGAAAAATACCGGCAGCTGTGGTTGCCAAAAGTTTTAACTGTTAAAATTTACAGAAAATCACTGTATTTCATGAACTGATGCAATATTCAGTTCACAAAAACGTAGCTTAGTGCATAAAAACATTCAATGCACTAATGTGTTCATGTGCAATTACAATTAGCAAACAGATTTTCACTGCATTAGTAACTACACAGTTAAACAAAACAAAAGGCAGCATAGCATTAAATACTTTTAGTTTATCTCGGACTTGCACACAGACACTACTATCCTCCACAATGGTGACACAAAAAACGTTTTACAGTATTTTGCTGTTTTGTTTCTTGATTTTACTGTAAAATACCGTCAGCTGTGGTTGCCAGTAATCTACTGTTTTTAACATTTCACTTTCGTAAATTCAGTTTACAGAACATTTCTGTTTAAAATACATTCCACAGTCTGTATTTATCATCAAAGACATTTAATCCCTTTAATCCCAGAGCAAAATCCTCACAAGTGTTCTCACTACAGAGGGTTGAACACTCAGACATTGATGAAGTTAATGAGATAATTAAGTGTCACATAAAGGAGGATTGAGAATTATTGATGAACAACTGTTAACTAGCAGAATCACTCAGCAGAAGAAAATAAAACACAAAAAACAGCCAAAACCAAAGATGAAATCAACTGAGAATAAAACTCTAAATAAAATAATAATTAATACAAATAAAACAATTGAAACAATAAAAATTTATTTCTCAAGATCTCAGCAGAGATCATTAAACAACCCCACAAACATCAGGAGCTTCACTTATTACTGACCTTTGACTTTTTTTCTGTCACATGAACAAAAGCTTTTAATGAAATTTCTGTTGTTCATTTCACCATGGAGGATTTTATTTCGGCTGCTATAATTAATTATGTTAATCACACTATTTGTATAGCATAAAAAGCCAAAAGAAAAAACAATAATAAGTCAGATAAGATTAACTATGATACCAAAACCACTCTCACCTGCTTGTGAACTCATTGAATATCTTGTTAGTTAAAAGTGAGAAATGAATACTATATGTAAATGAAACCATTTGACCTACAGCAGCCAATGACTGTTCAACAGGTCTAAATACACCATTCACAACGAGAATGTTTGATCAATGACAGAACTTAATAACACACAGACATCAACAATTTGTCTTTGAATCTCAACAATGGTGACAAATAAAAAATAAAATAAAAATCAACCCAGAATCACACAAAACAATCTACTGAAATATTACTTCCCAAAAACAACATAAAAAAAAGAAAAGAAAGATTGTAAGAACTTTAAGCTGCATAATATTTAAATGCTGCAATGCATGCTGGGATTTTTTGTACCATGCTGGCACCCAGCATGCATTGCAGCATGAATAAATTAGGCAGCTTTTTTTTTTGCAACCATGGTTGAGGTTCATATCCTGATTCTTTATGTCTGTGTGTCATAATGTGCACCTGGAGATCTCAAGGTCTTGTGCATAAAAAACTAATTAAATTTAAATTTCGTATTAATTCCTTGTTAATTGTTTGTTAAACCTCCATGTTGAAGCTGTAAAATATCCCAAACAATATCAAATAAAACTATTTTCTATGCCTTAACTTCTAAAATACTAGAAATTATTTCTGTACCGATCAAGTACACACAGTACAGCATCTCATTGCCTTTCTTACTATAACTGATGAGTTTTAGAAACACTGTTAACAGCCAGCAAAACATTAAGACAGAAGAGTAAAGGTTCAAGAGCTCAACTAAAGCAGCCTCTGATATTCATGATGGTGAGGTTAAATGAAATATTAAAAAATAAATAAATCAAACCTCTGTTAATTATCAAATATTCTTGCAGATATGAGAAAATTGAAGTCAAACTGTAATCAGTGAAGCTGCTAACGCTGTTATTTAATGGAGTTGTTTAATCCTCTGTTTTAATTCAGTTAGTTTGGTGTGAGTCTGTAGTTTTATTTCTTGTTCTTTTCTTCACTGATTGTGCTTGTTAGCAGCAGGTGTTCATCAGTGTCTGAATTCAGACATCTGTGGTCATTCACTCTGTCTAGTGGACTAAACTAATTGACTAATTCCGGGACTATAGTGAATGAGGGTGTGTGGTGAGATTTCAGACACTGATTAGTTTTTTCGAAAACAATGGTTAGATCTGCTACAGCTATTTTCCGTATTTTCTACAGAAATGAGCTGTTAATCATTTAATAGGTTTTCACTGTATATTGTACAGACTTTTACTGTTAACATTTTTACAGTGTAATTAAAGCACCCTTGTTTATATGTCTGTACACTGTTGTGATTCCATCAGTTAAGCATTATGTTGCTCAAAAAATATAGTTAAAAATGCTAAAAAAAAATACAAAGTGTACTGCTTACTGCTTCTTGAAATGCAGTTGGATCACAGAGAACTGTTTCTAAGCAAATCCTGTTTTTGGACATGATAATACATGTTAATACTGTGCTAATTTGTGTTAATATTGATATTAACATCATCATTTTCTGTATGATTGCTTTACAACAGTATGTTTTGTAAAGAAAGCTAAAAAAGTTATTCAGTTGACAAAGAGATCTTCAGAAAACTTTCAATAAAGTCCAAGAGTTTTATGAACCACTTTCCTCCTACACAGAGTCAACCCAAGTGAACCCAGGCTCATTATGGATATGTACTCAGGTTTGCATTTCTGGGGATAGCAAAATATGTAATTGGAGGTACGGCTGCTTGCAGTTTTTGTTTTTGCAAATCCACCAGCTGTGTACATTTTTTGATGATCTCAAATTTCTCTTGCGCATCCTTTTTATGCATAAATCCACCAGAGGGTGCAATATACACTTCAGCCTACCAGGCCAGCTTGCTAACTGACTGACAGACCCAGCCCCCATTCGTAAACCCAACTGATAGTGTTTTTAAAAGCAATATAGAAAAAGAAAAGCTGTTGTGGCTGCCTGATTTCACCATGTTTTCAGTCTGTTGTCTCTTTCTTTTTTTATTTTGTTTAACTTAGTTTCTAGAACACGTCAAATCTTGAAACAAATGGGCTACAGCAGCAGAAGACCACACCAGATGCCACTCCTGGTATAATGCTATGGGGGATATTTTCTTGGCACACTTTGGGCCCATTAGTACCAACCGAGCATCATGTCAGTACCACAGAGTATTGTTGCTGACCATGTCTATCCCTTTATGTCCACAGTGTACCCATCTTCTGATGGCTACTTTTAGCAAAATAACGCACCATAGCGTGAATCATCTCAGACTGGTTGAATCAGAAAGGTGACTCAACCCAGTACTAGTAAGGTGTACCTAATAAAGTGGCCAGTGAGTATATATTGTATATGCACATGCTTTTTTTATCTTGAGGTTTGATGACTTTTTTCAAAAATGAACCCAACATTAAAATCTAATTTCATATTTTTATAAAGGGTCTAGGTAAATGTTGACCCGCCAGCTTTGAAGCCATTTTCACACCACAAAAACTACAGTACAGACACACACATGCACACTCCAACAATAATTCACAGGGAAATAAGTACAAGCCTTGGCTCATTTGTATTGCCAGATGTTGTTTTAAAGCAAACACCAGACAATAACATATGCATAATAAACTAAACAAAATCCAAATGCTCGAAAATAAGGTAAAACATCACATCCTGCATCTGCCTACCTAATTTCACAAACTTGATCTTTTTTTTTATTTTTAGTCTTTGTTGACAGTAATGTAGTTAAATTAAAGTTAAGTTTGGTGACACGTTATAATGCAGAGCACGTAGTTAATGTACAGTTGAAGTCAGAATTATTAGCCTCCCTGAATTATTAGCCTCCCTGTTTATTTTTTCCCCGTTTTCTGATTGACAGAGAACAGATTTTTTCAACACATTTCTAAACATAATAGTTTTAATAACCCGTCTCTAATAACTGATTTATTTTATCTTTGCCATCATGACAGTAAATAATATTTGACTAGATATTTTTCAAGACACTTTTATACAGCTTAAAGTGACATTTAAAGGCTTAACTAGGTTAATTAGGTTAACTAGGCATGTTAGGGTAATTAGGCAAGTTTTTGTATAACGATGCTTTGTTCTGTAGACTATCGGGGGAAAAAATAGCCTAAAGGGGCTAATAATTTTGTCCTTAAAATGGTGTTTAAAAAATTTAAAACTGCTTTTATTTTAGTCGAAATAAAATAAATAAGACTTTCTCCAGAAGGAAACATTATCAGACATACTGTGAAAATTTCCATGCTCTGTTAAACATCATTTGGGAAATATTTAAAAAAGAAAAATAAATCAATGGGGGGCTAATAATTCTGACTTCAACTGTAAATGAATGTATTTAGTAACATGAACAAACAATGAACAATGCTTACACAGCATTTATTTTTCATTCAATCATTTCTTTTCAGCTTAGTCTCTTTATTAATCTGAGGCTGCCACAGCGGAATGAACCGCCACAGCATTTATTAATCATAGTAAACATTTACTAATGCATTATTAAAACCCAACGCTGTGGTTGTTAACATTAGTTAAGGCACAGAGTCAACATAAACTAACAATGAACAATATTTTCATTTACTAATGTTAATAAAGTGTAATAAACACTGTAATAAATTATTTGATATTTTATTAATGTTAGTAAATGTATTCATTTAATGACCCATATTGTTATGTGTTACCCAAACTTTTGGTCTTTGTACATTCTTCAGCATTCAGTTAATGTGTTCTACAAAGAAATGTGATTGAGTAAATGTCATTTTTAGGTAAACACTTCTTTATCGGCTGATTTTCAGTACATTTTAAACAGCTAAATGAAAACAGGCAAGATCTTAAAACTGCCTTCAAGATCCTTTTACATAGAACTGCACTTTTAAGATTATCTCATATTCAATAGTTTTTAGGCTATTGCCCTTTTTCGACTTAGATATTTAATATGATGATTAAAATATGCATGATCTGAGGAAAGATTATTCAGATGAAATGCTCGGAAGGGGGGGAAGAGCTGCATTACTCTGGCTGTTTTAGTCCCAGCAGACTTGTGCGTTGTGATTTTAAAATAAATTCCTCACACGTCAAAGAATGCCAACTTACAGCTTCTTGCACATAGATCCACCAAGTAGTTCAACATTTCTGTTATCCTAATTTTCTTACTTGCGATTTATGTTTCCTGAACTCATACTAATGCACAGCCACAGCAGATTTCAAAACAGTTTTTTCAGAAACAATTTAATAAATAAACATCAAATCATCTCTTTTATTGAATGTAATGTTTTATTCAGAAGGTGTCAGTCGAAGATGACATGCCCTCATGAACCCTTCGGAAGTGCAAATGAATGCCAATTCAGATTGTTAAACTGCAAATTGCTCCGTTCACATGAGGCTTGATTTGAAAGTCATAGGCTGAGCTTTTGAGTACAGATGTTTGTCACAACTGACCATGTTTCCTGCCAATCATTTCTGATTCACATCTAAGATATTTAATTATGCCTAATGAGAAGCTTTGCTGCAGTCATCAATAATAAACGAGCAACTGGAAAAAAGAAACATCAACATAAACTCTCCCTTGAGGCACTGCAGTAAACTTGAATATCAACACATTTTGCACTCTCAAAAATAACACTACATTATTCATTTATGCCAGCTGCTTTGGAATCAACATTGTGCAAGTTTTTAAAAAAATTTTTATAACAGAACTCACGTGGATATAAATACAGAAGCATATGCTGATTTAAAAAGCACAGTAACGTCAGTCATTTCAATTATATTTACGTACCATTTATATCTTTCCAGGAACCGCTCCACGAATATACTTATCAATAATCATATCTCTTTATCACATACTTCCACATATGCTGTGTCGTCACTTCACTGTTTATCCAAGCAGCTTTGAGGATGAGGGAGAAGTTGTGTTTGATCAAAGCAGGGATGGGACAGAGTCCTTTATTAGCATAATATTCATGCAGATCAGAGTAAATGCTCCATAATAGGGCCTGTCGTTGAAACAAATTGCAGGCGCAGCTCCCAGCCATGCCAGCCAGAGTGCCACAAATTCAAATCGGATTTGGTCACAGTGGAATAATCGGAGTAGGCGAATTACGCTGTGATGAAGTCCTAATATTTCCTTAGAAATCTAGAAAGCCCCTTTGGGGTCGAGTACATTTTGAGGTGAGACACAAACAATTTGCCTGAGATGTATTACATTCCACCCAGACGAGTGAGGAAATTGGCTGCTGCGCAGAGTGAGTCAGTCCTAATAGAAGTCCTCATTTCAACGCCATCACAATGGTGAATAATGTGGCCATGACTTTTAGGGTCATTATTGAAGTTTCAATACACCCAAGGAACAGGGCATGTCAAAACACAATTGCGATTCTTGCACATTTCTGTTTATAGCATTGTGCGAAACCAAATAAAGGACTAGCATAGGCTAGGCTGGGAGTATTCACTGGAGGTTCTATTATATGATGCATAATAGCTTCACACCATAGCCAAACTCTAACATTAACATCTGAAAGTCTAATGTTCATGGACATAATGCTGTTGATGTACTGTTTGTTTCAGTCATAGTTTTGGTCTTTTGAGGAAAATACTATGTAAATGTAATCAATACTCAGTAACCCTGCCATTCACAATCTAATTTGGACAAACACGTTTACAAAATATTACTAAAACACTAATAAAGTTTGTTGATTGCCGTGTGAACTTAGTAATTGATTATATTCAGCCTAACTGACTTAACTATAGCCATGTGTCTGTGTATCATTAAGGGGAGTCAGGAACTGGTGTGTGTGAGGTATAGGGTTGTCATGATACTGGAACTCGGTACTAATCGATACTGAGATTATAAAACCATCCATTTCCTGCGCTGTTTAACAGGTTCTTAAACAGCGCTGATTTGCCATTGTGTTCACATACTCAACAGAAATGACTGTGACCGTGAATGACCGTGCTTGGCCGTGAAGTCGTTATAATCAGCTTAGCTTAACTAATTTGCTTAGCTGTTAGAGTACAGGGTAACACTTTACACTGATAATTTGTTTAGTACAAAAAGACAATCAGCTCATCCAGTCAGCCAAGTTGTTTCGACGTCAGACAGGCTCAACCACAACTTTAAAAAATCTGACATTATGTTGGATTTCATGGCAATTAATGTTAAAATGGAAGAGCTAAAATGCGAGCCAGTGAAGTTAGCTAATTAAAGGCAAAGAGAATGGGAGGCCGGACGGGACAGTGATGAAGGTGACTTTGAACTATACAGCGAAGAAGACTTGTGGAAGAACTGGCTGATGAAGGAGACTAGGAACCAGTGGAGATGCAGGATATTCGGGGCTGGGCAAAACCAACAGAAACTTAGAACTAGATAAAACCAACAGACATGTGAGTTTCAAAAAACCAGACAAGACATCATATTCAGAGTTGTATGATACCAGTGAAGACCAGTGAAGGTTTTGTAAAACTAGTGTAAACATTGTTTCAAGGCTTGGTAAAACCAGTGGCATTGCAAAAGACCAATACAGGCCTGTTTTGGATATGTCTTTATGCTACCGCTGACCATATGGACAGATTTTACGGCGTAACCTGTTTGCCCAGTAGCTCGCAACGTAGGCAGATGGACTTGGGATATGGAGTGAAGTGGACTGCAATGACAGGGTTTGAGTCCAGTAAAGAATGGTTCCAGAAATCAGGTAAAACATAAGCAAAAAATAAAAAACAGGCTAAAGAAGGTCAAATCTGAAAATGTGGTAAAATTTTGCAGGCTCAATGGCTTTTTTTTCTAGATTGCTTTTGAGAACACTATCAGTTAGGTTTAGGGAGGAGATGGGTGGGTCAGTCGGTCCACAGCAAGCTAGTCGGCTGAAATGCATATTACGGTCTCTGGTGAATTTACCTGATGGCACACACAAGAGAAATTTAAGATCATCAAATGTGTACACAGTGGCCTCTAGTGGATTTGCAAAAAAACAAAAACTGCAAGCAGACGTAGTTCTGGGTATATTTTGCAGTCTCCAGAAATGTACACCTGGGTACGTATCCACAATGAGCCTGGGTTGCAAATGACAGAAGACATGGGGCTTGAAAATTTAGATAGACAGATTCTCCTCCATGCTCTCAAACTCCACACAGCGGCCAATACTGATGTTGGCTTGTGCACCTGGTCAGACTTAGTGATGGGTTTGATCTCTGGGATGACAGTGGCCTCTGGCATTTTCTCTGGTTTTGATTTAATTACGAGCTTGGGTCTGCAAGGCTGAAGCCTGGCCTGGCTCTGGGTCCAAAGCTACTCTTCTTTCTTCTCACCAACCATGAAGCAAAACCCAGTCCATTTATTGAGAAGTGTTTGCAAAGACTTTGCAAAGACATTCACTTCCATATAAAAGAAAACATACAGAGCAGTCAGGGTGGTGGGTTAGACATGACAGATCTGAAAATCTATAATATGGTCCTCCAGGGGTACAGTCCTCTTGCTCAAGGAGCAGGCAGCGGATGCTGAATAATCTATCTTTTGTTTCCTGTTATGGTCCAGTGTTCCGACAAACACTGTCGCTAAAAACCAATAAAGAATGGAATGAGTAGAATAAAGTGAAAAAGAAAATTTAATCAAGGTGGAATGCTTTTATATTTTAGAGGAAATAGAAAGTTTATCAGAGGATCTGAGTTTACATTGTGCATGAAAGCAAAATCTTTGAGAAGCAATGTGTGAAAGCATTGAAATGTGTTTTCAGTTCCTGCTCTCTGGTTGTTTTCTCTAAACGTGTCCCCATAGGGATTCTGCATGATGCACTTTTTTGAGTTTGTTATCACAGGAATCAAAAAAACGTATTAGATGATGAACATTTTCTTAAATTCTGTTGATGAGATTCACACTTTTAAATTAGTTTATTTTCTTCTGAACAATCATATTTTATTGTCTCCGATACTCACTTGTGCTTTATTTATTCCTTAAATCATGTCACAGTTGTCGCTCAATAAGAGCTGCTAGGGCAGATGTCGAGATCCAGACAGAATCTCCAGTAACTATGGTTAGTTGACATACAAAAGCAAGAACTTTCAACTACATCTGTGAAGTCCAGGAAGACAGACAGGCTTCTTTCGCCACCTTGTTTGATGGGATGGCTGTCAGATGTCTGTGTGCCTCCACTAGGGTTTACATTTGGAGTCCAAGTCTGCTTTTCACTACAAAGACATCTAAGACTTTTCTAATCCTCAAGGCCAGAAGGTGAAGAAAGTTTCCAGGGGTCAAACAGCATGAGTAAAACTCTTTACTTTTAACTTTTAACAGATACTGCTAAACTTTACCTACAGTGCATGCTCAAAATTTTATTAAAATCTCTCATAAATGGTTAAGTTCTGTCTGCTCCTGGTAGTTCGGAGTACAATGGGGTAATGGGGCACATACATAAAAAAAAAAAAGATTTTTGTTTATTATTCAAACCACTTGTTCAAAATGAGCTGAAACAACACAATTCTTGTGATTTTTAACTAACTTAATTGATTTATGTTCACTTCACTTAAATTTGTATTTTTGTGTTGGACAACATTAATGAATTGTGTGGAACCATGCAATGCCAATAATTAACATTTCTATACCTAATGATAATGTCCATGTATTGTTTATCACAGTGCCAAATGCTTGGAGATGTATTTGTTAATTAGCTTATTAGTTTAACATTACATTTTCTATGTTAATCTGGCCTTCTGCATCCTAAAATAATGATTGAAAATTTTGTGACTAGGTCTTTATAGAGTCTTTATTGTACAGTGTTTTGTTTGCCAATTTTTTTTTTAGTTTAACATTTGTTTACTCTAAACGTGTATATAAAGTAAAGCAATACATTAAGTGTTTTTTGTTAATTTACCTATTAAAGTAATCTGTTTCTGAACTTAGGTCAATATCATGTTAAGGTCAATATCGTAATAAAAACTTCAGAAATAAAAAAAACATTCTATTGCTTAAGTCCTGAAATGTACAGAATGTTTTTCATGGTAAAATAATAACTTATATGTCGGAAAATCAAGGGAAAATTGATTATTCACAATACAGTCCTTGTTGTTTTGATTGTCAAGTGCTCATGCATGCCTATAAATTGAACATGTAATACTCATGCATGTGAAAACATCACCATTTTGAAACCTGTTTGCATTGGTGAAAATGATCAGCCAAAACATAGGGTTCTCTATTTTTGGTTTATGTAAATTTGGTGTCATGTAAACGTTGTCTTAAAAGCTTTTATTTTTAATGAAGTAAAAATATGTTTGCTTTTATAAATTGCATTCAGAGGTAATACAAACTCAACTTTTAATAATTAGATTAGCTCGACAAGACTTCACATAGTAAAGCCTTCGCAGCCTTAGGCATTTACAAACCATACAAGTTAAGGCAGATCCTTGATAGTAAACAGCAGGACTGTGTTGGGCCTGTGATACAAATCAGCTTGAAATTAACTCTGTTGTTTAGTTTCATTTGCAGAGTCCATTAAGTAATAACACTACAGGATAACATGCTTCTTTCAGCAATGAATTAATTTGAATCAAAGCACAATAAGAATAATGAAGAAATTGCCTTATTCATTCATTTATTTTCTTTTCGGCTTAGTCCCTTTATTAATCCAGGGTCACCACAGCGGAATGAACGGTCAACTTATCCAGCACGTTTTACACAGTGGATGTCCTTCCAGCTGCAACCCATCTCTGGGAAAGAAATTGCCTCATAATAGTTTTTATTATTTGCTTTCATACAGTGGGATTATACTATTTTTTATGAAGATGGAGTACACAAAAATGAAAATGACTAAAACAGAGGAAATTATTGAAGTGAATGCAAAGAGAGTTCAATTGAAAATAAATACCTTAGCTAGCTCTCTGCAGCTCTCACATGGTCAGCAACTGAAGATAAGCAGGGCTGCACCCAGTTAGTACCTGGATGGGAGACCACAAGGGAAAGCTAGGTTGCTGCCGGAAGTGGTGTTAGTGAGACCAGCTCTCAACCTGCGATCTGTGTGGGTCTTAATGCTCCAGTATGGACACTCTATACTGTCAGTGAGCGCTGTCTTTCAGATGAGATGTTAAACCGAGGTCCTAACTCTATGTGGTCGTTAAAAATCCCTGGCCAAATTTGCCCACTGGCTTCTGTCCATCATGGCCTCCTAATCCCCATATAATAATCGGCTTCATCACTCTGTCTCCTTTCCACCAATCAGCTAGTGTTTGGTGTGCTGTATGGCGCAATATGGCTGCCATTGTGTCATCCAGGTGGATGCTGCACACTGGTGGTGGATGAGGAGATTCACCCAAAAATGTGTAAAGTGCTTTGAGTGTCCAGAAAAGTGCTATATAAATGTAAGGAATTATTATTATTATTATACCTTTTTAGTGTTTTAGTTAAGTTTTTATTACAAATGTACAATACAATATACTTCTACAATATTAGATAAATTATATAAGTCTTGGTTTTTAATAAAATGCATTAGACTTAAGTGAATTTGTGATTTGTTCGGAAAAATTGTTTATACTTTGAGATTTAAGCAACCCAGGCTCATTACTGATACATACCCCTGTACATTTCTAGAAAGCATGAAGTACATTCCAGGAGGTACGTTTTTGTTTGGGGGGGATTTATTTCCACCAGAGGCCGATTCAGATCTCAAATCTCAAATTTCTCTCTCGAGTGCCATTTGACTCTGCTCTTCTCGTGTAAATCCACCACAGGCCACTGTTGACTGACTGACTGGCTAACTGATCGACCTTCCCTAAACCCAAGCGACAGTGTTTTCAAAAGCAATCCAGAAAAAGAAAAACCCTTGCAGCCGCCTGATTTTTACCACGTTTGCAGATCTGACCATGTTCTCATTCTATTATTTACTTGTTTATTTTATTTTTTACCTTTAGTTTTACCTGCTTTCCGGAACCGTTCTTTGCCAGACTTGAACCCCATCATTGCGGTCAACTCCTTTCTGTGTCTTAAGTACACAGACGTATGGGGCGAGCTACTGGGCAAACTGTTAACAGAGGAAAAGCCATTCACACGGAGGTAATCGGTCAGCTGGTAGCGTAAAAAGAAACAGAAGCCAGCGTCAGTGTCATATCGCTCCTTGGCGTTCATTTTATAGACGAACGGCTACATAATTTGTGCTTTCCAGAGTTCTTAAAAATCATACTGCTTACATTATTGTGCACTGTGATGTGCTATCAACAGGCAGTGATAAAAGCCTTAGAATAAAGCTGTGTTGGCCAATCAGAAAGGAGAAAACAGTGTGCATGCTGACGTCATGAGGCAAAAACTTAATTTAAGTGACCACACTGTTGCCAGATTTTTTGTCACCCGTTTCTGTTTCATCTGAATGAATGGCCTAACCACAAAAAAACAAGTTACACTGCAAACATTGATTTTCTTCAATTTTTTATCTCGTTTCTAGCCCAAATATCTAAAAAATCTTAAACTGAAAAGCATTTTCTACACAAACAAAACATTATGTCTTGTTTTAAGAAATAATGAGTCAAAATTAAGTGAGTTTTTCTTTAAAACAAGCTAAATAATCTGCCAATGAGGTAAGCAAAATAATATTGTTTTTCCTTTCAACATAAGATTATTTTGCTTACCCCATTGGCAGATTATTTAGCTTGTTTTAAGGAAAAACTAAGAAAATGCTTCTTGATTTAAAAATTGTTAGATATTTAGACTAGAAACGAGACAAAAAAATCTAAATAAGAAAAGCAGTGTAGTAAGTATGTGCATTTAGCAATGTACATTTATATAGCTCTTTTATTGTGTATTGTTAAGAAAACATCCGATCATAGCGATACAGATATATTTGTAGCAATCCTGAAATTCACCTGCATCACGTTGATAGATTTAAATTTACACTGTTATGATTAAAAAAAAAACTTACATTTTACATTTTCAATATACTGTAGCAATTGCATTAATACTGGAGGTCAACCCCTTAAAGGAAGACTACTCACACACACACACACACACACACACACACACACACACACATAAAAAGTAAAAGAGGAGCAGTTGCAATGGGAAAACACATTCCAGGAGAAACCAAGGTCAGGATGAAACATAGCAAGAGGAACAAGCATGAAAGTCAACTTTCTTCTTCTTCTGAAGAAAGACAATACATTTCAGACATTGCAGTGTTTCATGGTAATAGGATACGGGATTGCGGGCTAACATTAAAACAGCGTGTGCATGAGGGCTAACATTAAAACAGCATTGCATCATATCAATCTATAACGTAAGCCACACACGTCTTCTGTTAAAATGTTAAGAAAGAAGGGTCGATTATTTTTATTCAAAATCCCTTCTCAGATTCATTGGACTTGTGAAAAGAAGTCCCATTGTGGCAAGAATTCATGAATACGAGTTATGAACTACACCTCATAGACAATAGCGCTCAGCATAACGCCCAGAGCCATATCTTCAGAGAGCGAGCGCAAAAGCAAAGCAAAACACTTACGTCCTCGATTCATAACAGGAGGAAGGAGAGCGGAGTTAAATGAGTAACTGAGTGGTGCCACTCTTAGATAATGGCCAAAGCCCACTGTGGGAGCGCGAGAAGAAAAAAGGCCAATAAAGAATTATTAAATGGATTTTCATCTTTCTGTCAGCACAAACGGTTGCTGTGCCAGGCGTTCTCCCAGCGGCACCCGTGCAGTGATATTCAACAGTCCCTCCAATTTCAATATGACAATGCCAACGGCAAAAGCATCACGTCCCTCGCCGCTGCACCGCGGATATACTGAACTTCGTGACATCGGCTTGATGATCCAGTTTCGGCTGGTTTTTAATTAACCCGAGGGTCAGATCTCAAAGCACACCACTTTTGGGAATTTCGCTATCTAGATGAAGGGCGGTTAGATACATCCGCAGATTAGAGATATGGAAGAGATTTAATTGACTAGCCTTTATGATACTCCAGAGAGGTGATGAATATGTGCACTTCAGTGATGCTGAAATTGGAAAGTAGCCTAAATTAATAGCAATATGTACACTGTATGAAACGGAGCACTGAAAAAAGGTTATTGCTTGTAAATGTAATAAACAATAACAGTTACTAAAACAGTTAATAAAAGTCTTCTAGCATAAACTCCAATGGTGAAAATACAACTTGATGTAAGAACTCCTTTTACACACACACACACACACACACACAAACACACACACACACACACACACACACACACACACACACACACACACACACACACACACACAAACTGATTGCTGGTGTAACATTTTAATTGACACGTATTTTCACTCATTTAGGTTGGGTTATTTCAACTTATTTTAGGCAAATGAAAGCAAAGAGAAAAAATCATTTTAAACAATCACTTTCATTTAAATTATCTCATGAATTTAACTTATGAGGAACACAGGCTGTTTCTTAATATGCGTTCTTCAGTGTTCTTGAATCCTTGTGTTCTCATGTAATGTCATCATCAAACCTCAAAGTTCAGTTCCAAAATTAAAGACCGCAAGTACGGAGGATGCCTGAAAGTTTCCAGATGTGTTCTTGATATCGAGGATGCGTGGATGCAGACTTGAGCACAAAGTGAAGTTTATTTATAAACTAATTTCGAGAGGATCACGTGATTATGATTGAACACAGCTGGTCATGCATTAACCATGTATGACCAACCAATCAGACGATTTCTAACCCACTATAAAGAGCCAGGGTTTCTTACTACAGTCATCTTCGTTTGAAGAATCCCCCCTTCCACCCCTACTCCTCCTCTTTTCCTTTCATAGGGCGACATGGTGGCCCAGTGACTAGCACTGCGGCCTCACAGCAAGAACGTCACCGGTTCAAGTCCTTTAACAGACTGGCTGTCGTTTCTGTGCGAAGTTAGCATGTTCTTCCCGTACTTGCGTGGGTTTTCCCCGGGTTCTCCGGTTTCCTCCCACGTTCCAAAAACATGCACTACAAGTTAATTGAACAATCTAAATTTAGCACTAGTCAAACTTTATCCATCAGCATATCTCTCCGTAGCAACCATTTTCTGTCACCAACTCTTACAAAGGGGGAGCTCTTGAGATCTACCTGAGCTCAAAGCTCCCCTCTCGCCCTGCAAACGGGAGGGAGCCCAGGGCTCAAGGACCTTTTGGGCTCAGGGCTCACTCCCGGGACAGCATGCCAAACTTGCTTATAATCAATCATCAGCTAAGTGTGAACTCTTGAAACTCGCTTGAGAAGTCCCAGAAGTCATTGTGGCTGAATCAAGGAGGTGGGAAGTGTAGCATTCTCTATACCCATTTATTATCAAAGTTTAGAGATAAAACGCATTTATCGCAGGAGTTTCCCTAAATGAGACAGTGAAAGTAAACATTGACATGAAAATCTTAATAAAGACACAAACACATTAAGGGTGTTTCTTTGCTAAAATTGGTATTAAAATCTGTTTTATTTGTATTGTGCAAAGCATATTTGGAAGGGTTTTTGAGCATGTCATATATATATTAAAAAGAAGAAAAACAAATTGTTGTATGAACGTTGTAATATTTAAATAATTTTCCATTAAAAGCACGTGAAGGTCAAGTGACAATCAAAAATAACGCTGCATCTCATTTTTCACAGGACGCGTTCTGTGTTCTTACGATCTCCCGAGTTCGTTCTTCTGAGGTAACCTGGCCTCTATGAGAATGCGAGTCCATTCTCTGTGTTCTAAGTACTGAGAAACAGCCACAGTTTCCTCTTGTGGAGCAAATTAAACTTAATCACTTTATTTTGGACAATCAGAATTGTCTGTCACATTGTAAAAAATGCTGGGTTCTACACTATTAATTTGTGTTGGGACAGCTTAAACAAGTTAAGTTAACTTATTAGTTTTTACAAATTTAAGTGGATTGAACAAAAAACAATTAAGTTGTCCCCCCAAAACTTAAGAATTGTGTGGTTTCATGTCAATTTAAATAAGTATTATAAACAAACAGCAAATGTAATTTCTTAAGGGTATTTATTGGAGTTCACAATTAACAACTGCTTTAATAATGCTTACTGTTGACTTAAACTTCCCACTAAGTGAAGTAACAAGCATTAATGTTTTTAATGTAATTCCACACTAAGCATGCTGGAATCTACACATCTACTTCCCAAGCAGTTACATAAACACAATCAGTTTACTTAATGTTTTACAAATTTAAGAAGAGTGAACATATATTGTCCAAAAACTGAGAAGAATTATGTTGTTTCAGCTTATTTTAAACAAATAGCTTTAGCGAACAGCAAAACATAAGTTTTTTTAGCTCAAATAATTTTACATAAATTGGTTGGGTAAGTAAAATGGCAGTCAGTAAGTCAGTCAGTCGACCACGGGCTCTGGTAGATTTAAATAAGAGCAAGCGCAAATGGCACTAGTGAAAGAAATCTGAGCTCTAAAAAAGCGTACACAGTGCACCAAAATCTTTGGTGGATTTGCGAAAACAAAAACTGCAAAAAATAAAAATAACTTAGCTCCTGAAACGTATTTTGCTCTCTCCAGAAATGTATATAGGGTACGTAATCAGAATGAGCCTGGGTTGATGATTTCCCTGCAATTTCAGCAAGGTACCAATTGGCATTATACAGGAAGTTCTTATGCAATATAAAGCTAAACGATTCATGTGCTCACACTATACGGTCTGATTGTTCAGCAGAAACTTGACCACTAACATTATGCTCATGATATCAAGCCATCATAGCCCCTTCTTAATGTTTTTGTTTAATGGTGGTTGGCAAACTAGCACATGATGTATTTATGCCACCTAATGGGAAGGGGTGGAAAGATTGTGTGGAAAGGAAGTAATTAAAAAACAGTACTTTTTTTAATCAGATCTGTGTCTTGTAAATATAAGAACATGATATGTGTTTAATTGTTTCTGTCAGTTCTGGAATATATATTTTAATATCACACCATCGCACCCATGTGAACCTGTGAGTGTGTGTCTGTTTTTGTGCAGGTGCAGTACAAACACAGTTCAGTTCAATTGGTTTGCAGGTCTGATTCAAATGCGCCATTCTCTCAAGAGGGCCGACCAAAATCTCTGACATGTCAGAAAATCATCCAACCATGCGATTGCAGATCATAGTAGTCATTCAAATCCTCTCCATTTCCCCTGTACACTGCACAAACACAGCATCACAAATGACAAACAGCAAAGATGAAATTTGGGCCCATTCAAAGAAGAATCACAAACCACATAGTGTATGCCTGGCGTAAATGAGCTGATCTTTCAATCTATCTGAAGTTGACCGATCAGGAGGATAAACAGCAAGTATGACATGTCATGCTTTTTAATTCTCACACAGAGGGTCCTATCATACACCTGGCGCAAAGTGGCGCAAGGAGCAACGCAATTGTTGTTTCCAAGTTTCAGCTCGACACAAGTGTCGTTTTGACGTTTTGCTCTACGCTGTTTAAATAGCAAATGCATTTGCACTCATATTTGCGTCCATAGGTGTTCTTGTCTAAAAAAGGAGATGTGTTAAGGTGCATTGCTGGCGAGTTGCTATTTTGAGGAACTAAAATAGACTTTTACAAATGAAAATGAATTAATAAAATAAATTATTACAAAACTTATTATTTTCTACATGAATATAAAAACAACTGCCTTCATGCCTTCTTCATCTCAGGGGCTTTTTCAGTTTATTCATTCAATTTGCTTTTGTACAATGTTATTATTATTAGCAGTATTATTTATTATATACATATTTATATTTGTTTTATTAAAAACAAGCTTAGATTTGCCCACCTGTCAGGTTTTGAACCATATGGGGCATGGGATGTGTATTTGGATATAACTTTTGGATGAACACACTTCGTTATTACTGTAAATTTTTTTGTTTGCTGGAAATTAGAACTGAATTTATAAATAGTTTTGAAACAAATCTTTGCTCTTAACAAACAAAATTAATTATGTATAGGCTTATGGATGTCTGTGCGTACAACACGTTTCCTTATCCACGAAAGAGAGTAAAAGTAAAAGTAAAGAATGAGGAGGCTCATTCTCTTATTCTCGCTCTGCAGATGGTCTGTTTAACTGTTTTCTCATTAGTGAAGTGTTTAGTTTTTCCACTTGCAAAGTCCATTATGTAAATAGCAAATGCTCTATGGCGTGACACAACTGACTCTTTAAGGGAATGGGAGATGAGACTCTGATTGGTTTATTCTCAATACACGACTATAACTCATTAACAGAAGAAAGCTTAACCCTGTTAGACCATGTGCCATGGCGCAAAGTAGATTTTTCCGTTCTTAAAATAGCAAAAGTGATTTCTGACATGCCCTTAATGCTTTCATGCCATGCGCTTTGGACTTTGCGCCTAGACTGTTAAAATAGAGCCCATAGGGTGACCCGATGCCCTGATTGCTGAACAAGAGCCGGTATGTTTCTGTAGCAAACATTCATGGCACGTATAACTATTTTCAACATAGGCTCATTCTGAAAACGTAGCCCTATAAACATTTCTGGAGATCGTGAATCATGTAGCCAGAAGTATGTATGGCTATATTTTGTCTTTAAAACTACCAGACCTAGTGGGCAACTGATGTTGAAAAAACATAAAGGTACATTAAAGACTTGCGTCAAACAAAGATCCAATATACACATACAGTATGCATTCCCACACTGATGTCCTATTCTCAATCACTGAAATAATTTCACAAAATGAATAACTTAAAAAAAATGTCATCAATCTTATTTATTCATTTAATATTAAACTGGATTGTGTTACATCTAAAAGCATTTCAGTGCATGCAAAACGATATGCATGAAAATACCTATGCTTGTAATGCATAGATTGATGGAGGACGTAGATAAATTATAGCATATTTATTCTGAATCCCAACACAGATCAATTGATGTCCAATCTGTTTGACATCGTTTTCTCCAATAATCCAATATTGTGATATTAGTATGAAATCAATTTGACGTGTAAAACAGGGCATCGTTTGTCAAACATATTGACCTACATGTACATTATAACACTACTGATGTCAAATCCATGTCAAGATTCCTGTTGCGTAGCAGTTTGGCACTCCAGTCATGTTATGTCATATTTATTTATTGTAAGCTCATAGCTTTACAGGATTAAAAGACTGGCATTGCTTTCATTTAGAAAAACATTTCAGTTTCTACAGTAAGTGAGCTTTTTGAATGTTTTCTTACTGATCAACGCTTGTCTCAATGGACAGAACAGAAGTAATGAAAGAGAGGAACCAATCAAAGAAGGTGAGCCAGAGCCACGCCTAATGATTAAATCATTACAATAGAACAATGGTTAGTAGGTTTCAGGCATTTAACACCCACAGTCTACTTTGCTTTAGTAAGTTCTATGGTCCCACTTTACAT
Organism: Danio tinwini; assembly: GCA_903798205.1. Taxonomy (NCBI): domain Eukaryota; kingdom Metazoa; phylum Chordata; class Actinopteri; order Cypriniformes; family Danionidae; genus Danio; species Danio tinwini. Next base: position 32,283,166 of record CAIGQZ010001336.1, read on the forward strand.
TAAGTGTCACACTTTAGTTTAATGTACAACTTGCACTATTAACAAACCATTAACAAGATTTTTAGCTTAATAAAGTACTAATTGGCTGCTTATTCATAATTAGTAGGGTAAATTAGGTTTGGGTATTGGGTGGGATTAAGGTTATACAATAAGATTAGTCAAAGTCAGCTTTATTGTCAATTCAACCACATGCACAGGACATACAGAGAATCAAAATTCCGTTACTCTCAGACCCTAGGTGCCTAACATATAATATAAATACAAAACATAAAAAGTAGTTGTAAAAAGAATTTACAATAAATACAATTATATAGAATGTAGTCTAAAATATATACATTAAAATATATATATATATATATATATACATAAGATGTAATCTAAAAATATACGTAAAAAATAAAAATTTGTGAGCATAATAATTACAGTTAAGGGCATATGGCAATGAGTGCAAACCAGAGATGTGCAGATGCAAAACAGTATATAGTGCAAAAAAGCTTGTAAACATATTAGTTATACTTTATAAGTGCTACTAAACAGTTAATAAATTAATAATAGGCAGGTTATGTGCCAGTAGTAAAACCGAGGTGTGATACTGGTAAGGTTAGAAATAGGATTGGATTTACAGTGTATAGTCCATCTATTAGCCCAATGATGAAACTAACAGCATAGTCGAAGGTTAAATGCATGTAAGCCTTTTCTAGTGCTTCTTAAAAGAATTCTGTTATTTATTAGAATTTATCTATATTTGTTTTTCAGCTCCGAATTTAATCTGACTCCAATTTTAAATGATTTTAGGTCAAATTTAGACTGTATTTCTAATTGTAAGAACGGATTACATTTATCATTTATGACTCAATTTAGAGATTTGATTTATATCTGATCCCATACTCTTCAGTTATATGTTCATAAGGGACCAAACGCTGCTTAGAGTTCCACGCCCCCGGAATTGCGTTTCTTCTCACGGACATTATCTCGACACTCTGAAGTTAGTCAGAGAATGTAGGGTTAACTAAACTAATGCCTCCTGCTCACTCATCCTAAAAGAGGAGTTAATTTAGTCATTTCCATACAACTTGCTAATATCAGTGATTAAATGATTAAGAGATCATCATGCTGTCGTGCCACACTGCTCCGTACAGTCAAATGCGTCTCAAAAATCGATATAATCATGTCACAAACATAATGGTGGCGCAGACTCCACTTAATCTACTGGATATAAAAGATTTTAGGAGAATTTAGAATGAATCAAAACTTCACACTTTATTTTCCAGATGAAAGTGTATCACACCAATTACAGAGTCAAAGAATGAAAAGCCAATTCACACAACATCAATTACTCAAAGATAAATTCAAGAGTTAGATGAAGAGAATAGATGAAATATATTGCAACATATAAGTCCCTAATGCAAAAGCTCAGAGGTGCATACGCTGCAACGGGTCATCTTGCCTACGAAATTTCAAATGACCCATCTCGCACCTTTCCCTTCAATCAGGGGTCACCAAACTTGTTCCTGGACCAATCCTAATCAAACACACCTGATCAAAGCTAATCAAGGTCTTACTATGTTTACTTGAAACATCCAGGCAGGTGTGTTGAGGCAAGTTAAAGCTAAATCCTGCAGGGACACTGGCCCTCCAGGACCGAGATTGGTGACCCCTGCCTTAAATATAGTCAACTCAGAACAAACAGCCATAAATTCAAGTCAATAAAAGTTTCACACAGACCCTTGCCTGGTAGTGAGTTTGAAGTGTGAAGGATGTGCTCTGGGTGGAGCATCTGGCAAAGATTTTATCAAAGCCGAAAACCAGATTGACATACACAAGTGAAATTGTGAAATATTACAATGAAATTGAGACAATTTTACCAATCACACAGAGACATTTAAAATGATACCAAACATGACTATAGAGTTACAAGATACAACATATTAAATACTTGAACATTTTATGTGAATTGTGAGTGATCGGCTCTAATGGAGAAGGTAAAGTAAAGGTCAGGAAGGGGAGCTCAGGGTGAAAGGAGAGGAGTGAAGCCTGGTTTATACTTCTGAGTCAAGTGATTGACATGACTCACGGCGCAAGCCTTGCGCATAGCCGTGCTTTTAAGGCTGATTTATACTGTGGCAATCGCACGCGTATGCTACGGCGCAGCCTACGCGTGGACGCATAGCCCTTACCGTGGCCATCAGCCACGTTGACGCGCACCTCTCAAAAAATCTAACGCGGACGCAAAGAGCAAGCTCTGTGATTGGCCAGCTTGGTAGCGCTGACGAGTGTGGACGGAGGTGAGAGCTACGCGAATGTGATGCAGCTAAAGTTTACAAGTGTGGAGTCCCTTGAAGGAGCTCCGGATGGAGGCTGTTATTTTGTGTTTATCTTATAATTAAAGTTGTTGCACGTCTTGCCGGTTCCCGCCTGAGTAAATTTGAGCCACTTGTACATTGAGGAAGCGTTCAGAAAAAACAAAACATCAGCAAAGAAGCAACAGAAACAGCGCGCAGAAGTATAAATTCACAGAAGTAAATAAATCAGCCTTGAGCGTTCCCGCATTCCCACCTGGTGAGGTATAGAGCCAATTGTCTCTGTGTTTCCAGCCCATGCTTGTATTGTTAAAGACATCAAAGTATCTATGGTATCTCAAATCTTACAATAGGTTTGATGGGGGTTAATGTGTAAGGGATGGGTAAACAGTTTAATTATAATCATTCATTCATTCATTCATCCATTTTCCTCCGGCTTAGTCCTTTTATTCATTAGGGGTTGCCACAGCAGAATGAACCACTAACTTATCCAGCATATGTTTTACACAGCGGATGCCCTTCCAGCTGCAACCTAGTACTGGGAAACATCCATACACTCTCACATGCACACACATATACTATGGCCAATTTAGTTTATCCAATTCACCTATAATATAATATGATATATTAATATAATATGTCTTTGAACATACAAACACTCGAAGAACATGCAAACTCATATATATATATAATTTAAATGATTAATTTAAATGTAATTACATAGTAATTACGGCCAAATAATAATCAAGTTTGATCGAACTCCAAACAAACTTAGTTTTGGTCTTGTTTTGTAAAAAAAATATATATGTCCTTGGATTTTACTTAAAGTATATTTAAGTATGTTGAGGAGCCATCTTAAAATAGCAGACATTAAGCAGACAGTCTAATAATACTCTAATGACTTCTTGATATGTAGTTAACAGTAGAATGTCAAAAGAGCATCATCAACTTGAAAGAAAAACATCTAAATAAACAATGCCACTAAACATGTTCGTCAAATGCAATATTTGTTTGACAATGAACAGTCCATCATGAAAGCTGAAATTAGAATTTACATTTTTCAGTTGTTTTCCCGCAGTTATTAATCATTTATGTGCAATGTCACGGAAAATAGAAAGTCAATTGGAATGGATGTATTTCTGTAACATGTCTGTCTCGAGTTCACAGCAGGCGGTAGCCGCATATCCTCACCGCCGCGCGTCTTCAAAGAGCAGAAGTCCTCCCTGGAACGAGCCGCAGAAAAACAAACACTGCCTTGATATCATAGCGTACACAAACCCTCCAGAGAGGTGTAGCATATCCTGAATGCTCAATGATCTCATTAACCACTGGCCATCACACTGGGAGGCCGAGGTCACAAGTACACAACACGGTTGTAACCTTTTGTCTCACTGCAAAATCAATGACTGCAAATTATATTTAGAGGTGATATGGAAAGTGAGACCACTCATCTCGAGTGGCAGATAAGATAATCATCCGCAATCGCAGCCGTGTCTCTCAAGCTCTCACTGTATTCTCTGTAGGAAATTAGGATAAAGAACTACACATGCATTCAAATTAATAATAATAAATTGGTGTGGAAACATTTTCACTCACAAATTTGTGAAACCTTGTTTCCAGATGTAAAAAATTAAAATATATAGGATTTATTTTTTAATTATTATCTTTTAATCTGTTTAATTGTAATTGTGAGTTTATATCTCACACTGTTTACCCTTTTTTGCACAATATGGGGTTAATTTATGAGATAACATATTGCACATTCTGAAGATTTGAAATTTTAAAATATATCTTAAAACTCTGACTGAGTTTAAATTAGTTCTTGTTGTGTTGACAGGCCAGCGTATCATGAAAAAATGTAATCTTTCATTAATCTGTAAAACATGCCAATGCATTTAGTATTTAGTAAAAAGAAAATGGGTAGCACTTTATGTACCAATTTATCCAGATTTCCAAAAATTCCAAATTTTTAAGTACCAGTTTTTCAAAATTACTATCCACTTATCATTTTCAATAGCCACAATTGTTGTTGGGAAAATAAATTTGTGTTATGTGTTGTGTATGAGCTTGCTCAATGTGCATGAGCAAATGGGTTATGGTTTCATAGTGTTTCACTGCTTTAAGTTTTTATTTCCCAGGACTTTTCAGGGCCCCAAATTAAGAATTTAACAAATGTATCTCTGACCACATCAAAAATAAATAAAGATTTATTTCTTAGCCACAAATTTTAAATAATTGGGCAAAACAAGCAAAATATAGCCGTATACATGCACTTTTTATTCAACAAAACTTTTCTTTAAAAAAAAACTAAAAACAGTTGACATTTAAAAAAGAATTATTTTCATGTATCTAAAACTATGCAAAGTAATCTGTTCTGGATAAAGATCTCAGATCACCAGTTAACTACACATAAATGGGAAGTTAATCTCTGAGGCAATGTTGTTGTAAAGGAGGTTAATTAAACCATATTAAACATATATACATAGAAAAATAACTATGCACAAAAGAAAGCAGGTGAAAAACATAGTGTGTGCAATAATATAAGGATGATTACACGAACAGCTGTTAATATTAGGCCCATTAATAATCTGTTCAAAGATTGGTTAAAGCGAAAGCAGCAACTGCTACTGCTTAAAGTTTTTTTTTTATCTGGAGCTCTTGAAAGCAGCAGAACTATGGGTGCACGAGCGTCACTTTTGTCCAGTCTATTTCAAAGAGAACGATCATACCTGTTGCGTTTCCAGACACCGTTGCTTTGTGCAAGAAAACAGGAGCGTGCGCGTTTTAAACAGTCGCACGCATCACATCACCTGTGTGCACGAGTGATTATCCTCTCATTCGATATTCACCTGCTTTCTTTTGCTTGCGCAAACGCAATTATTTTTGTCAGTCGTGCAGCTTCTTGATTCCAAGATCTTGCACACATATTGGGCCATCCTTATTGTCAAGCCCTGCTTGTAAGAAAACTACAATTTAAAAATAATTTTCAAGCAGCCAAAGTGGCTAGTGGAGGTGTCTATCTAACTTACCACAGCTAAAATACCCGCATTTGGTGGGTTGTTAATGTCAAGCCCTGTAATTTAGAAAGCAGCTAATTAGTAGTTATCATATTATGAATATAGTGATCAAAAACTTACAATTGCAAAACATTAACATAGAATTATGATTGAAAAGTCATAATTTGAAAATGTATGCATACAGTGCTCAGCATATATAAGTACACCCCTCACAAATCTATATTTTAAATTCATATTTTTAATAGGAAGCTATACAATATATTATGTTATATTTGTGCATATACATTAGATTAGCATATACATATACATTAGATCTAACTAAATAACTTACAATAATGGTGCAAAAACTAGTACACCCAAATTTACATTTTATAGAAAAATATTAAATACAAATTTAAAAAATAGGAAAAATCAAACAAGCAAAAAAAGAAAAAAATTTGTAAGTTGTAATTTATTTTTACAATATTTTGCTTGAATTTAATTGTATTATCTTTCTATTCCTAAATATGTTTGGGGACTACATTATTATTTTAATAAATCTGTTTTATTTAAATGCACCAAAATACATTGCCTATATTCACTGATAAATGGATCAAAATATTCAATTTCAAAATGGTGTGTACTCAATTATGCTGAGGACTTACAGTATGATTTATAATAAAATAAATCACTGAATTACTATTATAGTTTTTCCTTTAATAAAAAGACTGACTGTATTTTCTGTCAAACTTTATTTTAAGGTTCAAGTCCTGTTATTACAAACCATTAACTTTTAGCTTAATAATCTCCTAATTTGCTGCTTATTAATAGTTATAAGGGTAGTTGGGATTAGATATTGGGTATGATTAAGGATGTAAAATAAGATTATGCAAAATATGTACTTAAAAAAGATGCATGCAAATAAGCAACAAGTTAATAGTGAGAAAAGATCCATGTACTTAATCATTAACATATATATTTGTCAATTCCAATCTTTATTTTAAACAATTACAGTTAATTATTTTTAATACACGTATATATATATATTTTTTAAATCGCTGAAAGCATCTTTGTTTTGACACAACACACCTCAGACTTGAGATTCCCTTCAACAACAGTTGACTGTTGTTCAACAACAGTCAACTTTTTGTTGAAATTTCTTGCCTGGCAGACATCAGAAAAACTTTGAAGAGGTGCTGTTAGTGTTGATAGACTTTCCTCTTCTTTTCTTCTTTGACTTTTTTCAATGTTAAAGCCCAACCACTGAGAGGCTTTCATTCTGCTTTTGTGTCACAGATGTGACCCACGCTTCTATTCAGTATCTCCGCAGGGGCACACTCAAATGAGCTCTGTTTTTAACGGCATAATGAAGCTCTCTTCCGCAGCATCATGGGAAGCCTACGTTAAAGGTTGGAGTTTGTAATAGATATGCCACAAAGAGGCTCCCAACGCATTGCAACCAAATTAATATTGCGATTGGGATAAGACGTCAAACGCTGCGGCCGGCTCTTTGTTTGAAACACTGGCACTGGGCTGACATTTCGCGTTTGTTATGATGTTTTTGTTCTTCATCCTGCTAGGTGCAAGTGCAACCTCCATGCCAACAGCTGTGTTTATGACAATGGGAAGCTGGGCTGCGAATGCGAGCACAACACCACGGGGCCGGATTGCGCCCGCTGTAAGAGGCACTACCAGGGCCGAGCCTGGAGTATGGGCTCCTACCTGCCCATCCCCAAGGGCACTGCCAATATCTGTGAGTACATCCTGCCATCTCCATCTCGACATGACTCACGGGGAAGCGTATAGTGCTCCATCAAGCACCGAAACGTGACCTTTTCAGTCGTGTTCCCAATGACATTTTACTTTCAGAGGAAAAGGACCAACAATAAGCCTGTAGGCCGTTGCACGTATGACAGACTTTTTGTGTTTTTTGTTTATTGTTTTTTTTTCTACAGCTCGGAGATGCTGTAAACCTGTAGCATATGGTGGGCTTATGTTCGTATTTTAGTATTATTCAAGGTATTTTAGTATTATTTTTGTTGTTATTTTGAATTAAATAAATTAAATAAATCAAGTAAACCTGTTAGCCAGTACTCACTTTTGGGGATTTACACCTACCTTACTTTAAATAGTAACAGTTTTTGACCCTAGGGAGCTACAAACAAACATTAGGTATCATTGAAAAGAAGGCACTTTAAGCTTTAGCATTGTTGTTGGTTTTATTTGTCATTTTAATGAGTTAATTGGTTAGGTATACAAATTTTGTGAGTTTTATTACTTCCATTTTTAAAGTGTTTTTACTTTTACATTGCAAAAAAAATGCTTTTCTTATTTTGATTTTTTTTGTCTTGTCTCTAGTCAATTATGTCTTGTCTCTTTTGTCTCGTCTCTAGTTAAGAATGTATATATATATTTGAAGTATATTAGAAACAAGACAACACCTCTAGGTAAGAAAAGCTTTTTTTTTGCAGTGTATTCATTTATTTTATTATTAGGTTAATTAGGTTAATTAATTAAAATGTTAAATGTCTGAAGAGAAAATTCTGTCGTTGGCTTGAGAATGTAACTTTGTTTGAAATAGATTGAAAATTTTGAAAGAAAGGATTTGGTTATAGCTAATGATAATAAATCCTGGAATGAGAAGGTAAAGATATATTTAAAATATAGTATCATATACAATATAATACAATATAGTATAATATTCCTGAAAATTCATGACACTAAAGACTGGAGAAATAATGATTCAGCATTTCCATCACAAAAATAAATAAATGTTATTTTACCATTACATTAAATAGAAATTAGTTTTATTTGATATTTTTATTTTATTATAATTTTATTACGTAATTGTTTTATATGAAACATATATGTAATAATAGTCAGCAAATAGCTCTCTGCAGCTCTCACATGGTCACCCACTGAAGCTACTGTAAGAAGGGCTGCACCCGATCAGTATCTGGATAGGAGACCACATGGAAAAGCTAGGTTGCTGCTGGAAGTGGCATTAGTGTGACCAGCAGGGGACTCTCAACCTGTGGTCTGTGTGTGTCCTAACTCCCCAGTATAGTGAAGGGGACTCTATACTGCTCAGTGAGCACCATCTTTCAGATAAGACGTTAAACCGAGGTCCTGACTCTCTGTAGTCATTAAAAATTCAAAGATGTCCTTTGAAAAAGAGTAGGGGTTTAACCCTGGCATCCTGGCCAAATTTGCCCACTGGCCTCTGTCTATTATGGTCTCCTCTCCACCAATCAGCTGGTGTGTGGTGTGCGGTTTGGCGCAATATGGCGGTCATTGCATCATCCAGGTGGATGCTGCACACTGGTGGTGGATGAGGAAAATGTGTAAAGCGCTTTAAGTGTCCAGAAAAGGAATTATTATTATTAATATTTCACAATGTACTATTTTACTGTCTTTTTGACAAAAGACATGTCACCTTGCAAAACATCTTTTATAAACATCTGATTTCAAACTTTAGCATTTTTTAATTATTTTTTTTTTTCTCCACCGTTGCCTAAAAGTACTCCTGGTATAATGTTAAAACATTGTGGTATTTTTGGTGTTTCTCTCAGCCTATGAGAGCTGGGAGTGAGCATCTTCTTTAGCTTCATCTTGGCATTGAGCGGTGGCACATCTGTCAAGTTCTCGGCCCAAGGCAGGGGGCTCATTGCCCTAATAAATCTAATGAAGTCAGTAACTGTAGCTCAGGGATGGCGAGAGGCTCAGCACTGTCCAGATGGTGGGAGGAGACGCCTCTGGCCCCTCAGCACAGGGCCACTCAAAACTGAGTCACTAGCATCAAGCACAAGCCATATACTTCTGCAGACACAAGCAGAGGACGCTTTACGGGACACCGCATGAAGTGCACATTTGGGCTTATGAATATTCTGCTTTGCATTCTCAGCAAGTTATTTCAAGCCAAAGTTTGAACGATTATGGCCAAATCCCAACTGTAAAATTAAACATTTTGTTACTTTCTATGAAATCTGCATCTATAATGATTTATAAGCATATTTTAATGTGTTTTATAGGGCATGTCTAATCCCTTTTAGATGCTATTAAAATGTGGGGTTTGATTGATTATCTTAACAACAGTTAAACAGATATTCTTAATTCATTATAATGCATGTATGCATAACTATGTGTAATGATGTGAATTTAAACGTACTATTGTTTATTTTCATAATCATATCAAAATGAGTAATAAGTTCACAAATAAGAATAACAATTGCATGCACAAGAACTGTTTTTACACTTCTAAATAGTTAAATTTTTTTGTATAAAATTGGATTGAACTTAGGCGATGCAGTGGCACAGTAGGTAGTGCTGTCGCCTCACAGCAAGAAGGTCGCTGGTTCGAGCCTCGGCTGGGTCAGTTGGCATTTCTGTGTGAAGTTTGCACGTTCTCCCTGCATTCGCGTGGGTTCCGGTTTCCCCCACAGTCCAAAGACATCCAGTACAGGTGAATTGGGTAGGCTAAATTGTCCGTAGTGTATGAATGTGAATGAGTGTGCATGGATGTTTCCCAGGGATGGGTTGCAGCTGGAAGGGCATCCGCTGCGTAAAACGAATGCTGGATAAGTTGGCGATTCATTCCGTTGTGGCGACCCCAGATTAATAAAGGGACTAAGCTGAAAAGAAAATGAATGAATGAATAGATTGAACTTGTGACATTCAGTCAGTCAGTCGACGGCGACCTCTGGTGGATTTACGCAAGAACAGCAGGCGCGAATGGCACTCCTGAGAGAAACTTTACAGTAGATCTCAAAAAATGTACACAGCGGCCTCTGGTTAATTTGCGAAAACAAAAACTGCAAAAAAATGTACCTCCTGGGATATAGCGGTACATTTTCAGAATGAGCCTAAGTTAATTGTCGCTCTCCGCAGCTGTTTTTGACTGTTTGGTGCCATCTTGTGACTGAATAATGCATAGGTTAGTGTATGCTCCATTCAGACATTTTGTTTCTGTCAGCTTTCTCTTAGAATAAAGTATTAATAAATTATTACAGCTCAAAATATATCAATGTTTTGTAATTGTTTTTTACATATTGGGGCAATTAGCCATGTAATAAATAGATAAAGTACATCCGATTCGTTGTTTTTGCTGAATTTTTTATAGCCTATTTATTTTTGCAGAAGAAAAGGACAGGTAAGAGAACGTTTTACATTATTTATCTATTTTCTCAAATACACGATTATCAATTACATAGTTTATATCCGTCTCTCCAGCTTGCTTCAACAGTGCATCCCGCCGTGCTCAGCAGGTGGGGAGAAGGTGGTCTTTGACGGACACATTCGACCATATGTGTCATTTCCGCAGGTTATGTCGTCATTTGAGAAACGCATTTAAGATCTTAAGAAAACAAAGTCAAGATAAGAAACTTAGGAAACAAAAAAGATACAAAACTATAAGAAATGCAATCCATTATAACTTAAATTCAGCAGTGTTGTCAGTTTTAAGAGCAACAAATAATAACTTGACTTTTAGTTGATCATTTGGAAAAGTGGCAGAAGATAGATTTTTCTGATGAATCATCTGTTGAACTGCATCTCAATCATCACAAATACTGCAGAAGACCTACTGGAACCTCCATTGTGACAGAAATCAGTCAAGTTTGGTGAAGGAAAAATCATGGTTTGGGGTTACATTCAGTATGGGGGCATGCAAGAGGTCTGCAGAGTAAATAGCAACCTCAACAGCCTGAGGTATGAAGACATTTGTGCTGCCTATAAGTTCCTGAAAACAAAAAAGGTCAAGGTGCTCCAGGATTGGCTAGCCCAATCACCAGACATGAACATTATTGAACATACAATGAAGGAGGAGGCATTGAAGATGAATCCAAAGAATCTTGATGAACTCTGGGAGTCCTGCAAGAAGGCTTTTTTGCCATTCCAGATGACTATTAATAAGTTCTTTGAGTCATTGCAGAGACGTATGGATGCAGTCCTCTAAGCTCATGGGAGTCATACATAATATTAATCTTTTTTCCACTGCACCATGACTTTATATTCTATACTGGACATTATTTCTGTTATGTGACATGAGTTTTGTCTAAGCAAAATCAGACCTTACTGTCCTAATTAAATAAATAAAAAAGGCATCATCATATTTTATTTTGGTAAAATAAATGTGATCAAGAGGTCTTTGCCTTTCATGTAAGCCACTTCTGATACCAAATGATCAACTAGAAGTCAAGTTAATATTTGTTGTTCCTAAAACTTGGATGGGCGACAAGACTTTTGTTAGATAGTGTATGTTCATAAGATGATACAATGCTTCATAACATTGTTTATAAGCCATTATGCACGCACTGAGAACCCTTATAATGCATTATAAATAGAGACTTCATAGACAATGTTGCAAAAAATAAATAAATAAATAATAATAATAAATATATAATAATAATAATAATAATAATAATAATAATAATAAATAACTCAGCAATTGGGTTTGTCAATTTTGGGTTAAAGAATCCCAGAATATTTTGTTCAATTGTACACAACAATGCATTGCGTGATCTTTTATGACAATTTTAGATCGAGTGCACCTGGAGTCTGAGCTGCTGTATGAGTATACATACTTTTGAAAGCCTTTAATATCGCTCTAGCCTTTCGCCCCTGTTATAAAAGCCCCTCATAATGCAAGGGCAAAGCTCAGACTGACAGCCAGTTATTAAAAACCCAATACCAGGGCACATCTGTGCCCAACAGAGGAAACCGAGGACCACCTTTATCAAAAGCAATATTAGCATCTGTTTTGGCGAGAAATCCACAACGCAACAGGCTTGCATATGAAATCAAAATAACATTTCTGCCCCTGCAGGTTTGTGAAATCAATAGTCGCGCCACAAATGAGCACGATGTTCAGTGACACGCCACTTCTCCTACGTGGCTCGTATTACATGAGAGGTTATGAAACATATGGCTCTCGCATAAAGATAAATTTGCTGAAAGTGCAGAATTTAATTAAGCTGTAATGGCTCTCATCTGTCATTAAGTCTTCTGCTGTAATCACAAGGGCGATTTATCTCCATGTTCAGATTCATAGGCAGGAGGCTCCTCGTGCTGATATATAGTGTTGTGTGACCCCGTGTCTAATAATTCAGCAGGAAATGAAATCCATGTCTTTGTCTGGTGGGATAGGCTTGGAGAGGCAGGAAGGAACATTTCGTGTGAAAGCAAAAGTGTCCTGCTGTGCCTTTACACCTGCACCACACTGCCAGACAGAGCAGAGCAGATGAGACGAGACGAGAGGAAAGCTCTAGGTATAAAGTGGGATTTTTTTGGGCACATCATGTCTGGGTTACTAATGGGTGACATTTAAATTTTTTAGCAGCATCAAAATTTGCTACACTCCAAAAAACAGAAACAGTTTTTACTAAGAAATTCCTGTTAAATTTAGCAAAGCTCTGAAAATGAAATATGTCTATTGAAACATGTTCTTAAGCATATACTTTACCATGTAATTATTACGGTTGAGAAATGTGTAGTATAATATAAAATGCAGGGTGGGCCATTTATATGGATACACCTTAATAAAATGGGAATAGTTACCTGAATACAGTTTCCTGTAAAGTGAATTGTCGTCGTGGGCCAGTTGAATGGTCCCCAAAGTCTCCCGATCTGACCCCCTTAGACTTTTATCTTTGGGGTCATCTGAAGGCAATTGTCAATGTAATTTATTAAGGTGTATCCATATAAATAGCCCACCCTGTACATTTTCAAGTTGTAGTAAATTTGCTTATAAACTTTGACACACATAACTTAATTCACTTAGTTGTAAATTTGATTTGATTTGTTTATTTTAAACAAAAAAATAATACACAAAACAATTCTTTAAACAAAATACATTTCAACATGGTTGAAATGGAGAGGGATAAAGCACATGCTTATTATTTTCCCCACCCCATTTAATTCCATTTTTACATTTACATTTTATAACAGACCCAAAAAATACATATAAATAAATTTGATAAACGCATATATTTGTATATAACATATGTATATATATTTTATTTTAATTTTTTTCGATTTTTGGTAGATATAGAATACGATATAATTCGGTGTACACTGTAAAAAATGCAGGGTTCCACACAATTCATTCATGTTGTCCCAACAGAAATTGATTAAGTTAATTAACACGTTTTTAACAAATTTATGTGTATTGAACATAAAAAAATTAAGTTGTCCCAATGAAATTTCAAGAATTGTGTTGTTTCAGCTCATTTCAAATAAGAAGTTTGAACGAGCAAAAAAAATATATAATTTTGAGTGTAGTTACATGGATAACCACAGTGTAGTAATGCAATCAAAACCTGCATGGAACAACCTCAGCTGTGTGTTTACCTGGAAATAACTGCACACCTTAGAATGTTCATCGGCCAATGAGAATTAAGTTTAATTCACAGTAAAAAAAAAATAGTTTTCATTTGTACTGTAGCACATTTTTGGTCTATTAAATTACAGTTTGAATAATATTCTATATAGTGAGCTACATTGTCACCTCACATCAAGAAGGTGACTGATTCGAGTTCCGGCTGGGTCAGTTGACATTTCTGTGTGGATTTTGCATGTTCTCATGTGTGGGTTTGTGGTTCGGTTTCCCCCACAGTCCAAAGACATGTGGTATAGGTGAATTAAATAAACAAAAGTATCTGTAGTGTATGAGTGCGTGTGTGAATGAGTGTGTATGGGTGTTTCCAAATGTTCTTCCTGTGTTCATCTCCGTAAGTGTTGTTAATAAATATACATGTTTTGATAATCGGACCTAAGAAAAAGTTTGCGGCTTGTTTTCCCCTCATTTTATTTTCATAGTCTTTTTGCCCCTGGTGTTTTATTTTCCTCTCCCTCGTGTTTACCCAATGGACACCATCTACACCCCGGAATTCCTCATCCTGATGTTGAAGCAGTGGGAAAACAGCCATATGAACAGTTTCCTATTCCTAGCGGAACGATCCAGCTGGCCGGACGACATGCTCTGCGGGTTCTACTACTCCAACTTGAACACAGCTTGCAGAGCACAGTCATTCAAAGATGGTCCTTGAGGTGATCTCGCCGCCTATGTGAAGTGGACACTGGCGAGGAACCGACCAGTGTTCGACGTCAGTATCACTACAGACCCAGTGACCAGCCCAACCATCTGCAAGGAGCGTACACCAGAGCCCACCGCAGATGGATAGCCACCCTGTGGTGTGTGAGCCATCACCATCGAGAGCGACAGAGCGAAACACCACCGAGCAGGAGGAGCTCAACCAACCGTCTGACCAGGTGCTTGAGCTGGTAACAACGCTGAATGTGGGACTCCTGGTGGACATTGAGGGACTGAGCGAGAGTCCCACCCATCGACCCACAGTAGAGGGTGAGCTGGCCCTGGACCATGATATGCTGCTCATTGACTTCCAGGGCGAAGTCACGCCCCTCCCGCTGTTCCCAGACAGCCCTCCAGCCCCGTTTATTCCCAAAGATGATAGCTCCAGGGTCATGAGCAGCATCCCACCCAACCCGTCCTTTTCACCTCCAGTGACGTCATCCACAATCATTCTGCCCTCTCCAGTGCGGCTACAGTCAGCCAGTCCCCCAGCTCACCCTCCAACCACATGTGTGGAGGTATCTCTGCGGGCCTGCCCACCTGTTTCCCCGGCCAGAGATTGTGGCCCGACGTCATCTCCTCTGCCCTCCGAGCTACGAACTCTGCCTCGGCCCTCAGACCCAACGGCTCCACGGCACTCTCCTCCCTCATCTTTTCCATGGACCCTCAGCCCATCGGCTCCACCAGGCTCCCTCGTCCCCCCGGCTTCGCCTTGGTCAGTCGTCGTCCCTGCTTCCACCTCTGGACTCCGCTCCCCCAGCTGCGCCTCATCCCTCCATCATGCCAGGTTCGTTGAGCTCCTCCTTCCCTACAGCTGCGCCTCGATCCTTTGTCGCTCTGGCTTCACCGCAGGCATCCGGACCTGTGTCATTGCCGTCTTGGTCGGGTGAGCCGTCCGCTCCAACCTCGGTGTCACCTGCGCCCTATGCCTCTCCGTTGACTCCTTGGGCTCCACCTCCAGCTGCGGCGTCTCCCACGGTCGGCCCCCTGGAGTCGGCGACCACTCCTCCTCCATGGTTCCTACCTCTGTTGACTCCACCCTGGGCCGTCTTTTTTTCCACGCACTCCAGTTCCTCCCTCACAGACTCTCCCTTGACCACCTCCTCTCAACCCTCTTTTTGTTTAAGCGTGAGGGTGCACCTTTTAAAGGGAGGGTACTGTCACAACCTGTCTTTCTTGTGTGTTTGTATTCGTCATGTGACCATCCCTATGTGCTCCTTTGATCTAGTTCCCG
>CAIGQZ010001336.1:32315405-32338768 GCA_903798205.1 Danio tinwini
TTTCCGGTATATAAAATCACTTTTTATACAGAAATGTCTTGCAGGTTTGGTTTGTTCTTTTCTGCAATATGAATATAAAATCTAATTCAGCTAACTCTATATTTATAACCATATCTGATAACTATAAAAAGCTTTTAGCAAGCTTTTTAATATGCATATAATTTTTGTCAATACTAATGAATGGCCTTTTTAGCTTAAAAAAGTGTCTCAGAAAAAAATTATAAAATAAATAATGACCCAAAATAAACTTTACAAATTGTAAATCATTGTAATGTTTTCTTTAAATGAGAGAAGAGAATAATTTTTACACAATTGTGAACTAAATATTCTAGTGTACAAGACTACTCAAAAGCACCATTCAGTGTTTCAGACCCATT
This sequence comes from Danio tinwini, assembly GCA_903798205.1. Lineage (NCBI taxonomy): Eukaryota > Metazoa > Chordata > Actinopteri > Cypriniformes > Danionidae > Danio > Danio tinwini. Next base: position 32,315,783 of record CAIGQZ010001336.1, read on the forward strand.
CAAGGTTTTTTGGACCTTATTTCAGCTACATTTTTTCTCCAAAACCTACTAACCATGCATAATATTTTTTTCTAAACAACGCAAGCGTGTACATCAATATTTCTCACATTGAGAAACATTATTGTAGCACAGTTTGTGCTGAATACAAAAAAATACATGTTGGCCAGTACTATGTAATAAGTAGCTGAAATAAGCACAAATGTCAGGGCATGTCAAACATTTTAGTGGCCCCAAAATCACCTCAGACCCCTAAGGGTTAATGAAAAGCTTTGTGAACATATGTTCTACATGATTCAGTAAGTATTAACACAGTAATACACCAATTAAACACTAAAAATACAAACATTAAGTCTTTTATTATCTGAACGCTTATAATATCTGTATTTTTAAGTGTAAAGTTACGTACATGTTTCTGAGAAGTACATCTAGAGGTGGAAAGAGTAATAAAATCTTCTACTCAAGTAAAAGTACTGTTACTTACAAAAAAATTTACTTAAGTAAAAGTAAAGTTACATGTCTATAAATCTACTCAAGTAAAAGTAAAAAATAACTCATTAAAAATGTACTCATGAGTAAAGAGTAAAGAGTAACTATTCTACTATTTCTAACTATTTCTCAATAGGGACAAGACGATCTAAATCTCCAATTAGTTGTTTTTATTTGTATAAGTAATAAAGATCAATAACAAAAATTATATAATCATTTAAAATATTTTACTGATTTAACAATTTATACAAATATATATTTAACAAATATTTAACAATTTATACAAATTCACAAATTCTAATGCAACATCTGCTGTGTTAGCTAAATAGGCTATATGCACACTGACTTTTAATTTTTAGCCAGGCAGCCCAATTGCTTCTTTCCATTTCAAAATTGTCACGTTTATGATCTGATTTCTAGTCTTCACTACCTGTTAGATATATGATATGAAGTGGGTCTCAGATCGGACAAGAAGCACTGCATTAAAGTCCATTTCCCCCCGCTATGTCTTTAAAATATAACAGTTTGTTTTACTCCAGTATTTTGGTTGTTGCTAGATCGGATACAGTTGCAGTCGGAAGTTAACAAGAATTATTTATATTATTTATTAAACTTCACATTTGTTGTATTTTATTAACGTCTACCCCCACCCCAACCCTAAACCCAACCGTCACAGCACTGTAAAAATATTATTGTTATACATTCATTCATTCATTTTCTTTTCGTCTTAGTCCCTTTATTAATTTGGTGTCACCACAGCGGAATGAGCCGCCAACTTATCCAGCATATGTTTTACGCAGTGGATGCCCTTCCAGCTGCAATAACACACTCATTCACACACATACACTATGGACAATTTTTAGCGTATACCCAATTCACCTGTACCGCATGTCTTTGGACATGTGGGGGAAACCGGAGCAACCGGAGGAAACCCACGCCAACACGGGGAGAACATGCAAACTCTACACAGAAATGCCAACTGACCCAGCCGAGGCTCGAACCAGCGACCTTCTTGCTGTGAGGCGACAGCACTACCTACTGCGCCACCGCAACGCCTATTGTTATACAGTGTCATAAAAAATGCTGCTATATTGATGTGCATAGCACACATCCGGCCGGCCGCGTATCCGATCTAGACTTTACCTCGGTATTGTTGCTACTGATGGCACCGGTGGTTACGCCATCTTTCATCTAATTTTACACTTGAACAACTAAATGACAGCTTAAGTCTATTTACCTGAATGTATTGTAACTACATTACAACATCGATGCTGTAAAAACAACCTTGTGAAATTGAAAATAGAAACATTAAGCTTTCACCGGAAGTTTATCATTGGCTTTAAAACTCTAGCGGTGCGTAGAGCCCATTGTGCATAAACAATTTTGCTCCAAGTCCCTGTTAATATCTAATCTTTGTGCTAATGAACATTAGCAATGTTACGAACGAAGTTGGGCAAGTTACTTCCAAAATGTAATACATTATATATTAAAAGTTACTGTCATTTGTTTTTTTGTAATTAGTTACATTACAATATTAATATCTCAGAAATGCATTACACTACTTTTGTATTACTTTTAGGTTACTTTAACCAAAATAATCACATAAGTATGACTCTTATGAATTAAAGTATGAATTTTAATAGTATGTCTGTTTTCAAATACATTTTGCTATTAATTGTAATTATTCTGAGAGATTTTGTTAGCACAAGGAGTCTGAAAACAGCCAGTGCTCCACACAGAGATCAGATTATTTGACATACTGTATTTTCTTTTAAATATATATCCATAGCGCTTCACTTTTTCCACATTTTTTATGTTACAGCCTTATTCCAAAATAGATTAAATTTATTTATTTCCTCAACATTCTACATACAATCCCCCATAATGACAAAGTGAAAAAAGAGTTTTTGAAATTGTTGCAAAGGTTAAAAATAAAAAAAAGCTGAAAAATCACATGTACATCAGCATTCACAGCCTTTGCCGTGAAGCTCTAAATTGAGCTCAGGTACTGTACATTCTGTTTCCACTGATCATTCTTGAGATGTTTCAGCAGTTTAATTGGAGTTCACCTGATAATATTCACTGATTTTTATATAGTCGATCAAATGAACTTAAACTTTTAAAAATGCAACAAACATTTGTTTTAGCCCAAACTACAAAAACAAACTAATTTTAAATCGTTTTAGTATTGGTTTTGCTTAAGTTGCACACTAGTTTTATTATGTAAACATGTCATTATAACTATATTGTATAAATATTATTACAAAGGAAACTAAATGACATGATATAACAGGTGATTGTCCTCTGAGTGCACCTGAAAAGACATGAATGACACTTATCATAAAGCTTGAGAAGCATACAGTTCTTCGTGAGATATATATATATATATATATATAATTTGTAAAATAAAGAGTTGCAGGTTAAGGAAACACTAAACAGCATGTGATAAAGTTACCGCGGGCCCTGGTGCAGATGAAAAGAAAAATAGAAGGATACATAGGTAACTAGAACAGACAAAAATAAGTTGTGCGCTGCTGATGCACTCGGTAGGCAAACGCCTGCGAGAGTGCGAGTTGCTTCTGCGCTATGCGCTGCGCATGCGCCGCTTCAGCTCTCAATGCGCGTGCGATGGGAAAAAGTCTCCCCGCATCCATCACGGTCTGGATCATATCATGTGCACACTGCGTTATTTCCGCATAGTAATGCTCTTTAAAACGCGGATCAAGTGCAGTGAAGTGTAAAATTAATAATGAGTCATATACAGTAGCTTACCTTGTCATTGCTGGGGTTGACAGGCATTTTGCTGATAAACCTCCTAAACTCCGGCGATAAATCCAACTCCAGCAACAGTAAATAGACAAGTTTACCGCTGATTTTTCTCCCGCTGCTGCTGCAGTGACGTGGCTTCCGGGTACGATTTCTTTTTTCTTTTTTTCGTTGCATTTCCTTATATATTTTATTTTTACTCAGTAACGCATATGATTTAAAATGTAACGAAGTACAATACTTTAGGCAAATCATACTTAAGTAAAAGTAAAATTACAGATTTTAAGCATTACTCTAAAAAGTACAAATTCTCAAAAAAAACTACTTAAGTACAGTAACGTGAGTAAATGTAATTCGTTACTTTCCACCTCTGACTACATCAAGTACTGTATATCTAGTAAAACCTGAGAGCTCTGTCACAATCTATTGATTCAGAGAGAACTGGCACTATTAGAAGAAGAAAAGGTCTTACTTTTTAGAGTAAACAATAAAAAATATAATTGTCATGTAATAAAAGTGAACAAACTAAGAAGTATACAGTAAGATCAAGCAGAAAATAAAGTTGACTTTCTATAAAATCTGTAGTTATTTATCTACTGCACACCAGTTTGATATTGTTCATCTGAATAAGGAACACTGCACCCTTTCTCTGACCCTTCAGGCGGCGGATATGGATCTGTCGAATGTGTGCGTCACTATTGCTCAAGTCAGGAGCTGTCTGTTCTGTTCTGTTACTGTGTGAAAAAGCTACCGTTCCCAGAGAAGGTGCAATACAGCACATATGTCTCCTAGGGAGAGACAGACCTCGGCCAGAGTTCACACCTCGCTTTTTTCTTAGGTCAGAAGGTAAAGCGCAACACAAGTGCAAATGCAATCCAAGCCACTCTACAGTATATGTGACGGATGACCTTGCACGTCTTTCACAATGGGTTCATTTTTATGAAAATCAGTTTTTCCAATTTTTTACCTTATTCTCAATAATCATATTATTATTAAGGTGTTTATGTAACAATTTACAATTTAACCTAACGTAAAAGATAATTCACTTTAATTAAATAAAATTATGTAACACAATATTCATGAAACTTTATTTTATTTTTTTATTTAATGTTTATTTAACAGGGACAATACACTTGACATTGTTGTACTGACAACCGATGCCGCATACAAAGGGCATATAGCATAAAGCTAATTTGCAGCCCTCGTCCCTGGTTAGGCTTTACATAAAAAAAAAAAAAAAATTAATAAATAAATAAGTAAATTAATTAATTAATTAATTAATAAAAATAATACAACAAACATGTACAGTATATATAGAGCCACAAACATAAAATGTATGTCAATGTGCATACTAAAGAGAAATGTAAACCTAACCAACCTGAAAGAATAATACTTAATGTTCACATTGCTGTAAAGATTTCAACCATTCGTTCATCTTTACAGAACTATGGGAGTTTTGATTGTAACTTTAACTCAACAGGCATGGCATTCCAGAGATGAAAAGGATGACATAGTGGTTCTGCATGTGGATTCTACAATTCCCACTTACTGCACCTCTAGTCTTAATTCATACATTAAAGGGCACCTATTTTACCCCTTTTTTAAGATGTTATATTTATATTATAATTCTTCTGAGTGTGCCAGTTTAGGTTCAGTTTAAAACACAATTCAGATTTTTTTATTATGATGTGTTTAAAAGTGCCATTTTAGGGGCGTGTACACAGGTCGCTGTTTTAGGGGCGTGTTGCTTCACATGAAAATTAGTTTCAACTTCCCGCCCAACTTAACAAAGGGGCGGAGCCAAGAGCTCCCCTGGCTACAGACAGGCAGACTGAGAGCAGCAACATTAGTGAGAGGATCAGCATTCAGCCGTACATGTACGACTCGGACACAGACCAAGCAGAGAGTACAAAATCATTTGTGTCTTTGTATAGTTTTACAGCCAACTGTGTGCTTGTTTAAAGCTCCGAGCTTGTAGCCTACAACTAGACTAATAACCAAGCACACTGAATTAACTTTGACTGAAGGGCATCACGCACCGGATGCGACGCGGCGCGCACATGACAGTTGAAAGTATCGCACACTTGCAGCGTCGGTGTGTCACCTGATTGAAACGTATGTTTAAAAATAAGAAATGCATACCGCTGCGTGGCAAGCTGCTGCTTGTCGCCTAGCGGCGCTTCTGGTGTACGACCTGCTTGAGGCTATAACTAAAAGTCATCATGCACCGGATGCGCCGCTCAGAGCCACGACACGACACACCAGACGCGCACATTCGCATGTTATTTAAAATGAAACCGTTCAGATAACGCTCTGTGGCGCAGCAGAAATATGAACAGTGTCCTGAACAGGGCCAGCGCGTCCATAGAGGCGACCTAGGCGGCAGAATAGTGAGCGAACCCCCCAGTCCTCACTTTCATCCGTGACACCCACCCCCTCCCTTCTGGTACACCGTTCGTTATTTCCAATGGAGGGACGCACACGTGAGGCAACGCGCTCGCACTTTCCAGCTGCACCTAGTTAAAATGACAGGGAGCTTCTGTGACCGTGAGAAATGCAAACCGCTGAAGTTTAAGGAAGACGCAATGAAAAGTACACATGTATGCAAACTCACCAAAACTCACAAACACTGGCGGCGAGGAGAGCGAAAACGTGGTGAATGTTGAGCCCAATGAGCCTTACATCTAAAAATAGAGCAAGGGTGTTTCTTTGGTGACGTTGCTTTGACTCACACGCTGAAAATGGCGGACATGAAACAACATACTGAGGATATGGTAATGCACACCTGTCAATCAATATTGGTGGGCGGGGGGACCGCACTCCTACGTCAAGTTGCAGTCGATCTCAAAACCGCTCCAATTGGTCCACCGTTTTTATGTTGTTAAATTGAAAAAAAAGGACTGAGTGTGTTTATATCACCCCAATATGATGGTCTGTACACTATACCTACACATATGTCTGTCCAAACAGCTTGAAAAGTAGATTTTTCACCATAGGTGCCCTTTAACATGATCTCTGATTCTCATTGCAATCATTCTCGACTTTAAGATGACATTTACCGCATCATTTCATGCTTCTTTGCTCCTTCTCAGCATCATCAAGCTACATTGTTGTTGTTTTGAATGGGTGCCTCCTGGCCACAAAAATGACATATTGCGGCTTTAAAGTCGGCATGAAATTTATTTTGCTAGGTCACATTATTATTTTTAAGTTGAATAATTGTTCAGTGTAAGTTAATCTACTGGGAAAAATTGTTTGTTTTGGTAATCTTCAATGACATGCTTTTTAGAGTGGCTGTACTTCTGTTGATGGCTTCCATAGCAACTGCATATTAATACCCTCTCTTACCATAAATTTTCTATGAGGGACTGATTTACAAAAGAAAGCTCTGCACCATAATTAATATTCTGTTTCTGTTGGAAGTACAGTAAATTACTGTAAAAAATAAAAAGTTGCAGCTACTTTCAACATGATCTCAAGGCAACTTTTTGATTTAGTGGTTAATTTGTATGAATTCGTACGATCTCATTCATACAGTTTAGTAAGTGTTTGGTCATCTCCCAATGATGGTTGAGTTCAGGGGTGGAGTTGGGTGCCATGCCTCCTTTTTAAAATCATACATTAAATTAGTCACTAAACTGACAAAATGTAAATTAGTTACGTTTCCTCATGAGATCAGGCTGCTACTTCTGATTCATGCAGACTTTAACCCTTTGAAGCATGTGAACACACTGGTGTGAATAGAATGTTCAGTGTGTGTCATGGGATCGGCTGCTAAATTTAAATCTGCTTTTCCGCTATGGCTGGTGCACAACGCTTGTCATAATTAACAAATTATAAGTATTTTCAAACAAATAATGTTTATTTTAGGTTTCAGACATTTAAATACACATAAGTATTAGCAAAACAGTATTTAAAGTTTGTTCAATATATCTTGATGTCTATGAAGATAATAGACCCTTGGAGATAATAGAGATAGACCCGTTTCACATTTCTCAGTAGCAGAAGGCAACATAGCTGGCTAAACATCCTGGTTACGTCCGTAACCCACGTTCCCCGAATAGGGAATGGAGACGTGTGTCTGTAGGAAACAGACTTTTAGCAGTTCGTCAGACGACCTATCACTCAGAAGAATAAGAAAACAGGCCAATGAAATGCCAATTAAATTGCTGGAGCTTGGCTTCACAGCTGATCCTGATAAGCCATTATCAGTATCAGTCAGCTGCTGGAGTCAGCTCACCAAAATTTGCCTGCTGAAGAACGGATCACTCAGCTAACAGCTGGAGACTCAGGTGCTGTGGCAGTGGAGACACACGTCTCCATTCCCTATTTGGAGAACGTGGGTTACGGACGTAACCAGGACGTTCCCCTTCATGAGGGAACTCCAACGTGTGTCTGTAGTAAACAGACTTTGGGAGACAGTATGGAAAACGCCACAGCAGCTAAGCCTGTCACGCTCCTGTTGTGCAGTTTGCCAAGCGAAGCGTGAGCGCACTGACATCATCAAAAGCGCAACCTTCCAACGTCCCCTAGGCGCAAAATATTACCATTACATGGTACCTGGCTAATATAGACTAGGGATTTTAGAATACAACAGTACTTTGGGAAAGCGTGCCAGTCCCCAAAGGGAGGAGGATGCTGCGGAGACCACCTGCTACCCAAGAGGGAAGACTTGATGGTAATAGAGCATATGGACTAGCCCTAATGAGGGGGAGTGCTACATATGATAAGATGGTCAGCGGTTAGGGAAGACACAGCTCCGCCTGAAAAGGGGGAAAACACTGTGGTAAACAATGCATATGGCATCACCAAAACAGGGAAATGCACATAGCTGGCACCGAACCTCAGTATGTGTGTAGACCAGATGGACATACCAGAGAACACACTGAGCCATGCACTCGACTCCTCCACTGAGTCAGATGCAGAGGGCCTCGGAGGAATTCTCTAGGGTTCACCTGAAAAGGGAAACTTACTAGTAGAATAGAAAATGTGCATGCATCTTCGGGTTAGGGAGCCTGGCGCAGCAAGCGTTTATTGACACCAAGCTTAATTTCCTCCCGATTGACCGGGGTAACCAGTAATCAGGTGGAAACTGACTTAACTCGAGGACATCATCTCGAGAATGTGTTAGGTGTTGCCCAGCCCGCAGCTCTACATGATCTGTTAAAGAGGCGCTGCATACTCAGGCCGCTTATTATTATTATTATTATTATTATTATTATTATTATTATTATTATTATTATTATTATTATTATTATTAATTGCTCTAGCCTGAGTGACGGTGTTAACCATCACACTGATAGGTCACCTAAGTCCACTACGCTCTCTAACCATCTCTAAACCATCCAAGGAGGTTCCAGAGCCCTGCACGGGTGCCAGAGGGTGCCCGTCCCAGAAAAAGGAAGTGCTTTCCTTTCCTAATTCGTCATTGAGGGCCATCACGAGGAGTGTGAGTCTGTAAACTCGGGTCCAGTGGCGCCAAGGAGGCGCAACGAGCGAAACCTTTTCCTCGTCTCCCCAACCTTGCACAGTGTCTGTGCGAGCAGGCTCACTGGGGAAAGAAAACACAATTGCGTAAACCCGAGGCTAGCTGAGAGCCAGCTCATTTGTGCAGAGCAGGGATGACCTGGGCTTCTCTGAAGCGTGCCCACAACAGCTGGACCGTACCGGGGTGGAGTCTCCGTTCTCCCGGAAATGTAACTGTCCTGAGAGCATGTAAGCTGGCACGAAGAGCTTGTACGGGATATGAACGGCACACAGCTTTTTAGCCGCAAGACTCCGGAGGAGCAGATGGTGAGAAAACTGACCAAACGGTTGATGTACACTATCGCACCTATGCTGGCCGTCCTAACTAACAAGTGTTTCCCCCTCCTGTGATGCAAACTGAGTCCAGCTCTAACCCGAGATGAGAGAAGCTCTGCCCAGGGGAGAGCCTGCTCATACTCGGTTGACCCGAAACCCGAACAGGCCAAGGTGCCGGAGCACCAAGTCTCTGTGCATAATCGACCAGTTCAGAAACCTAAAAAATAAATTACAGACAATGAATAATCAAAAATGCCGATGCGCGTGCACCAAAGAGGCACAGGGCATCCTCCACGCATGAAAACAGAGAGAGCCAGAAGGGGAGGACTGTTACTACCATGCTCGGCCCCCGTGACACACTGGAAAAATCACAGTATAAGGAGGGAGAGAGCGAGATATGGAGTGAGCATCCTTCAGGTCTATAGCTACAACCAATCCCATGGACGGACGTACTGGGGGATGCGTTTCTGCATGAGCATCTCGATCGGCATCCTGAACAGATGACAGATCAAAACGCAGATAAGATTAGTATAACCCACCGCTCTCTGGATATGATAAAGGGGGGCATAAACCCACTCCTTATCTCGGCTGGAGGGACTGGCTCGATTGTATCCTTCGGCAGGAGGATAACAGTCTTCTCGCACGAGACGGGGTGGCATAGCGATGATCGCTTAAATACACGCCCGTGAACTCGGGAGACCAACAGCGAATATGAACGAATAGCTGAGTCTGACCATCCGCGTGAGCTACTACAATGAGCTGAGCTGCGCTAACCAGGCTGACAGAGTCCGAATGCGCATTCGGCGTGTTCACTAGCCAAGAAAATGGGCTGTGACGGTGGAGCATTTTGGAACCGTAGGAAGAGTGCTCTCGGCAAGGAAAAGCCAGCGAGGACAGGTCTGATGGGGAGAGCAGTTTTCCGAGCCTGCCAAGAGGTGACCTGCTCCATCGCGCTCCAGGGTGGCATTTCCGGACCACTGTGTGGCGTGGCCGACTTGAAAGTCATGAGAGCAAATTCGATTACCGTGCGATGCTTACACATAAGCCTGGGAAAGAACCGCCCCTGTGCAGCACAGCCAGGAGGCCGTGGTGCAGGGCAGAAGCAGCATGCCCCGCAGCAGTGGGGGTTCTGGCCGTGAGAGACACAGATAACCAACCTGCCTTGGACGGGGGTCTCAGCTTACCCCTTGAGGTGGTGGTGCCCACCACCTGAGGAATAGCTTCGTACCCACTGGCCCCCTCGCCATCAAGGGAAGTGGAAGCGCACGTTGACCGGGCAGAGAAACGCCCTCTATGGCAGCGTGTGCTCGCTGTGTGCCCCCAGGAAGAAGGGGACAGGAGCTGGAAGATTCATCTTACATCAGCCCATACATCACACCCTCTAGTCGGTCCGCCGGTGAGACTCCCAAAAGTCTGTTTACTACAGACTCATGTTGGCGTTCCCTTATGAAGGGGAACAACAAATATTTATTTTTTTACAATCCTATTTGCTGAAATATTAAAAGAAAAACTCCATTATGCTGTTATCAAGACTTTCAGAAGGTGGAAAAAAATTGTGTGAGACTAATGACGACAGCTAGAAGAGAGAATAACGTCAAATTCACTCTCAGCCCCATAGACACTGCATTAGAAACATCTCACATAAGCGGTATTTTTTTTTGTGCATATGAATGCATATAAATGTTCATTAGTTTTTTTATCAAAATATTAAAAAACTCAAGGAATTAAGATTATAATGACCGTTCAACGCGTCTTGTGAAAAGGGTCCATTACAATAACTATTAATTTTTTAACATATACAGACAATGTGCATTATTTACATCAGATACACACAGTTTAGGTTACCAGAACGTTTACTAAATTATTCTCCCAGTTAAAAAAAACTACTTACTTTGATGTATTTTAGGGAGACTGATGAAGAAAGTTGATGAATAAATGTTGTAAATCCAGCAGCTGTGATCTCTCCACTGCTGTACAGACTAACACGATGGCACACATCACCTGTCATATATCAAAAATTGTAAACGAAAAATTACATGTTCATTCACATACTTGAGAATCAGAATATCAGATGTTTTAAACATAATTAAAATGTTTGTCAGTATTTGCAGAAAATAAAAAATGACATGTCGTCACTCAAGCTTAAAAGCGATGCATTCGAAATAATGGTAACATTAAAAAAGGTCAGTGGGGGTATTTAACACTTACATGTGAAATATGAAAATCTGACAGTGTTTAAGTGCTAAAATTGGGTGCATCCACCAACCAAGAAACATAATATGGACAATCCAGTAATTTTTTTCTGCTATGCCTTTTTCTGGTATTGTTAGGAAAAAAAAGAGACCATTGTGATGTGTATGTATTACATTTTGTTGTTCCCGTCAGAATGGTGTATAAAGGCTTAACCATTTTCTGGGAAGCACCAGCTCATTTGCATTTAAAGGGACACAAATAAAAAATACATGTTTGCTCACAACCAAATTGGGGCAAATATGATAAGCTAATCAGAGTACCGTCTTGATTGTGTAAATATTGGAATATTGTTGTCCATGTAAATGTACTGACTGAAAATGTAGACTGTGAGCTAGATGTGAGACTTTTAATGTCCGTTTTCATATACAAAGAAAGGAGCAGCGACAGTCAGACAGTGGGTCTGTCTTTAAAGTACACTTGAACTTCACCCCTCACTTCAATCTAATCTCGGGTACAGATGCTGCTGGGAAGACAATGGCTCTGTTGGGTCCTCTAGAGGCCTGTCAGCATTTGGATAATCCCATACACAGTGAACAAAGTAAACTCCAAGTCTGGAGATTTAAAGTTTAAATCCCAGCAAAATCTTTCCAGAGTTGTCTCTCAAAATGGACACTGAGCTTTTCTGAGCACCCGATAAACCACGACAGATGGGCTTTTTTGTGGGAAGATATGATTTTTTTTAAATGTCATATTTAAGAGTTAAAATTGTACTCAGTGGTTAAAATCTTAAACATGGCCTTCTTGTTTTGTTTGGTTGCATACTGGTCAGTGACAAAATGGGTTTTCAAGTGTCTTGAGGAAGAAAAGATACAACTATCATGCATTTTCCATGATTGACAGAAGATTCTGACCCTTTAAAATGTCATTCAGTGTAAGAATAGTTTATATACCAAAACATCTTGTCAGGAATATTTACAACAATTTATATAATAATTTTATAATAATTTGATGATATACTAAAAGCCACAAAATACGGATTTATTTTAAATACTGATTGAAATAGTGATTTTTTTTTTGTTTGTTGTTGTTTTTATTAATATCTCAATTCTCTACAAGTTATTTTTTATAAATATTTTATATGAAATCACTTTTTTTAATTTGATGCAGACAAAACTTTTAAACTAAATTCACTCAAAAAAATGCAGGGTTGTCGCAACCCAAATATGGGTCAAATATGGACAAATCAATATACTGGGTTAAGAAATGTATAGATGTATGATCATTTTAAATAGTCTTTAAAATGTATCATAACAGTTGACTTTGTTCATATTTAAAATAGTTTTAAGTTAAATATTTAACCTACTGCAATTAACGTCAATTAATTAATGCTGACAGTTATTTTATTGCATCTTAACACAGTTTTAAAAGATCCTGTGAAGTGCTTCGAAATATGCATTTTAATTCAATGTTTTACGTAATTTCAACCGAAACAGAATGGGACACAGAGTAGCTCCTCCCCTTTTTAAAAAACAGCCAATAACGTTTTGTTTTATCACAGCACTGCCAGTGAGAGTGGTTGAGCTCAAGTGCATCAAATGAAAAGCACATGAGAATCATCTTGAAGGGGGCGGGGTATGTCAGAAACTAAAGCTGCGGTCACACTAGAGTTTGTGCATGCGAAATTCTGTCGTACGGCGCTGCGAAAAGGGCGGGATTAAACAAGATGATTAGACATTAAAAAAGCCAGCGATTGCTCTATGTTTTAAATTTCTGTTCAGAAAGGTCCTGTTTTGATCCTGGATTGGTCTCACGCAGTCAAGTGATGCGATTTCGCAGGTCAGAGTTCACCAAGCTTGAACTTTGCACCTCAGCGAAATGCGAAACTTGACGCATGACCCTGCGTTTCCGGTCTGACGCATTCGCGTGCATATGAATGGAAGTATATGGGGAGAAAAGTCCAGTGTGACCCCAGCTTAAAGAACATTCGATTCATTATTATGTGATGAGAAACTATACTAAGGGTTGATGACAAGGAAGTGACAAACTGCATGTTTATATCAGTTTTATATGTTTTAAATGCAAATTTTGTTACTGTTTTGTGGCACTCATTCATAGATATCCTAAAAATGAAAAAATATATAATAATATTAATAATATTTTTAGAATTGTAATACATTTTTAATAATTATACAAAATAATTTTCATTATTTAAAAGACCATTGCTTACTGACTCAGAATACACATAGACAATTATTTAACACAGGAGGAGTGAGCTGAACAGTACTAGCTTGGGATGGAAGTTTTCACGCATCTCAATCAATGGGACCTTTTGTAATTGGCCTAATGCATCATGTCACTAGCTCTAGCTTACTTGTGGGATGTTTTGCACTTTGATCATTCATGTCAGTATCAACTGTGTAGGGACCCTGTACCTCATGAAACACAGTTCATGCATAAAGCTCCCATCTTTTTTTCAAAATAGTAGATCTTCAAAAATAAAAGTGTGCAATGCACTACATTTGAATTCATTGTTGAATTTCACGTATAAGAATGCAATTAATCAGAGAGAAATTCATGTGATTAATTGCAATTAAAAATTGTATTAGTTGCCCAGCACTAATTATAATCCAAAATTAGTGCAACTCATATAGAAGTTATGTTGGAGAACAAGAAAGATATTGAATTCCATTTATAATGATTTTCGCCTGAAGACAGGTTTGGTGGAATTGCTGACAAAAGCCAGAAATCAGTGGTGTGCAAGTGACAATCACACAGTATGAATTATCAAAAATAAAATCATTGACGCATCGTCCACCCGTGAAATACTTGGCATGCTAAATATTTTAACTTATTGGCAATTTAAAATCATGCTCTGTGATTGATCAATCAGCCACAGTCTATTTTTTTGTCTTTGGTATTAACTAATCAGATATATAACCAAAAGAACAGATTTCTCCAAATGTTAATAAGACCTGTTAATTTAAAATAAGCTGAATGTTTTTTTTTTTTGAGAAATCTGTCAGGGTGTATCATTTATACTGTATGTGCAAATTTTACTTAAATTATTTTAATTTGTCAAGGGAATGAAGAAGGAACAATGTTCTGTACACTGAAGTATGACAAAAGAAAGAACTCACATCTGAAGCAAAAAAGCAAAACAAAAGAATGAAGGATAAAAAGAGCAGAGTATTCCTAAGATGCCTGGTTTGATATTTACATGAATAATCTGACATTCATTTGATCTCAAAGCAATAAATTATCCAGTTATAACTCTATGGACTTGTGTGTCACTACCATCTACTGCTGTTTGAACATCTGATGCATATGGCAAACAAATAGGATATACTTCCGGAGTTTTAAAGTTGTGATCTCACCAGCTGAATACAGACTTTTCATGAGATGAGATGTCAGTTGTTTATCCATCTTTCTGGAAACAAAGCAGTCAACTAACTACTGGATTTAATGTTTTTGAAGACTGATTGTCTGAAGATTTATTCTGATTTGTTAACTGCATGCTAGTCTGTTAAGAGTAGGGATGTTGACTTTAGAATTTCTCACCCCTAAACAAAAACAAACTCCAATTGGTTGCTTTAAGTCATTAAGTAGGGTTGTTAGCCTTTACTTAGTTAATAAAAAACTGCAAAACACTACAGATTTTGCCTGGTTTTAAGCAGCAGCTAAAAATATTAAACTACTAAACAACTAAACAACAGTTTGGCCAAGCTAGAAAATTTTTTAGACTAGTTTATGGTTTTATTGTTCATGGCTGGTTTTCATCTGGTTTTCTTCTGCCCTTGCTTCTCTAGATGAAATCCATCTGAATGAAAAAAACAGCATGTAATTACACTCAGTTTCTGAGCAAATAGTGCCGTCTCTCCACCCAAAGCAAATATTTTCCTCAATAATGGAAGCTGGTACAATGCAATAGCAATCATCTCTTTTCCACTAAAGAGCTTGTTTACAGGTCAAGAAAAGGGAGATTAGAGTGATTCAGGCCAGATTGCCACCACAGCGTACATTTCATTGTAAACCACTTTCCTGTTTGTCTTGAAATTAAACTTGAAATTTGGTTGGAGGTAAAAACTTAAATGGCTATAGACATAGTGAAAAACTAAAAGAAAAAATAGTAATCATACTTAAACCATATGTATATTTTTACATTTATATTTATCTTCAATCATGGATTTGATATATTAACCATAGTTTAATCGTGCTATTTATACTTAGCAATCTGTTGTTATACAAATGATAATCAATCAGATGGCAAATAAAAACATTTAATACACTTTTACTAGTAAAGCCATGGTTCATTTTCATTGCGGGCAGTACACAAACAGTAAGTGTGGATTTTATTTGCTTTCATATCATCGATATCAGGTTAAAACCTTGCATCTCTTTTAATATTTATCAGTGCTATTGTTCACTCTTTATGTCTGTCTATTAATAACGTTGGAACAATTTCTGTGCAAAAATAACATCTTTACACATTCTGAAATTCATTGATAATTGTCTGCAATATCATTTAAGAAATTTGCCTGCATCCACACAAACCAGTTTAAGTGCACTGTAGGCCAGTTAATGTGTATCTAGCCGGACCCATTTACTTCTTAACATTTACTTATTAATATTCACTATTGTATTTAGTTTATGCAATTCTTAAATAAATGCATTATTATCTTTGAAATATAAGTAGAATATTGATAAATGTAATATTAAGGTCTTTGCGGCATTAAGTTACAAGTAATTCTGTGATTGTCCTGTACCTGCATGTATTTGTCTGCTTACAATGTACTTTATAGTTTTATTATTACATTAAATCTGCACTCATTTTTAAGTGCAACTCAAGTTAAAACAGCTCATAATTCTAAGAGGATTTGTCCCACTGTTTTGGACTTAAAGTATGAATAGCACTTCAACTTGCAAAGAATAATTTTTATGGACAAATGTTTTTCAGAGAGATATACAGAAAGGTATAAAGAGTATCTACATATAGGCAATAAATGTTACATCCTGCAATTTGCTAAACACATCAGATCCATGCTACACATACTGTAACAGATATCTTCACTCATCAGAAACCATAAAAAACTTAGTATGAGCTTATATTTGGTGAATTATAATAATACAATGACACATAAGAGTGTCTTAAATGCAAGGCCACACAAACACTTTGATGACAGAGTATTTAAGTATTTAAAGGCACACTATGTAATTTTCACCACTAGAGGGCGTGTATTTGCAACAAACAAAGGTGCAGTTTAAAGATGCTGAGTGTTTAATAATGGGAGTTAATGACTTCATTACTGTGCATTCAAACCGAAAGTCATTCATTTTCAATAGGTGCCAATAAGCGACGAGAAGTGGCGGGTGCATCTTCGAGTGGCCGTTGAAGAGAGTTGAAATCAAGTAAACTTTATGGTAATGAGCTATGATGTGGTTCGGCGGCAAGCAGTCGGAATGTTGAAGTCCACCGCTTGAGCGGATTCCAGAGAACACAGTCCTGTGAACTTTGGTTCCGACCACAGTTGTACCCAAGAGTTTGAATACTGGTTTGTTACTGGTAACTGATTTGCAGATATGCTGCAACAGCTCCTTTAAATATGAGATCAATGTAGCGAACTTTGATGCTCTCGTTGCTGTGAACGCACAGTTACATCCTATAGGACTCTTTGCAGAAATCATGTTCATAGATGAGCTGAAGTTTTTCCAAACTTACTGATGGTAATAACTATTATCGGGCTAAAAGCTGTCAAAGCAAAACAAGACCATTGGAGCAATTGCTGATGAGAGACAAGCGTGAAAGCAGCTTATGCTTTTATTATGCCACAGTCCACAACTTCCAATTCTTCCAGTCATAATTCTTTGGTGGAAGAAGCATTGTTTTTTTATAATGCCAAATACATTTTATGATACTGCTTGGTGCAGTGTAATAAAATGGACAACATATAATGAAGCAACTTTTGTGTTTCTCTGTTTTCTAAACTGGAAATTGAGGGGGTTTGTGACGTTATTAGCATTACAACATGCTACAGTCCATGTCACCAGTTAAAACTGCTTATTTCTCTGGATTTGAAGATTCTTCAAAACATTTGGGTTAAAATAATAAGTTAGTAAAACATATATTCTAGTGGTTTTTGGATATTTAATGAAAAACATTACACATTGTGCCTTAAATTATTTCTTAATTCTTAAAAAGCAGCAGGTTTGAACATACAAGGTTTACCTGACAACAACAATAAGCTAAAAGCCATAATCACCTAAAATTATGAGCATTCAGTAGCTTCATGTCAGACATTTGCCAAAAGTAAGCTATGCTATTTTCACTTTTAGCCACATGCTGAAAAATGTGTCACGTGAAGATATATTCCCTGCCCCCAAATCCCACCCCTCACTGTATGATTAATCATATCACTTCTGCAATATTACAGTGGGACTAACATCCCCCGTGGTGTCCTTAAAAGACACCGCTGAGCCTCTCGCCAGCGCCCATCATAAACAATCACGCGCACAGCAACCTGATGATCATCTTGATGGATGCACTTTTTTTTTCCTGGAAAGTGTTTCTTAGCAGGGGGAAGAAAGTGATGCGTGTTCACCTCTCTTTTTCTCTGCTCCCCACAGCTCGAGTGTGTGACAACGTGCTCCTGCGCTGTCAGAACGGCGGTGTGTGTCACCACCACCAGCGCTGCCAGTGTCCGGAAGGTTTCGGCGGCATACTGTGTGAGAAGACCCAGTGCCAGGGTGACTCTTGTGAGGATCTGCAATCCAGCCAGCCGTCCCTGCGCTTCCCGCGCACAGCCCAGACTCTCCCGCTGGCTCTTCTATCCCTCATCCCCTCCCTGCTGGCCTCCCGGGGCCTTACATCACTCTGAGGGAAACGTTTTCGCCCCAAAGACATTCTCAACGGGGGCTCCAACGTTAGAGGACACACGACGGCTGAAAAGAAATGCTCTCTTGGTTTGTGGAAGGAAAAGAAAAATAAGGAAAGTTTTCTACTATGAACTGTGTCAGAGATGATGGATAAACTGCGAGAGGAAATTTACAAAAAACAAGAACATCATATAAAAAAGTGACACTAATGATTGTCTTTGTCTTTGTTGAAAATGTTTGGAAGAATCAAATCAATACACTGTTATATTCTCGCTCTGAAGCCATCCGTCAGATGAAAGTTAATCTCAATCCTCGGAGCGCAAAAACACTGCAATTTTTTTTTTAGGTGGGAAGAGAAATGTTGAGATGTACTCATTGACTGCCACCTGAATTTACGCACACACAGACACAGACATAATCAGAATAACACGACTGGTTGTCAAACTTTTCACACTTTACCTTTTCCTGACCCTGATTCTTCTGCTTCCTGTAACTCTGTGAAGTCATCTAAAAGATCCATGATGTATGTCACACAAGAACTGATCCAGTTTATCAGTATTGATCAAATATACAGTACAGTAATCTGTTCAACTTTTGTACTGTATTTTCAAGAAATGGGCAAGAGGAAAGACCTCGAACAATGTGACTTTTTGCATCGCTGCAGCAGCCTGTAGAATTTGGGTGGGTGTTTTTATTATTGCCCTGATGGAGTTGCATAATCCCTGTTCAGTTGCTAATCGTTTTGCTTAAAACATCCATTTACATTCTTACCGACTGAACTGTATGAGAGGTTTCACCAAAGGGCTTTGGTGAGGAATCCTTTGTTGCTTGAAGCCAGCTATGTTTGTGAATTAAAGATCAAAAAAGCCATTTCGTGAAGGAAAGTCTTGATGATTACTTTTCATGTGATTTCAGCAGTTCAGGAGAGATTTCAATGCAACCATTTTGGAAATTCCACAAACTGCAGGTATGTGGAATTTAATGATTAGCACTTTGCCAAACAGATAGAAAGTGTGCGGTACCACAAACACATCCATACTGAATGCATAGAAATGAAAAACAATGCAAATCTTGATCTAAAACAAATCCTGATCTTGACCACAAATTCAACAACTATACCACCAAAATGATATAGACGGAACCTCAGTCTCCTAAAGTAGTTCACATCTATGAATTAGCCAATGTATAGGAAAAAATGATATGAATGATCAGGGCCATCCATTAAAAACGATTGTTAGCTGAAATCGTGCTTTCTACAGTCATTTAGGTAGCACTTTAGTTCAGGTCAATTCATGCTGTTAACTACTGGTTTATTACCTGCCTATTTTGAGCATATTAACTGTTCATTTGTGGTTACAAAGTATGATCTTATTTGGGATCGCTAATCCTACCCAAAACCTAAACCCAACTTCTACCTTGCTAACTATTAATAAACATTTAATTAGTTGTTTATTAAGCTAGTAGTGTTAGTTAATGGTTTGTTTATACCATGAATTGTTATCTAAACTAAAGTGTTACAGTCATTCATTAAATGTACATATATATACATAGAGAGAGAGAGAGAGAGAGAGAGAGAGAGAGAGAGAGAGAGAGAGAGGCTATTTTAAAAATGAATACTGGTGGTTTCTAACAATTCATTGAAGTAGTAGTTAAATTCCAAAAATTGTCAATGGTGACCATTTTTCTAAATATCCCCTTTTGTGTTCAACACCCAACAGGCACAGTACGTCAACATGATGTCAGATTGACATTGTACCTCAACATCAGACGTTGCATTTCGGGTGGAAATAAAATTTGGGTTGACGTCAGAAACCAACGTCAGATAGACATCAGTGTCCAACGTTGAACAGATGTTGGATTTTGGTCACTTTCTAATGCAACCTAAAAACAACCAAATATCAATGTCAAATGATGTTGCAGCTTGACGTTGTGTGGACGTTAACACAATGACGCAGACGTTGACACTGGTTTAAGATGTTGGCTTGATGTTGGAATTTGGTCACTTTCCAACACAACATTGAATTTTGGACACCCGACATCACATCCCAATCTAACCCAATATTAATGTCTTATGACGCTCGGCATTAGAAAGAAACCCATACTGGTTTGGAACAAGGGGAGTAAGTGTTGGCATTTTAACTGTTACATGGTATAAATGTGCTCAGAACCATTTGCCAATAATGTTGTAAATCATATTTAGTTCCATAAACAGACCAAACAATAAGTTTCATAAGAACTCAATGTACAGTATCATCAGGAGCCACAATTATTAATTTCGTTCACTTGTACATGTACGTTTTGTGACTTCCAAGGTGCCAGTAGCCATAGGCTACCATGGTTTCAGCTAAAATGATCTTTGTTAATGTTCAAGTGAACAAAGAGTCTTCTACATATTTAAAGGGTAAGTACATTTTCATTTTGGAATCCCTCTTAGCAGCACAAACATGATTACACTAATTGTGGACTTTAGATATTGTTCTAACTATGATTGACTATAGAAATAGTATAATAAGCTGAGTTGTAGCAAAGTCAATATAGAACGCCTGCCATCAAATTAAATGATTTGCAATTATTTAGCAGAAAATCAACTAACACTGAAATGACTGCTAGTTCACTTGTGGATTCAGTTATTTACAGTTTACAGAATGTGCAATGTGGACAATCAAAATAAAGAGTTACCAGAAATGTGTGCAGCAAATCAGCATATCAGAAAGATTTCTGAAAGATCGTGACACCAAAGACTAGAGCAATGATGCTGAAAATTTGAGTAGGGTGAAGATGCAGACCCAGAGACCCAACTGCATGCTCAGACCTGCATGCTCACACTAGCACTTTTAGATCACTTTCTGGTCAAGGTCCACTTTGTAATGGATGATTGCCTACACCTTCCCTAAACCCAACCGCCACAGTAGCATTGGCGTTACCTTAGTGGGCGGTACAATGTTCACTACGTTTTGGACCTGGTCCAGTACGTCATCGTGGTTAGAGACTGCAGCAAGGACATTTTGCAACTGCACGGTCAGACCAGCCCTTTCTAGCAAATAGCAACATCGGACACGTGACCCTAACCCTAACGCTAAACCTAGCGATAGGTCTGGAAGTGCTGGTCTGAGCATGCAGTTGGGTCTCTGGGCCTGCAGCTTATACTTATACTTGTACTTGTACTTATACTTGTACTTGTACTTCTACTTATACTTGTACTTATGTTCATGTTGTATTGCTGTTGAGGTAGTTACAGTTAAGTTAAGGGTAGGCTTAATAAAAGGAATTCATGGGGTGGTTTAGGGGGCAATGTGTGTATTAACAGAAATTATTTTCATTACAAATTAGTATTATTCACCAAAATGACAATTCTGACACCATTCACTCAACCTGAAGATGTTTACAAACCTGTTCCAAAATAAAAGCATATTGTAAAGAAAGTTTTAACTTTAGCCATTGACTTCCATAGTATTTTCCTTTACCATGGAATTCAGTGGCGGAATAGTTCAACCTTCTTTAGAATATCTTCTTATCAGACAAAAGAAAGAAAGAAAGAAAGAAATATATTTAAGGGTGATTAAATTGTGGCTTAATATTCTTTAAACTTTGAATGGGAATATATTACAAAATAATAGATACATATTGTAGATATTGTATAAAATTATACATATTGTATTTTTAGCAATCAACTATAGCACTTTTTAATATATTTCCACTCTCTTTGTGGCATTTACACACAAATTGGCTCTTTATAATGTACCTACAGTACTGTAATTATCAATTATGCTGGCTGTCACTATTACTCAGTAGCAAGTTTTCAGCAGTCAAAGCATATTTCCTGACATTTCAACAGAAATCCGTTCATAAAATAGTAAAAGCAGGGTTGGATTTCAGGACACTGCAATAAAAAGTTTTCCAGCAGAGACTGAAATCAAATGTAAATCACAAAACGAATGAGTAAGAGAGGTGTGTTGACGAAATATGGATTGGAGAATGTCACTCACTGCGAGGCATAACACGCAGTCGTGATACGGCAATCATTTTCAAGTCCACGCTGGGCACTCGAATGGAAATGAAGTCATTCTGCGCCTGTGACATGCTCTGAAAGCGGGACTGAGGCTGGATAGATTACATTAGTGAGATTAGGCCTCTTCATTTCAATCAAATCAAATCCTCTATCGCCCTTGATCTTAATAACTTTTCTCCCAAAAGACGAGTATAAGTGAAGATGTCATTTTTATTTTGAGAAATAACCACCGTGTCCATTTACTCCATTGTGAATTCCATTGATGATTAGGTCCAGGTTGGCCGTTTTTGTTCGACTCATTTAGTTTAGTTTAATAGATGCAGTCGAATAATTAGAAAGACTTTGCACTTTCAAGATGGAAATATAAGATTGGCCAAATAAATAAGTATAAACATCTCAGCCCACCAAAAAACAAGCTGTATTGCATCTCATTAGATTTGAATGCAAATGCTGTCAGAATGCTAATGAGTCTGTAATGAGAATGAATACAAAGTCCCTCCAGCAAACCACCACCTCTATTTCTGATAGACATCAGGGGTCAATGAGGGTCCGTGCCGTTCCTCATTGCTCATATTTTACAATAATAACTGGGTGCTCTTTTGAAAACAGATTCTTTTTCAAATGAGACCATTGTTATACATTTTAGCTGCTATTTTTACACAATGCGTCCCTGATTGTGCATTTGGAAAGCTCTGCATACTAAAAAGGTGAAACGATTCTTTGACTTTCCCTCTAGCTGTGAATAAATCCTGGGGCTATTATTTGTCACCTTTTGGAAATAATAAAACATGAGTATATACCGCTCAGGGAGGAAAAGAAAGAAAGAAAGAAAGAAAGAAAGAAAGAAAGAAAGAAAGAAA
>CAIGQZ010001336.1:32338778-32368609 GCA_903798205.1 Danio tinwini
AAAGAAAGAAAGAAAGAAAGAAAGAAAGAAAGAAAGAAAGAAAGAAAGAAAAATTATATTTTTTATATTGCTATAAGTATATTCTGTAGTTTTCTTTATGCAAACTTACAATTTATAGTAAATGTAAATGTACTTTAAGTAGATTTGAATTAAATAAATTCCTACAAAAACAGTAAATACCAAACTCCCACCAAAAAAGACCAGGTTTTGTTCAATGCATGTTATAAATATAAATGCATAAATATATTTTGAACTTGAACATTTAAATTTACAAAGGCAGTGTAGTAAAAACAAGCTCATTATTGATACGTACACCTGCATACATTTCTGGACGGCGCGAAATATGTCCCAGGAGGTAAATTTTTTGCAGTTTTTGTTTTCACGAATCCAACAGAGAGCGCTGTGTGTGCTTTTTCAGATCTCAGATTTCTCTCGCAAGTGTCATTCGCGACCCACGTGTAAACCCACCAGAGGTCACTGTCGACTGACTGATGGACTGACTGACTGACTGACCGACTGATACTCCCATTCACCCCCTTCCCTAAACCCAACAGACAGCGTTTTCGAAAGCAATCCCGAAAAAGAAAAGTCCTTGTAGCAGGCTGATTTTCACCACGATTTCAGATTTGACCACATTCTCACCCTGTTATTTACTTGTTTATTTTATTTTTAAGGGTGAAATGCAGCCATACGTAGCTTTTGCTACATAATTCGCACTCTCAAGAAATGTATACGGGAGTACGTTTTCACAATAAATACATTTAGGTATTACTCGATCAAATGAAATGCTTCAGTGAGTTAGAGCCAAATATACTTCAGTATAATCTGAAGCACATTTGTGTAAAGAATATGAAGAGTAGTCTGAAACAATTTTCTTATTTTTGTCTAAAAGACTATTTATCCATGAAAGTTCTAAACACTTAAGTAAATTAATTTTTTGTATAGGTTTGAATTTCACTGCTCTGCTTTTTTGTTCTTTTTTTGTTTTCGTTTTTTTAGAGAATTTAGAGAAGCAGCACTCAAAATAATAGAGAAAAGTTCTTTGCAGTTTTTCCCATTACATTTACACACAAAAAAAAAACTTTTTCTACAGTCCTTTAGAACTAGTTATACATCCTTCATAGAGTGCTCTCTGACAGTTAAAGCATGTTTGTTTTTATTGTCACAGTCTAATTGTAACCTGTTTGTATTGAGACAGCTATTGCTTGATTGAAACCAGTACAATTGGGCAATACACTCACTGGCCACTTTATTAGGTACACCTTACTAGTACCGGGTTAGACCCCCGTTTGTCTTCAGAACTGCTTTGATCCTTCGAGGCATAGATTCAACAAGGTACTGGAAATATTCCTCAGAGATTTTGGTCCATATTGACATGATAACATCACACAGTTGCTGCAGTTTTGTCGGCTGCACATTCATGATGCAAATCTCCCATTCCACCACATCTCAAAGGTGCTCTATTGGATTGAGAACAGGTGACTGTGGAGGCTATTTGAGTACAGTGAACTCATTGTCATGTTTAAAAAAACAGTCTGAGATGATTCACGCATTATGACATGGTGCATGATCCTGCTGGAAATAGCCATCAGAAGATGAGTACACTGTGGTCATAAAGGGATGGAGATGGTCAGCAACAATACTCAGGTAGGCTATGGCATTGATACGATGCTCAATTTGTATTAATGGGCCCAAAGTGTGCCAAGAAAATATCCCCCACATCATTACACCACCACCATTAGCCTGAACCATTGATACAAGGCAGGATGGATCCATGCCTTCATGTTGTTGATGCCTAATTATGACCCTACCATCCAATAGGCACAGCAGAAATCAAGACTCATCAGACCAGGCAACGTTTTTCCAATCCTCTATTGTCCAATTTTGGTGAGCCTGTGCGAATTGTAGCATAAGTTTCCTGTTCTTAGCAACAGGAGTGGTACCTGGTGTGGTCTTCTGCTGCTGTAGCCCATCTGCCTCAAGGTTGGACGTGTTGTGCATTCAGAGATGCTCTTCTGCATACCTTGGTTGTAACAATTGGTTATTTGAGCTACTGTTGCTTTTCTATCAGCTCAAACCAGTCTGGCCATTCTCCTCTGACCTCTGTCATCAACAAGGCATTTGCGCCCACAGAACTGCTGCTCACTGGATTTTTTTCTCTTTTTCAGACCCTTCTCTGTAACTGTAAACTCTGGAGATGGTTGTGCGTGAAAATCCCGGTAGATCAGCAGTTTCTGAAATACTCAGACCAGCTTGTCTGGCACTAACAACCTTGCCACGTTTAAAGTCACTTAAATCACCTTTCTTCCCAATTCTGATGCACAGTTTGAACTGCAGCAGATCGTCTTGACCATGTCTACGTGCCTAAATGCATTGAGTTGAGTATGAATAGGCTCACACGGAGTCTGCGTGCGCAGAATTCCGCAGATTTCCACAGATTTTTAGCCCATCATTGATTCTGTTTATTTACTTGTGTTAATGTGTGTAAACTTATATTTATTCAGTTTTTTTTATTAATTTCAGTAATATTATTGACTAACATAAAATATTAATATGATTTATTTACAATACAGTGTGTAAAGTAATATTTTCTGACTTTTAGTAGATATATTATATGAGAGACTTGCTTTTTTTTACCAAATAAAGTGGATCTAATTGGATTTGCATTGTAAACATTAAATAACCGTTAAAAGGGTATTATTTTTTTATTTCATATATTAAGTTTTTAGTTATGATACTGCTAAAATCATTCTGCATAAATCCGCAGATTTTTTATAAAATTCTGCACAGAAATAGAAAAAAATGTCTGCAGATTCTGTCTGGCCCTATGCATGAGTCTTTGTGATTGACTGCTTAGAAATGTCCGTTAACAAGCAGTTGGACAGTACCTAATAAAGTGGCCGTTGAGTGTATATCGCAAAAAATTATCAATAAAATTACATAGCCCTATATATACTGTGACACACAAACATCAGACAAAGAATTTTATACTGCGGTTTCAGAAATATACTGTATATATAAAAAAGGCATTTGATACTGAAATATTATTCAGTGCGGTCTTTATAACATCACTGTGAGATTATCAATGGCTTACAAAACTAATGGCTCATTCTCAAGGCCCCATTTTTCAAAGCGGCAGAACGGCGTGAGGAGCTTCCCACTTGAGACTGTCCCTGACAATGTTACTAGGCCAAGATGTCCCACACCTGAGATGAGAAGGAACATGAGGTACATTTTAGCCAGGCTGTAAAACATCTTTTTCATCTCTTTTTTGCTTCTCCTCCAACTTTCAGGATCATTTTCAAACTTTTAAAGGTTATAGTGTCAAGAATGTGTGCATGGCTCATGGACATACAGTTGATGGATGATTATTGAAGCACAATGTTTTCTAAAGTACAGGAGACTCAGCAGTAGATACCCTAACTCTGTCATAAAGCATTATGCTGTGTGTTTTTTTTTCTCTCTAGGATGTGGCCTGTTTAATGAGAATGATGTTTTCCTAAGAATAATAGCCACATCCATCTCTGAGGAACAGGACTGAAATGTCTTATTCAAAGCATTATTCTGACAGTTTGTGAATGCAGTGGCTCATTTACACTTTTTGGACTAAAAACCTGCTTACTGTACATGCAGTTCACCCTTTCCCTTAAGGCCTATACCGAAAGGCTGAGAAACTATAGTGAAAATGCTTCTGTTTTCTAATTTAATAATAGGAATCATGACAAATGAAATTATCCATCTGTGCTTCAGTGGAAGCAAAGCATGTACAGCATTTGCACTAAGGGGGTCGGCATGACAAATTTATTTGATTAATGACTTGCACAGAAAATGCAGAACATTTTCATATTCATGTCATAATCTTTATTATTACAAATTTTCAAAACACATTTATTTATTCATGTTTAAATTAGATTTTGGAAAATCAGAATTTCTGTGCCTTAAACTGTTTGCAGCACATTGTCATTGATAAAAAAAGGTTTTGATTTAGTATGATTTTTAAAGTGTTTAAAAGATCTCTCTTATGCTCACCAAGCCTGGATTAATGTAATCAAAAATACAGTTTAAAAGTTAAAGGTTTTACTCAATGTGCTGCCACATTCCTACACTCCTAAAAGTTTACATTTGTTGTATTTTCCAACTACTTATTTAAAATGAGCTGAAACAACACAATTATTGACGTTTTTTGGGGGGTCAACTTGATTGCTTTATGTTCAATCTTCTTAAATATGTAAAAATTTATACTTTATTTCTTTCATGTTTCTCCAACCCCAAGCATTTTTACAATTTTAGCATTTTTGCTAGCATGTGTTTAAAACATATTACTAATGTGCCTAAGTTGTTTTTAGCATGAGTACATTTCTAATGTCTGACTGACATGCTGCTAACAGAAATGTTTTAACACTATGCTTACATGTTTATAGTATGGTTAACAAGTTGCTGAAGTGAATTCATTCATTCATTTTTTTTTCGGCTTAGTCCCTTTATTAATCAGGGGTCGCCACAGCGGAATGAACCACCAACTTATCCAGCATATGTTTTACGCAGCAGATGCCCTTCCAGCTGCAACCCATCACTGGGAAACATCCATACACACTCATTCACACACATACACTATGGAAAGTTTAGCTTACCCAATTCATCTATAGTGCATGACTTTGGGAAACCAGAGGTCCCAGAGAAAACCCACACAAACACAGGGAGAACATGCAAACTCCACACAGAAATGCCAAATGACCCAGCCGAGGCTCGAACCAGCAACCTTCTTGCTGGGAGGTGATCGTGCTACCCACTGCGCCACCATGTCGCCCCACTAACCTGAATTATTATGTTTAAAAAACACATTAACACATGGCTATGTTTTGTCATTCTTTGATGAATAGACAACTCAAAAGAACATCTATTGAAGAAATCTTTAAAAAATTATGAATGTCTTTACAGCCATTTTTGATAAAGTAATTGCATACTTAATTTCTTAAAAACTCCTCTACGGACGACTAACTTCACTGAAGCAGTGTATTTTTTTTTACAACTCCAAATATAAAAAAAAAAAATTTTATCACATTTTTATCACAACTTTCTTTTTTATTTGTGTTCTCCATACTGTCCCAACCTTTTCTGATTTGGGGTTGTACTATGCGATAATAATAAATATATTTTAAAAATGATTTTAGCAGTGTCTAAACAGCTTTAAAAAACTTCATTGACTGCCTATAACTTTTTTGCAGAAAAAAATGTAAAGAAAATATATTTGCACTCTCGAAATCCAAACTTCTGTTGGCATGATGCAGGTGATTTCCAGAGCTGGATGTATAAACATCCACATCGCTATGATGAGATGTGTTCTTGACTGCTGTTTTCTTACTTTTTTTTGTTGTGTGTTTATTTCAACGCAATCTCACAGCAATTCGTAACTTTTTGATTTAGTGACTAATTGTTATGAATTCGTACAATCTAATTCGTACAATTTAGTACGATTTGCTCATCACCCAATGAGGGTTGGGGTTAGGGGTGGGGTTAGGTGCCACGCCTCCTTTTTAAAATCATACATTTTCGTACGACTGAACTAGTATGAATTCGTAGCCACTAAACTGACAAAACGTAAAATACTTACGTTTCCTTGTGAGATCAGGCTGGTTTATTTTGCTATTGACAGGAAAATTTACATATTCATCTAAGCTGGATGTTTACCACAATACAACACTTTCAAGGTATATTCAACTTCTTTTTACTTCTAAGCAGAGAAATATTCCATTCATTTAGCGCCCACCAGTGTTGCAAATACCAAAATGTTTTTGAATTCTACACATGTTCTAAGAAAAATGCTGACTCCACAGCAGAGACAGATTGTGTTGGTTTATGGAGAGATCAAGGCTGAGTGTCATAATGAAAGAGCAAAACACTAGCATGATGACACATGAGAAGACAACTAAATGCAGAGAGGCTTCCATGCTGGATATAAACCACAGGGAGCTTCGCTTCGCTTGTCTGTCCCAGTATGTGTCATGTCTTTCACTTCTCTTTACTTCTCAAGGACAAAATGCATTCAGATTCTATCACCGTCAGCATCACACAATACACAACAGAACTTGATAAAAACACAATTTAGATATTGGCGGCCTGTCAGTTAATAAAATATACAGGGTATATAGGCATTGTTTGTGAATAGCTATAAAAACTGATTCAGAAAATGGCCACACTGTGGTTGTGATTCTTTAAATAGCAGCCATAACAATGCACACATTTCTTTCTCCTTCAGTTTAATCTGGTTAGGATTTGTTAATCGGGTTACTTCCCATCCGGGTAAATCAATAAAGCGTAAATCTAAAAGGATCAACTGCAAATGTTGTAGTTGCATGCGAGGTGAGGGAGACGGGACAGTATACATTTTTCCATTTAGGAGACAGTTTTAGGGTTTTATAAGCACTCTAGCCTGGGTCAAAGCCATTAGTGGGCATCTGAGCTCTTTTTTCACATCTCCTGCACTGTATATTTCAGTTGTTGGCACCTTCTCTTCTGTAATAAGGGAAGCGTAATCAGATTGCAGCTGTTGTTGTAAGGACAGACACTGTGTTTTTCTGGCTCACCTCAGTGCTTAAGTGAAGGACGTGTCGGTTCAGGGGAGAGGGTGAAGGATGTTGTAACTTCCATTAAAATACTACATCGGGATAATAATGTTTATAACCAAGGGTTAATTGAACTTTCACAAGACCTGTCCCTCCTTGCTATGTCAGACAAGTTTTTGCTACCAGCCATGGTGCTTAGACTGTCAATGTGTGCATTCCCTAGGGAAGTAATGAATAATTAATGCCACAGATGTTAACGATGATTGACACCTACAGAGTTTTCTAGATTAAAAGCAGGCATTTAAATGAAACATTTAAAGAGGTCAACAAATGCGCTAGAGTAGACAATGAATTTCCAGAATATATCATAAAGAGCTAAAAATGCTTCAAATAAAGAGTAATGCATTATTTGAAGTTGTAACCAAACAATACATGTGTGGCAAGCCACACCCATGGGGCTTCAACCTGTGGGTGAGAACTGGAATCTCTGGCATGCTCTGTGATTTTGATGTGTACCAAGGGAGTGTAGATGGACTACCACAAGCCAAATCTAAACTTGGGCTGCCAGGTGATGTTATGATGAAGCTCGCCTCCAAACTTCCAGAGAGTCAAAACTACAAGATCTATGCAGATTACTACTTCACCTGTGTTTTCAGATGAAAAGAACTGTCTTAGGGACTATCACTGCAAGTAAACCAAATTTTTTTCCAAATTTTTTTATTAATAAATGCTTATTCATAAAAAATATGATTCTTGCAGCCTGATAAGGAAACTTAAGTATTTTACATTTTGTCAGTTTAGTGGCTAATTCGTACGAGTTGAGACGTACAAAAATGTACGATTTTAAAAAAGAGGCGTGGCACCCAACCCCGCCCCTAAACCCAGCCATTATTGGGTACTAAATGGTACGAATTAGATCATACAAATTCATACGAATTAGCTGCTAAAGGTTGTTTGAGTGTCAGAATGTTGTGGGACTGCTGTACATGAGTTATTATTATTATTATCATTATGTTGTAAAAATACCTAATAATGACAAAAAATACAAATTTGTGGATCTCCTTACTTCCAAACTGCAGTTGTAGCTGGTGAATTCTGGGAAATTTTCTTACTCCTCCTTGCTTTCGAGTGTGGTCCTGAAAAATCTTTGTTCAAAGAACTATCTACCCCTTCCACTTAGCCCTACGCCTTCAAGCTAAAGAGAATTGGGACACACCTACACCTTCATGAGAACATGCAAAACGAGGGGTAGAGAGGTAAGGGGAAGGGCTAAGGGGTAGAATTGGGATTGGGCCTAAGTGTTTAATGTAGTTAATAAAGCTTACTTATATGACACTTAAAGCTTCATTCACACTATGAGCGACTTGCAGCAGCAAAGAGATAAGCGTCGGTGAGTATGTCTAGCAACTCAACAAATTAAAAAATCCTTCATCTCTATGCAAATGAAAAGCGACTTTCTTGAGCGACAGCCAGAAGGAGCACCTGTAGAGCTCACGTGATCTTCTATCAGCTCGCTCAGAGGCTGATCGAATTCTTTGTGCTTTAGATCTACACACCCCTGCAAATGTAGCAGGTCGCCACCCCAAGTGACATGTGAAAGAGGCATTAAAGTTGTTCTTATTTGCTTATAACTGGAGTGCCTAATTATGCCAATTTTTGCTACATGCTCTGTTGTATTGCATTGTAAGAAGGCTCTATTACTTTTAACCTGTAAATGAATGTTCTTTGAATTAATAAACCCTTGACCCAGTGACGTCAAGTAAAAGTGTACAGCTGATATAAATATTATAATTAATTATAACTAATTATGCTTTATTATTAATATTTCCCCTTGAGTTAACCTTCTGTCAAGGTTTTTTTTTTCTTCACTTTTGTGAAATAATGAAGTTTGTTCCTCGCCACTGTCGCCACTGGCTTGCATCTTTTGGGTCCATTGATTTGTTCTTCAGTGTTTGGACTTTCAGCAGTGAAAATTAAACCACACTGAACTGAACTAAACTGAACATCAACTCTGAAAACTGGACTGGCACAGTTTCATTTTAATATAACTTCTATGCCAAGGTACTTTGACACACTTTACATTGTAAAAGCGCTATAGAAATAAAGATGAAATGAAAATTGAATTAATTTGCGACAACATCAAATTCTAATATTATAATGGTAAATTAATATGCAATTGCAGCATTAAAAAACATTAAAAAACACACATGTAGCCTATATCATTAATGAACAAATAAAACTACAGAAAAATGTATAAAATGGCACAGTTTTTTTTTTTTTTTGCGGTGTTAGGGGCGATTAACAGGACAGGTTTAACAACTGAATGCAACCATTTACAGTTTTGAATGATGAAACAAAAATATATGTTTCTTTTTGCCTGTAATAATGACAGTAATCACAGAGCCCATTTTGTGTGCTTTGTTTAGAATATGAGTATTAGTAAGTAGGGAATCAATATTTCAAAGACCTGCCCAACCTAACCACATGCAAGAAAGTCCATCCACATTGCTGTGTGAAGCCCCAGCCTAGTGCTGCATTAAAAAGTGGAAGTCCTGAAGTTTATGGAACCAAATGGTGACTCTAGCGTTGGTATCCTTAGCATGATATATTGGTGGTTCATCAACATTGTGAAACTCTGTCCAACCAGCTAATGATGCAGCTCCAGGACAGCCTATTTGATGGCCAGGGACTTTCTTTTGCACAGCGGCATACTTGGTCTAGTGTAAGCTTTCAACTGATGTGACTGGGTGCTCTTCTCACACCTTTACTTGTGATAAAATGGCATGCAAACCAGTATAATAAGCATCATCTGGTGAATGAAGGGGCAGCTGAAGTTGGTGTAAAAGATGGGTGAGGACAAGAAAGCCTGCTTCTGGGACTGGAACATTGTTTGCACTTTAGGGATCTACTTTACTGTCCCTTTCTGGCCAGGTCTGTCGAGCTGGATATGTTGGTGACGTTATAAATTAAGAATCTATAGTAGCCTGCCAAACCCAAAAAGGCACATGCCTTGTTTTGTTTTTTTGGGGGGTAAATAAGCTTTCTGGATGGTTTGCAGTTTTATTTTCTGTGGTTGAGTCCACGACTGATCTGTTTTCTCAGGTACTGCGTCTTTGCAAGTTTCATATGTAATTTCTTTGAGTTGGTTGTAATTCCAGCCCACTGCAACTCTATCAGCACTCTCTGCAACCAGACAAGGTGACCCTCCGAGCTTTTATAGTGGATAACTATGGCATCTAGGAAGGCTGCTATATACTCCTGGTGCCCGTAGCAGAACATCCATCAATGCTGGAATGTGGCTGGTGCACTGCATAGGACAAAGGTTAAAACCTGATACTGTCTACAGCCACTAGTCTTATCTCTGGATTGCAGGGCGAGGGGATTTTTGGATAGATCCAACATGGAGATGACATGAGCTCCACTTAGCCAATCCAGGAGCTCATCCACTCTGGCCATGGGGTATTTTTCAAAGCTGGAGATTTTTAGCCTACCAAAGTCATTACAGTAATGTACAGTTCCATGGTGTCTCTGGGTGCAGTCCAGCTCTTTAACAGGTTGATGTGATAGAACTGTTCCCTATATCGTTGTCCCGGTTGAAACACTCTGCAATTGACCAGCCTTACCTGTTCCAAAATGGTGCATGGTCCATGCTATGTTGACAAAAACCTGAATGTAGCATGGGCATGAGCACTAGGAATTTTCATGGCTGTGACAGCGGGTCATACAAATGCTATTTAGCACACTGGGACTGCTAGGTATTCCTTAACAAGGGGCATTTCACATTTAATGTGCTCTTGCATGTATTGTTTTTGAATGATGAAACATATCTGTGTAACAAAAATAGATGTTTCTTTGAGCCTGTAATGACAGTAATCTGAGAACATGCCTTGTGTGCTTATAATGATGTTTGGAACAGTTTGGAACAACTGCTATGGGCAGAACCAGCCCAGTGTTGTACTGTAAAGTGGAAGTCCTGGAGTGTGGGGAACCAAATGGTGACTCTAGCATTGGTATCCCTCTCAGGGGTGTGTAGTCCATCACCAGTGTGAAACTCTGTCCAAGCAGGTAATAGTGAAGCTCTAGGACAGCTCATTTGATGGCCAGGGCTTCCTTCTCCACGATTGTGTACATGGTCTTCATCATTGTACTGTAAGCTTCTGACTGATGTAACTAGGTGCTCTTCTCACCCTTTTTCCTTTTACAGGATAGCATGCAAGCTAGTACACTGTAATAAGCATCATCTAAAGAATTAAGCAGCAGCTGAAGTCAGATGTAAAGGATGAGGATAAGAGAGCCTGCTTCAGGGACTTGAATGTTGTTTCCACTTCTGGAATTTGCTTTACCTTCTTTGGCTGCCATTTTTAGTCAGGTCTATCAAGAAGCTTGAAATATTGGTGAGGTTAGGAATGAAGAATCTACAGTGTAGTAGTCTGCTAGACCCAAAATTGCAAACATGTCTTGGTTATGAAATAAAGAATGAGGGTTTCTTCTTCGCTGTCGTGTACTTGTTCTCCACCATTGTAAGCTTCTGACTGATGTGACTTGGTGCTGTTCTCACCATTTTGCCTGTGACAGGATGGCATGCAAGCTAATACACTGTAATAAGAATCATCTGAAGAATTAAGGAGCAGATGAAGTCGGGTGTAAAGGATGGGTGAGGACAAGAGAGCCTGCTTCAGGGACTGAATATGTCAGGGACTGCTTGATATGTTGGTCAGGTGTGGAATGAAGAATTTACAGTATAGGAGTCTGCCAGACCAAACATTGCACATGCCTTGGTTTTGAAATGGAGAGTGCCGGGTTGTCTTGGTGTGCAGTCCAGCTCTTTAATAAGGTTTGGTGGTGGCTTTTTATAGGAGCGTGGCTTCAGTATAGAATATTCTACAATGCCCAGTATATGTTCATGACCTTGAGCAGACTTAAGCAGAAGACCCACCAGGTCCATCCCAATGTGGTCGAATAGCAACTTGATAAAGTGCAGTGGAACAAGAGGGCTGGGGGGGGCGTCATTTTGTTGATGTGCGCTGGTAGATAATATCATTCCTAGCCAGTGAAATTGGTGCTGGATCGTTTGGATGGTGTTGGCAGCTCTAAGGTGCAAAGTCATGCAATGTGAGTTACAGTTTCTGTTTTGATCCTTGGCACCACCAGTAACTACTCCTCCCATTGCTACTGTGTGATGCAGTAAAGCAGACCTTTCTTTGTAACAAAATATGTAAGGGTGTGAAAGCTAGTTGTCAGATTTCCTTTTCAACTATCTGCTCTTGAGCCCAGCTATTCCACAACTGCTCATCCTTGATCCACTAGTAGTTGTCTGTTTAAAGAGATGCATAGCATTGGAACTAATGCTCCTACTCTCTCATTTGCTCTTGGTGGCCAGCAGTTCTGGCTGACAGCCTGCACTATGCCACATTCAGCCTCTCTGATATCCTCGATTAGAGTTGGCTGACTCCATTGTGGTGGATAACAACTGGAGCAGACAGCACAGGCAGCAGAAGGTCATGGACGATACCCACTTTTACTGGCCATGTGCAGAGGTGGCCTGTGAAAGGAGTTCACAAGTGAAAAGAATCGCCACTCTTCCACTTGGCCAGGGAGGCACTTCGCTGGGCTGTACTGGTATCACAAAGCTTGACCACCTTCACCCCCTGGCCTCCAACTTGAATGGTTCACTCTGGGGCTCCATGGGGTATGGTATAGCACCATGCACTATGCAGCCAGCCAACCAAGCGAGGGAGTGTTTGGAGAAGGTGAGTGGTTACCACAATTTTGCCACACAAGTTAACACTGGAAAAATCAAACACATTCCAATGATTTACAAAAGACTGAAACACAGGGCAAACAAAAGATTTTCTTCTTGGTAAAAAATGAAAAGACATTTCTAATGTTACAAAAATGCTATTTAAATTAATTCTAATCTTTTAAAATGTTAAAACAGAATATGAACATTCAATATTACTAACCTTTGACAGCATTAATGTGATATTCTTTTTTTTTTTTTTTGATTTGTCAAATCTACCTTCATGTGTTTTTCTCTCTCACAACCATAGAACATTTTCTTCTTCTTTTTCTTGGTTTAAACAAATTCCTCGCCACTAAAATATTTTTAGAATCTATTTTTAAAAACATAATTTCCCCTAAAGGCTTAGAAAATCAAGATTAATAAACAGAAGCAGTGGCCTTAAAAAGTCTGGAAATGCCTAATGTGTGTCTAAATGTGTGTTAGTGTTTTGTACCATATCAGCATAATTCCTATCATTTTTGGCACAACTATCAATTATCATTGAAGACCAGCAACAATGATTCCTTTCTTGATTATTCATTCATTCATTCATTTTCTTTTCAGCTTAGTCCCTTTATTAATCTGGGGTTGCCACAGCAGAATGATCCGCTAACTTATCCAGCATATGTTTTACACAGCAGATGCCCTTCCAGCTGCAACCCATCTCTGGGAAACATCCATACACACTCATACACTAAGGACAATTTAGCCTACCCAATTTAACTGTACCGCATGTGTTTGGACTGTGGGGGAAACCAGAGCACCCGGAGGAAACCCACGCAAACGCGGGGAGAACATGCAAACTCCACACAGAAACATCAACTGACCCAGCCGGGGTTCGAACCAGTGACCTTTTAGCTGTGAGGAAACAGTTCTACCTACTGTGACACTGCGTTGCCCTTTCTTGATTATATGCAATAATAATGACAAGACACAAAAAAGTCATCTGTGATGCCTGATTACTAAGGGTGTAACACTACACAAAATTATGGTTTTGTATGTACACGGATTTTGAAGTCATTGTTGGTATGTTTTCAGTACAGCAAGGGAAAAATTTACAAAATTACTTTTATTTATTAACCCTGTTCAAATTTTCTACATTTTGTTATGTTAGGGATGAAAACATTTACTAAATTTAACTGCTGTAAAAATTAATCATAAACAAAAGAGTTTATTTTTTCTCTCCATGATTTACAGTTAATGTCTGTTTTTGCCCCATTGACTTCCATTGTAACCACATTTTTTTTATTGAAAAGCCATGACATCATATAATCATGCAATTTTGATTGTTGATGGTTTTCCCTGTTGGGAAGAGGTAAAATGTGCAATTTTTACTGTTAATCATCAGTTGGCACCATTAACATTTCAGAGGTGTGTGCAAAAAAGTGCTTTTGTTTACTCCATGTAGTTCTGAAAGCGGTGACATGGTGGCTTAGTGGTTAGCAGTGTCGCTTCACAGCAAGAAGGTTGCTGGTTCAAGTCCCGGCTGGGTCAGTTGGGATTTCGGTGTGGAGTTTGCATGTTCTCCCCGTGTTTGCGTGGGTTTCCTCCGGGTGCTCTGGTTTCCCCCACAATTCAAAGGCATGCGCTATAGGTGAACTGAATAAAAGAAAATTGCCTGTTGTGAGTGAATGAGTGTGTATGGATGTTTCCCATAATGGGTTGCAGCTGGAAAGGCATCCGCTGTTTAAAACATATGCTGCATAAGTTGGCAGTTAATTCTGCTGTGGCGACCCCTGGTGAATAAAAAGACTAAGGAAAATGAATAGATGAATGAGTTCTGAGAGCTGATGTGCATATTTTGATTCTGAGTTTCAGACACATCAAGGTAAGTGCACAAAGGTCACTCTCACACACTTACAGACAACATACACACACATTAATTTGCTGTTATGCTTTATATAAGTCCATATAAAATTCAAAAGGATAAATGGTGCCAAGTGATGATCAACAGTAAAAATGACAAATTTGACCTCTTCCCAACGGCCAACAACCACCAACAATCAAAAATGCATGATTATATGGTGTCATGGTTTTGCAATTAAAGAATGTGGTTATAATGGAAATGGGTCAAGTTGGAAAATGCTCAAAAACAACCATGAAGTCAGTGCCAATAGCCAAGTGATTAAGTGTGCCGACATATAGCACCATGGTGCTCACCATGACCTAAGTTCGATTCCTGGCTCGAGGTACACGAATCCGCATCTGTTCTGAAGTGAATTTGACGCGCGAATGAAGCGGATTTGACACACAAATAAAGAGGAGTTTGACGGGCGAATGAAGCAAGTAAACTCAAATATTTGCGCGTCTATTTACGTGCGAATAGCAGAAAACTAGTCAGGATAGAGGGAAAGATGAATGCAGCAATGTACAGAGATATCCTGAATGAAAACCTGCTTCAGAGTGCTCTTGACAACAGACTGGGGTGACGGTTCATCTTCCAGCAAGACAATGACCCAAAGCCCACCACCAAAATATCAATGGAGTGGCTTTACAACAACTTAGTCAGAGCCCAGATCTAAATCCTATTGAACATCTCTGAAGAGACCTGAAAATGGCTGTACATCGTCAATTCCCATCCAATCTGATAGATCTTGAGAGGTACTGCAAAGAGGAATGGGCAAAAATTCCCGAAGACAGGTGTGCCAAGCTTGTGGCATCATATTCAAAAAGACTTGAGGCTGTAATTGCTGCCAAAGGTGCATCAACAAAGTATTGAGCAAAGGCTGTGAATACTTATGTACATGTGATTTTTCAGGTTTTAAATTTTTTATTATTTTTGCAACAATTTCAAAAAAACTTTTTTCACATTGTCATTATGGGGTATTGTGTGGAGTTTTAAAGAAATAAATTAATTTAATCCATTTTGGAATAAGGCTGTAACATAAAAAAAAAATTTGGAAAAAGAGAAGTCCTATAAATGCTTTCCAGATTCACTGTATAAGCTCTGGAAAACATTAATTCTGGGTCCTAAATTCTGCAATAAGTATTAGTAGTTGCATCTGACGTGACCATAAATTTCTGCAACAGCCCAGCATGGAAGGTGGTATGCAATGATCTTGTTAGTTAGTGCTATATAACAATGCTGCTGAACTAAAATAGCCATATGGTTAGAAATTGACAGGATGAAAGAATTCAGAAAGCTGCAATCTTAAAAGGAGAATGAGACTACATTCTTCATCAACATCCGCCTTATCAGATATAATGAGTGCATTTGCATATAACCTTTATCTCACTTGTAGCATGTTGATGGAGACACGGTTACTGCGAAATTACAATGAAGGAAAAGAAAAGGCGAATGTAGTGGAGAGATAATGAAGATTGTAGGGTTTAGTATGTGACAATAATTCAGCTTTTTTTAGTGGCACAATAGTCAAATAATTTGTATGATTTTGTAGCAACAAATACTTATGCCAAACAAAGGCCTTTGGCAACATCTTTGCAGAAATCATGGCTTTGTTTTTTAAATAATTTGTCATTTAATATGAAATGTCATGTGAGGGGTGTTAAAACGGAAAGTTCAAAGGCATTGCTTGTGTGATAAAGCTTATTAGACAGCACTTACAATAAGTGCTACAGTGTGTTAAATGTGATATTATTATTATATACAACTATTTAAAAGGATAGTTTCACCATAAAAATGATGTTAAATTACTTATCCTCATTTCATTCAAGGTGTACTATACAGTAGGTAACTTTTTTCTCTCTCCAGCAGAACATTATAGAAGTTTTAGCTGAATCTGTGGTACTTGGCTATTTGTATAATGCAAGTGAATGGTTACTGTTTTATTACTATAGTATTATTATGCATTCATTCATTCATTTTCTTTTCGGCTTAGTCCCTTTATTAATCCGGGGTTGCCACAGCGGAATGAACCGCCAACTTATCCAGCACATGTTTTACGCAGTGGATGCTCTTTCAGCTGCAACCCATCTCTGAGAAACATCCATACACACTCATTCACACTCATACACTTTGGACAATTTTAGCTTACCCAATTCACCTGTACTGCATGTCTTTGGACTGTGGGGGAAACCGGAGCACCCGGCGGAACATGCAAACTCCACACAGAAACGCCAACTGAACCAGTAGTAAAAAATAAACATATACAAACAAGTCCAAATCAACATCTGTTGCTCTTGATGAAACATTCATCCCTTAATTTTCCTTCAGCTTAGTTCTATTTCAAAGGTTGCCACAGTCAAATAAACCCCCAACTATTCCAGCATATGTTTCTATACAGTATATACTGTATGTTTTATGCAGCGCATTCCCTTCTAGCCACAACGAATAGTACTGGAAAATACCCATACACACTCATTCAAACACTCTTACACTATGGCCAGTTTAGTTTATTCAATGTACCTATACCACATGTCTTTTGACATACAGGAAACCCACACAAACACGGGAAGAACATGCAAACTCCACACAAAAATGCCAACTGGCCCAGCTGGGATCCCCAACAACGTGCTGACATACTGTACATCCTGGGTAAAAAAAAAAAAACTTGTCTTCTACTTAGCTTTTATTTATTTTTTTCCCAGTGACTGCAATTTTTTTTTCAGCAATTCATTTTTTCCAAAACCCTCCTTTGCATGATGCTAATCAGCAGTGATTGTTCTGATGACCCAGTCTGTTATAGGATGGAAAGCCCATTCCTGCTTAGGCCCTGATTATGCCGAATGTGTTTTGTTTTGTTTTTTGCGGTGAGAGGCATCTTTTTTTAGCCAGCAGGTGTTTGGCGCAACAGGTACCTTTACATTCTAACCACCACCTACCTGCACCTTGTGCTTTTCTGTGTGCCCAGTTAAAAAAAGTTAAACTGCAAAATATATATATATATTAAAAATCACCCAACATGCATCAAAGCACCCAAACACTGTACACTACCTGACAAAAGTCTTGTCGTCGATCCCAGTTGTAGGAGGAACAAATAACAACTTGACTTTTAGTAGATCATTTGGAAAAGTGGCAGAAGGTAGATTCTGATGAATTATCCGTTGAACTGCATCCCAGTCATCACAAATACTGCAGAAGACCTATAGAACCCACATGGACCCAAGATTCTGACAGAAATCAGTCCA
Organism: Danio tinwini; assembly: GCA_903798205.1. NCBI lineage: Eukaryota > Metazoa > Chordata > Actinopteri > Cypriniformes > Danionidae > Danio > Danio tinwini. The sequence goes on from CAIGQZ010001336.1 coordinate 32,356,212, forward strand.
GTTTGATGAAGGAAAGATCATGGTTAGGGTTTCATTCAGTATGGGGGCATGTGAGAGATCTGTAGAGTGGATGCAACATCAACAGCCTGAGATACAGTATTAAGACATTTGTGCTGGTCATTACATTACAAACCACAGGAGAGGGTAAATTCTTCAGCAGGATTGCACTTCTTTTTACTTCAGCCTCCCCATCCAAGTTCCTGAACGTAAAGAAGGTCAAGGTGCTCAAGGATTGGCAAGCCTAGTCACCAGATATGAACATTATTGAGCATCTAAAGGGTAAAATGAAGGAGGAGGTATTGAAGAGAAATCCAAAGAATATTGATGAACTCTGGGAATCCTGCAAAAACACCAAAGAATGGCAATCCTTTGTCATTCCAGATGACTTTATTAATAAGTTATTTGAGTCATTGCAGAGATGTATGGATGCAGTCCTCCAAGCTCATGGGAGTCATACACAATAATAATTCTTTTCTCACTGCACCATGACTTTATATTCTATACTGTTCATTATTTCTGTTAAGTGACAAAACTTTTTTCTCGGCAAAGTCAGTCCTAGTTAAATGAATAAAAAAGGCATGATCATATTTTATTTTGGTAAAATATGCGTAATCCAGAGGCCTTTCATATAAGCCACTTCTGATATCAAATGATCAACTAGAAGTCATTATTTGTTGTTCCTAAAACTTGGATAGGCGACAAGACTTGTGTGAGGTAATGTAGTGCTTTTTAATTTGCTCCATAAATAAAACTTGTATCAGAGCTACAGCAAGGGTTTGTCACTGGTGGATGTTTTGAGAGCACAGTTCATGGTTGCTTGCCAACAATTTATGTTATGCGTTTTCCATGCAGTTTTAGATGCAATATGTAAATGGCTCCTTAGTAATTTAGTTAATACCTACAAGCTGCGTGGAGCGAACACAACTTGCACAAATAAGTGAGGTTCTTACAAACTAAAGCTATGGTCACACTAGAGTTTGAGCATGCAAAATTCTGTCGTACTGTGCTGTGGTGCGAAAGTGGGCGGTATTAAACAAGATGATTAGACATTAAAAAAAAGTGAGCGATTGCTCTATATTTTTTAATTTCTGTCCAGAGAGGTCATGTTTTGTTCCTCGATTGGTCTCAGTGATGCCATTTTGCAGGTCAGAGTTCACCAAGCTTAAACTTTGCAACGCAGTGAACTACGAAACTTGCGTTTCTGGTCTGACACATTTGTATGCATATGAATGGAAGTCTATGGGGAGAAAAGTCCAGTGTGACCACAGCTTAATTTCGAGAGGAGCATGTGATATGATTACAGGCTGGTCTCTCATCTGTAATTAGCAATAATCCAATCAGATTGATCCAAGCCTATAATAAATATACTGCTTTCATCCTATCCTACTTTCTTCATTTTGGATGTTTCATTTAGACATCACATTTACTTGATGGACAATCATAATCATAGCAACCTTTTCTTTTTTTCAAAGTCAATAACTTCATACACTGTGTGCTTTCAGATTTTTTTAACACTGTCTTTATTGACTTTAGTAGCTTTTAAGATGTACAACAGAAATCAAAATCAAACATTCAAAATAATAATAATAATGATAGTAAATAAAAAGTAAAACAATAAAAATTGAAATAACTAAATCAATAAAAATTATAATAAAAATTATACAAACATATTAGTAAATGCATGTACTTAAACATACAATATAAAGGTACATCATATAACAACGATATACCAATAGCAGGTAATACAAATTACAGAGAAAAAAATTGCATCAACATCCTTCAGGAAACCTACAAAGGGATTCCAAATTTTGAAAAACTTTTCAGGTTTTCTCTTGATTACATAAGAAAATTTTTCTAAAGCCAAACAATAGGACAGTTCTTTCAACCATTGTCTAAAATGCTGGCTTTTTGAATTTTTCCAAAAACCAGCTATTATAAGTTTTGCATGTAATAAACAGAAAGTTAACAGTTTCTCATCTGAACTAGTAAACGTGCTTGTAATAGGAAAAATATTTAGAATACACAGTTTTGAGCATATCTTGTTTTAATGCTACAGATCAAAAATTTAGAATTTTTCCCCAAATATGCTCAACCAAGGGACACTTCCATAAACAATGGTATAGAGTTCCTATCTCTTTATTGCATTTTATGCATTAATCAGGAATGTTCAGATTAAATTTGTGAAGTAATTCTGGAGTTATGTACAGTCTTATATTCCATTTATATTGCAGAAGTTTGAATCGTGTGTTAATTGTCTGGGTTTGTGCTTTTAGACAGATACTCTGCCATTCATCTTCTGTGATACACTCTCTCATATCTTGACACCATGCCAAACGTTTAATTTCTGTATTTTCTTTGCAATTAGTGGAAATTAGTCTGTAAAATAAAGAAATTTGTCCACCCCCATCAAAATTGTTAAAAGTAATATATTCTAAAGACGATATATCTGGCAGAACGGGAGAATGATGCTGTGTTTTATTAATAAAATTTCTTATTTGAAGATATTTTAAAAAATGTGTTTAGGTAAATCAAACTTTTGTCTTAATTCTTAAAAACTGAGCATAGTTTCATTATTAAATAAATCACTCATCTTAAACCTTTTAAAGCCCATATTTAAAACCAGAATCATAAGTTCCAGGTGTAAAGTTAGCATTACCCCAGATGGGGGTAAATTGTGATAATTGTGGAACTTTGTGTGCTTTCAGATTTAAATCTCAGACGGATGTTTCAATCCAATAAGAGCTGTTACCCACTGCATGGAAGGTCATTTTCAAAAATGCCAACACTGCAAAACAGGCTTTTTCTGGTACTTGGTGGTTTTATTGTCATTTACATTACTTTTCCAAGAAAGGCCTTAATCAGTCAATGTACCAGCACAAAAACCCACCAAGCAAACAAACAAAAAATCTTTAATTAAGCTGTAAAAACCGCCCAAAATATTGAGATATTATTAAATATTGCACATCACTGATGAAGCACATTGACTTTTCTCTTCCCTTTTTCATTACAAAAATATACTGGAAGGCAGATGTGTGTTGCCTCAATTAAATCAGACACAACATTTTACAAGTAATCATTGGTGAAACGCATAAATCAGTGTGTTTTGTTCAGCACTGAGCTCTGCTCCACTGGTTCAGATGAATTCCTGTGGTGAGCGTTGACATCTGGGCTTGTATTTAGCGATGATTCATCAAATGGGCATCTTGAAGACAACTTGATGGACATGGACATCATTAATGCATAATGCAGAGCGCTTAGGTCACTCAGTCATCAAATATTCAGCAGTTAACACAGGCACTTAGACAGGAGTGTCACGAAAACACGCATAATGCTCTAATTGAACTTTGGTGTTGTGTGAAGACTGTATATGAATATGGTTTGTTCACAGTTATGTATACACCTGAGGGTATAATCACGCAGAAAGTTTTAATACTCTGATTCGAGTACTAAAATGAAACCAGAGTTATGAGACTTAAGAGTAATGAATTACTGCAATCTTTATAGGTATAGTGCAGTACATTAATAAATGTCACCAGAGATGGAAAGTCACGAAGTACAAATACTTCATTACTATACTTAAGACATCTTTTTACTTTTACTTTACATTTTTACACAAATATCTGTACTTTCTACATTTTTAAATCGGGCTCGTTACTTTCATTTTCATATGAGTGGTGGTGCGATCTGTATTATTTCTCGTCATTGTGCGATGTGAGCACCTTTTTGATTCAGTCAATCTATTTTTGTCATTGCGCACCTGCATGCTGCAGTGCGCGTCTTTTTCAACCAAGCTGTCACGCGCCGTATGTAGGCTAGTTTATGAAGATTACTATGAGAAATGCAGGGGTGACTTCGCAGATGAGACGGCGAATTTAACATGACTGATGCTGCCCTATTTACACGGTAATAAGACACATTATGCTCGATCAGATCACCGGTAAACAAGAGAGACACGTTTTAGTTCAAAAATAAGCAAATTAAATGCTTTCACTTATTCAAAAACTTGAAAATTCACATGAACAGAAGTATTCACAGCCTTTGCCGTGAAGCACTAAATTGAGCTCAGATACATTCCGTTTCCACTGATCATTTTTGACATGTTTCAGCAGCTTAATTGGAGTTTACCTGTGGTAAATTCAGTTCATTGGACATGATTTGAAAAGGCATACATATGTCTATATAAGGGTTGACAGTGTATGTCAAAGCACAAACCAAGCATGAAGACAAAATAATTTTCTATAGACCTCTGAGACAGAATTGTCTCGAGGCACAAGGCTGGTGAAGGTTACAGAAAATGTTCTGCTGCTCTGAAAGTTCCAATGAGCACAGTTGCCTCCATCATCCTTAAGTGGAAGATGTTTAGAACCTCCAGGACTCTTCCTAGAGCTGGCTGGCCATCTAAGCTGAGTGATCAGGGGAGAAGGATCTTAGTCAGGGAGGTGATCAATAACCCGAGGGTCACTTACAAACCTTACAGAAGGACAACCATTTGTGCAACAATCCACCAATCAGGCCTGTATGGTAAAGTGGCCAGATGTAAGTCACTCCCCGCCAGAAATTTGCCAAAAGGCATCTGAAGGACTCTCAGACCATAAGAAACTAAACTCTCTGGTCTGATGAGACTAAAATTGAACTCTTTGTGGAGTGAATGCCAGGCGATACGTTTAGAGAAAACCAGGCACCGCTTATCACTAGGCTAACACCATCCCTACAGTGAAGCATGGTGGTGGCAGCATCATGCTGTGGGAATGTTTTTCAGCAGCAGGAACTGGAAGACTAGTCAGGATAGAGGGAAAGATGAATGCAGCAATGTACTGTACAGAGACATCCTGAATAAAAACCTGCTTCAGAGTGCTCTTGACATCAGACTGGGGTGACGGTTCATCTTCCAGCAGGACAATGACCCAAAGCACACCCCAAAATATCATTGGAGTGGCTTCACAACAACTCAGTTGAGTTCCCAGCCAGAGCCTAGACCTAAATCCTATTTAACGTCTCTGGAGAGACCTGACAATGGCTGTACACTGTCGCTTCCCATCCAACCTGATAGATCTTGAGAAGTACAGCAAAGAGGAATTGGCAAACATTCCCGAAGACAGGTGTGCCAAGCTTGTGGCATCACATTCAAAAAGACTTGAATCTGTAATTGCTGCCAAAGGTGCATCAACAAAGTATTGAGCAAAGGCTGTGAACACTTATGTACATGTGATTTTTCAGGTTTTTTATTTTGAATACATTTGCAACAATTTCAAAAAATATTTTTTCACATTGTCATTGTATTGTATTTCCTTAAAATTGTAATTTTAAGAAAATACATTAATTTAATCCATTTGGAAATGTGGAAAAAGTTTAATCCATTTGGAAATGTGGACAAAATGTGGAAAAAGAGAAGCGCTATGAATACTTTCCAGATGCACTGTATACAGTGGGTAAAATAAAAAATGAACACATGACTTTTCCTGGTAAATATATTTCTTAAGGACATGTTTATTGTTGAGCATGGTTGCCTCACAGCAATACTGGATCTAATGTGTGAATGAGAGAGTCTGTGTGTGCATGTGTGTGCGTGTTTCCCAGCCCTGAGGGTTGTACTCTAAGTGCTGGATTGTGGCTGGAGGGCTATCCGCCTTATAAAATATATGCCAGAGTAATTGGCAGTTTGTTCTACTGTGGCGAGCCCTGAAAAAGCAGGAAATAAGTTGAAGCAAAGCAAGTAAATGAGGAGCTGTTGACTTGAAATTTTGGAAAAAAATTCAATAAAACAATCTAAACGTACAAAGATAACAGTACAAATAATAATAAAGGAATGAACTAAAAAGAAAGTACAGATTTTTTTAATACTCCCTTTTTTTGGCAATTCCAGCTTTAAGGTAAATAGAGTCTCGTGAATTCAATGAACTCTGATCTTTAGTTCTTTTTTTCTATTGGATTCAAGTCAGGCGATTGTCTGCATGGGCCATTCTATATTTTATATCCTTGTCTGTGTTTGGGATTATTGTCTTGCTGAAATGTCCACCCTGGTTTCATCATCATCATCATCCTGGTAATGTAGGTGTAGTGATTGAAGCAGATAATATTCATTTACACTAATGAGGGGCAGGATTGCTTTCTAACTACTGAGATACTTTAGCTCCTGTTTGGGCTTTCCATGCCTTTTTAAACCTCCCTTTCTTTATGTGTTCTATACTATTTACTTGCGTCATGTAATTTTATTACACATAACTTCATTTTTAAACGAATTACTTTTGTTTGAATAGTGAGGGGGTGACAGGCAAGAAGGTCGCTGGTTTAAGTCCCGGCTGGGTCAGTTGGCATTTCTGTGTGGAGTTTGCATGTTCTTCTCGTCTTTGCATGGGTTTTCTTTAGGTGCTCCGTTTCCCCCACAGTCCAAAGACATGCGGTACAGATGAATTAAATAAACTTAATTGGCTGTAGTGTATATGTATGTGTGTGTGTGTGAATGAGTGTGTAAGAGATGTTTCCCAGTACTGGAAAAGAAGGGCATCCACTGTGTACAACATATGCTGGATACGTTGGTGGTTCATTCCCCTGAGGCAACCTTTGATGAATAAAGGGACTAAGCCAAAAAGAAAAAGTATAGGCCTATTGTGACCCCCACTTCATAGATATTTACATGAATTGCATCCCAAATAACACACTTTACACTTAAACGCGATGCACTTATACACTCAACCAAGTAGGCTATCAGTTTAGTGTCATCCCAAATGGAACAGGGTTTTTTCACTAAACATTAATGTAAATGGTTTCCAAGTCAACATATAGGGGTTTCCAAATTAGTAAATAAAAGACCTAACTACCAAATAGTACTTGAGTACAACTGCTACATGTGCAAAGCTGTGCCCATTCAGTGTATGAAGGTCCAATATTCCACACTTCTTTTTACTGGTTGAAAAAGTGCATCATTCAGGTATTTAAAGTGCACTTATTCTTATTAGAATTATTAGTGTGAATGCACTACTTACAGTACCTACTCACCGGCCACTTTATTAGGTACTGGGTTGGACCCCTTTTGCCTTCAGAGTCGCCTTAATCCTTTGTGCAATAGATTCAACAAGGTACTGGAAATATTCCTCAGAGATTTTGGTCCATATTGACGATAGCATCACGCAGTTGCTGCAGATTTGTCGGCTGCACATCCATGATGCCAATCTCCTGTTCCGCCAGGTGCTCTATTGGATTGAGATCTGGTGACAGTGGAGGCCATTTGAGTACAGTGAAAAAATCAGTCTGCAATGATTTGCGCTTCATGACATGGAGCTTTATCCTGCTGGATATATCCATCAGAAGATGGGTACACTGTGGTCATAATGGGATGGATTGACATTGTCAGCAACAATACTCTGGTAGGCTGTGGTGTTGACACGATGCTCAGTTGGTACTAATGGGCCCAAAGTGTGCCAAGAAAATAACCCCCCACCACCACCATTACCATTACACCACCAAGCTTTCATGCTGTTGATGCTAAATTCTGACTCTACCATCCGAATGTTGCAGCAGAAATCGAGACTCATCAGACCATTTTGTTGAGCCTGTGCGAGTTGTAACCTCAGTTTCCTGTTCTTAGCTGACAGGAGTGGCACCCGTTGTGATCTTTTGCTGCTGTTGCCCATCCGGCACAAGGTTGGACGTGTTGTGTGTTCAGAGATGCTCTTCTGCATACCTCGGTTGTAACGAGTGGTTATTTGAGTTACTGTTACCTTTCTATCAGCTCGAACCAGTCTGGCCATTCTCCTCTGACCTCTGGCATCAACAAGGCATTTGTGCCCACAGAACTGCCGCTCACTGGATATTTTCTTATTTTCAGACCACTCTCTGTAAACCCAAGAGATATATGTGAAAATCCCAGTAGATCAGCAGTTTCCGAAATACTCAGACCAGCCAATCTAGCACCAACATGCCATGTTCAAAGTCACTTAAATAACCCTTCTTCCCCATTATGATGCTTGGTTGGAACAGCAGCAGATCATCTTGACCATGTCTACATGCCTAAATACATTGAGTTGCTGCCATGTAATTGGCTAATTAGAGATTTGTGTTAACAAGCGCAGAATAGTGCATAAGTATTTGCAATTTGGAATGCACCTATTGTCTAAGACACCTTAACAAGATTACTGCTTGTCGAACAACTAAACCAACCACAAGCACTCTTACTTTTCTATGAATCTGTTCAGCATATTCTGAATCTTATCCTGAATCTCAGACTGGAACCACCCTCTTCTACGTTAGCATGGCATATCATAGCACTGCTTTGTATTTAAAATAGTAGCTCAATGGCATAAGCATCTCTGGACTTAAATTGCAAATCACCTCCCCCAGTCCCACCCCTACAAGCCCTCTGGAACAAATTATTTATGTATCACACCAACAGAGACTATAAATAATATCTGGAATGAAAGCATTTATCCTCTTTTGAAAACATGTAGTGGTATCAGAGCACAAGGGAGACTTTCTGCAAGTGCAACAAGAGCTGAATCAGACATGGAAAAAAAAAAAAAAAACAACAACATACAAATAACTTAAACTCAAGTGTGTCTAACCTGCTATGTTTAGAGAGAGAGGAAGAGGCCTAAAGGAAATAACAGGGTGTAAAAAAAAGAGTGTGAAGACAGAATCAATAAAACCAGATGGTGTGAAATGACACTTTCTTTATAGAGGGACATCTTGTCAAATTTGCAAACGGTGTGAGACGGAAGGATGCTAGTTTAAAACCTGCTAGGATTTTGTGTTTACACATATTTAAAGGATTAGTTTACCTAGAAATGAAATTTATGTTATTAATTACTCTCACGTCATTTCAAAATCTTGTAAAAATGACTTCGTTTGGCTCTATGTTTCAATTCAAAGACACTAATTACACTTGTGTGCCAAACTGGAATTTAGCATAACACATTTGCAAATAAAGTACGGTGTCCATCTAATGAGAACTAAATCATCACTTCTTGATGAAAAGGCAACCCATTTCAAAAAGAAAAATGGAGTTTGCTGCAGTAGGAGAATCTACTTTGGGACTTTTATATATAATATATTTGCTTGTGCCTCAGAAGACAAAGACAAAATTCAACGAGCACAATAATTGACTTTTGGCGGCACAAGAGATGCTCAAGACAGTCCTGGAGGTAATACTGTACCACCTTTACTGTATATTGGACTTTGGCTAAGGCATTTTAGAATGACCAAAACAGCATTACAGATGTTATGCAGTTTGACTTTTCTGATCAGCATGCTAGAATGTATTCAGTAAATGTGTTTCTATCATAGTTTTTCTTTATCTGATAAAAAGTTTAGGTCCCAATTTATATCTAAGGTGCAGTAGGTGATTGTCTTCAGAAATATTTTTTGTTGTGCTGGTTGAAAGTCTTTCCAGTCCAATAGTAATGATTAAAGTTAATGATCTAAATGTATTTATGTGTATTTTTATATTCTGGATAAGGCATAAAACAAAAAAATGTTCATCCAATTAAATATTGCCAGGCCAACAATTCCCATAATTCTGATAAGTATCCCAAACTGTCTGTCAACAAATGTAGATTTGTACATCTGCACATTTGTTCACGCAGATCTGCCATTAGAGCGTGCATGTTCATGTGCACACGAGACACATAAGATCACAGCTGTAAAATCAAATGCTGAATCCAAACTTTTTAAAATCCTAAATCAATATTGGAGTTACTTTTGCACGCTGGAAGAAGGACGACACCATGGCTGAAATATTTCATTCAGACAGGTAATGTTAGGTTTTAAAACTATTTAAGTCACGCAAAGCTTATCTAGATTGAGTTAAGTTATGAATGGGTTAAATGCACGGAAGTGTTGTTTAGCCACTGAAAGCTTCTGGCGAAAGGTTGATGTGACTATTTACAGTTTCATAAGGACCTTTTACAGCATCGATAATGTCTATTTTTATTTAGTTTAAAAACAAAACATCAGTAAATATCGCTGTTCCACCTAGCTGAGCTGAAGTTGGTTTTTGGTTAATTTTTGAACAATAACAGACTGTAACGCGCTTCCTTATTGTTACCATGCTATCTTGAATATTCGGTCTGAAATAGCATGTAAGTATGGCTTAGCAATAAGTGTATTTCCTGCACGCCAATGGCCAACCACAAAGCACACAGTATTCGCTTTAGGACAACGCGCATGAGAGAGTGAGACCATTATGACAAGTTTTGCTTGCTACACAACTGAAAACATGCTAGATAGCACAGTTTTTTGTTCAGAATTGTAGTATTCATTTATTTTTTTATAATAATTTTTGGGGGTTTTCACCTTTATTAGACAGGACAATAGAGAGAATTGACAGGAAAGTGTGGGGAGCAGGCACGTGCAGAGGTGGGGGCTTTGGGTACTAGAGCCCCTGCCCTTTTTTTGCTGGAGAGAAAGTGCCCTTTTTTCCTGGGATAATAATTATTTTTTTAAATACTAATAATAATATAATATATGTATACAGCCTTCACTGTCAAACAATAAAAAAAAAAACACAATTTTAAAGTATATCTTGGTTAAAGTCTAGCCGCTCCAAGCGAACCTTGAACGGGCGATTTGGAAAGAAAAAACACATGAAAACAATCTAATGAAAATAATAGATTGAAAAGGGATAGTTCACCCAAAAATTAAAATTTACTCACTCTCAAGTGGTTCCAAATCTTTGTCTCTTTATATTGTTGAACACTAATGAATAAAAGATTAAAAATATCTATTTTACAGAAAGCTATAAACTTGAAATCATTGACTTCCAGAGTAGGAAAAACAAATACCATGAATTCAATGGTTTCCTGCTTTCTTCAAATATTATTTTGTGTGTTCAACAGACGAAAAAAGTCAAATAGGTTTGCAACAAGTAAAATGTGAGTAAATGGTGACAGAATTTTCAGTTTAGAATGAACTATCCTTTTAAGGGTGAACATATGGTGAATTTAGGGTGAAATCTCTTTTAATATATTTTATTTATTAAAGTAAACTTAGTATTATTATTTAATAAAAGTGTCCTTTTTTCACTTGAACCCCTGCCCCTTAAAAGGTCTCTGCAAGTCCCTGGAGGGGAGCAGAGAGAGGGGAAGGATCGGCATAAGACCTCAAGGCAGGATTCGAACTCGGTTCACCGTGAGCACCAGAGTGCATGTGTTGATGCACTTTCCAATACGCCACCAACGGAATTGTATTATAAAGTACTGTAAAGTTTTCTAATTGTGTTGTCTACTGTCATCTTTAAGGCGCACACGCTCGTGTTTCAGGAGGTGTGGCTTTGGACGGCAGGGGAGGGACTGTGTTTAAAAGATATTATGCTAACCCGTTAGCATTTTGGCAGATCACCTACTGCACCTTTAAGTAGCCTTAACTTATATGTATTTACACTGAAATAAAAAATGTGTTACAAAACATAAATACATGTTTTTACTTAGTAGTACGTAGGCTTGATTAAATATTCAATTCAATTCACCTTAATTCTATAGCGCTTTTACAATGTAGATTGTGTCAAAGCAGCTTCACAAAGTTTATAGTAAATTGAAACAGTGTCAGTTCAGTTTTCAGTGTTTAAGTTCAGTTCAGTTTAGCTCAGTTCAGTGTGGTTTAATAGTCACTTCTGAGAGTCCAAACACTGAAGAGCAATTCCATCGATGCGCAGCTCTACATAAAAAGCTGCATATAATTACATCTTTAATTAATTTCTGTAATTACACTGTTGATCATCCCTTACACATTACATTCACACACCCTAAATCCTTTCTATACCACCAAACCTGTCCATAACCCTACCTGTATCCCACCTCGAGAACACCAGAACTGTGACATTATTAATAGATTAAGTACATTTCATTTATATTTTGTTTTATTTTTATGTATTTAAGTCTACTTAATATAAAGTGGGACCAAGGTAGATCATACTCAGTTATGCACATACTTTTTTATGTGCAGTCAAAAAAAATGTATGCAAATCTTGGTGATTCCATAAAGCATATTGGGGGGGGAGGCAGGCCTGGATTAAGAATTCAGAGGCCCCTGGGCACAATGTCTATAGGGGCCGCACTACTATAGTTGAATTAAAAAATAAGATTAATATAATATTTTTAAGTTACTCTATAATGTTTTAATAAATGATAGAGTACATATATTTATAGTCTACAAAGATTTAACTGATTTTAAAAGCATTAAAGCACACTTTGATAAAAAAATACTAATAAAATTAGTAAAAATGTATGTTTTTTATATATACTTATTCAAGTTCACTGAAGCAGTACTAAAATTTATATTTAAGGGTATTTTTAATGTATAACTTCTACAAACTTATAATGCATATTGTTAAAAAGGTTTAGGCATTATTAGTAGTTTAGGATTGATTGACAGCTATACCTTAGTCCCGCCCCCATAGACTGACGCAA